>OY735198.1:50170596-50390596 GCA_963457665.1 Thysanoteuthis rhombus
AACATTCCCTCCATGTGGCCCATCAAGGGTAGCTAGACACTTCTTAGTGAAAAAAAAACACCTTTGTAGTCAGTTTTCAAATACTTTGTAGCCCATTCCAAAGGTTTCATCTTGTTTTGGGGCTTCAAAGGTGGTCGAGTATCAGGCTTGACATATTTTGCAACATTGTGGAGGGATGATTTGGACATGTTACCCTGATCAATCTCCTTGAATTTAGTTTTGTTGCACGGGCTGTTTTTCTTACAATTCACTTAATTTAAGACACTTCCTGCTGTGTTATTACCCTGGACCCAAGGTCTTCAATGTATTCTTCCACAGTTCGATAATCCCTGTTAAGCATTTCTACTTTTTCAAGGGATGTACCACCTTCCCCAAGCTGTATGATAAAAATTTTTCAGTTTGCAAGAAATCATTTTTACATCACATATCTATTAATTTGCAGCACTTGATAATAATTTTTCACTCTAAAATTACTAGGCTATGGTTTTTATTTGATTGATAGTGCACAGAATGTCATATTTTTTGCCACATTAATGTAGGTCAGTATTGCCAATGTTTGTGTCACAATATTTTATTTCAGTCATATAACCCTTTGGCATACATTGTAAAAGCCAATTTCCATTGCTTTGTAACCCATAAAACATGTTGCCCTATATTTTTGTCCATATCTATGTGTATACCAGATACACCTTCCATATTTTGCATGCATAACCCCAAGATATGTCCTCATAAAATGGTATGATTTATATGTTGTTCATCTCATCTTGGTAGATTGCAAAAACACAAGGGGCATATATTCAGACTGTACGATGCACCAAAGAATTCAGAAATTATAATTTTGTTACTTCATGATATTGATAAAATACTAATATACAATTCCCTAATCTTACTACTTAGTCACTGAATCAAGGGACATAACTCGAACATAATTGTTATCTCCCTTGCATTAAGATATCGTCAGGGTTTCTTGCTTGCAGCATGCCTGATCGTCTATGATGCTTCGATTTCTAAAATAAGGGAATGGGTGTATAATCATTTAAACCAAGAACTATTAAGAAAAACATCTCAGGGTGATTTCTCTCTTAATAGCTCACCTGTCGATTCAAAAGTTTTCATTTAAATCTAGATGTTTTGGTGGTATCTAGATGCTAGAAATTGCTATATTGATAATTGTTAATAAGATAAAAAAATTTTATTTAATTCATAGTAATAAAAAAAACAATATTTTTAATATATCAAGTAATGCTTCAATCATAATATGTCAAAGAATCAAGTCACATTTAGTTTATTAATAGCATGTATCATATTTTAAAAAGAAGAATCTAGATATTTATGTTTTTTTACTCTATTTTCTCACTTGTCTTTCATTTTATTTGAGAATTAGAATGATGTAGAAATCATACAGCTAACTGTCTTTTATACATTTTTTCATTCATTCTTGACTAAATCAGCAACTTATTCTTTTATTCATGTTCAATATTTTGGCATTATTTCATTTTGTGTCCTCAAATTTTCGTATCTTTGTTTCTAATATCAAATTTTAGATTTATTTATTACTTTCCTAATTTTTTTCTCGTCCCCACATGGGATATTCATATTGATAGTGTGTATGTGTACATTTTTAAAAAAACAAACAAAGAACTAATCATTGAATGTTTTTTAAAAAATTAATATACATTGGCTTCAAATTACAAAAATCAAGCATATTTTTTATGATCATAACTTGCAAACTTTTGATGAAAAAGTGAGATATGGAGAGAGAAAACATTCAAAACTTGTATAAGAATTACTTTTATTGTAAGAAATATTTATTCCATTTGGAAGAAAAATGTGTTGAAATTTTTTAAACAAAAAATTAATTGATTTTCATGCTTAGAAATGGAGATTTTTGTCTTTGAGAAAATTGTTCACACAGCAATAATACTTCATATTACAAAAAAAATCAACAGAAACGTTAATTTGTAATCTGTATTATGATAAATAAAGTTCCTATTCAATTTTTTTAGTATTTGTACTTTGTACTATGATGAATTACTAAGAGTTATTGTTATTTTTTTAGTAATAGAAGAAATTTAATCACTAATTCATTTTGGAAAAATATTACTTTTACTGTTTCAGTGATGTCTGTTACCTATCTACTCATTTCAAAGGGAAAGTGAGTATTGAGTTAGCCTCCCTTACCCATAAGGGTTGGAAGCCTGCTTGCTTAAATTTGCGAGAGTTTCATGGTACAGCTGAAGTATGGATGACCAAAAATGAAAAAAAAAACCCGCAAGGCCAAAAGTATATTCTCAACATTAAAACATTGGTAATCATTAAAAAATTGGCATCTGAAATGGGAGATAACTCTATTAAAGTTATTCGCGGATTGCTTCCCCTAGAATTGTTGTCAACTTGTTCAAACTTTCCACATTTTTTGGCTAACAGTCTAGTTTTAAGTTATGGTCACATGATTTTTTGCAATTATTTTCTTAAATAGATTGATAAAATCTACCAAACATCTTCAATATAAAACACTTGACCCATTGACTGCGAATCACTGAAATTCAAGGGGTTGTAGCCCAATGAAAAATTTACTTTTTCCACTGTAGTTTGTCCCATGGACTTATAACCAAACCACAGTTCTTTTGCAGTCACAAGTCAAGTAAATAATTTCTCCATTAACAACAGAAGAAAAGCAACTTTATGTAAAAAAAAACTTTTAGTGTTTGTAATTTGTTGATATAAATTTCTTCAACAACAACAGAAAAAATTTAATTTCATTGTAAACCTTTAACATTTGTAAATTGGTGATTTATATTTTTTGAATTCTTGAAATATGTCATGCAGACGTTCAACAGCTAATCAGACTCTTGTGAATGTTAATGAAACCCTTCTTGCCCTTGGTTTGTCGGCGAATTTCATTCTATAACTTATCTTGCTCGCTCTATGTCTGATACGTGAACAGTTATTCAATGGAGTGCATGTCGTCATTTAACAATTCAAGGTACCCTGAAAACGGGCACGATTAGAGCATGCAAAAAAATCCAGGGTGATTTATAAGAGGTTACAAGTGGGAGTGGGGATGTTCTATTTACTAGATAATTATAATGTTAAACTGGACCTTCAGTTTGTGTTTCACCTGGAAAACACTGATGTCATATTAGAACACTTATTTTTTTTTCATATTTATTCTTTGAAATAATTTTTTTATTTGACTTCATACTCTGAAGATGATATTTTTTGTTATTTTTTTTCCTTTTTACATTTTTTCATGGTACAAAATTTGATGAGGTGGCAGAGGGGTTTCTGTTTATTGTTGAAACCTTTACTTCTTTGATAAATCATTTTTCCAAAACACAAAATTGAAGGATTGGAGGGTATTTAGTTTATCTGGAAGGAACTTCTATTATTTTTCACTTTCAGGGATTAAAATTGAGCAGATTTTTCTTTTCAAGCTTAGGGTTCAAAATTTAAGGGGAAGATTTTTCTCAGTTTTGGTGGTCAAAATCTTGGGGGGAACTTTTTTTCACTCTTGAAGTCAAAATCGGGGTAGAGGAATTTTTTCTTTCTCTTTTAGGGGTCAAAATCGAGGGGGGTAACTTTTTTCATTTTCAGAGGTTAAATTTGAGCAGAAATATTTTTTTCACATCTACCTGTCAAAAGCAAGGAGGAACTTTTCCTCCATTTCAGGGGTCAAAAGCCAGGGGAAACTTTTTTTAGAGGTCTAAAGCAAGAGGAAACAGTGCTGCTGAATTTGCAGTAGACTCCCCCCCAGCAATTACATGTATTATGGCTAGTGGCATATATTTCGAACTGACATTTTTGTTAGAAATTATATTTTAAACATGATGCTGCCTGTGACTTGGACAATCTTTTTTCTGGCACGAGCGTTTCAAGGAAGGATGAACATCCATTGAAGACAATGACTGTTATGGACAAGCACCACACCAGGAAGCATAAAAAAAATGTGCTAGGCTATCCTTGCAGATTGTTGATTACCTATCCATCATGTTCATCATTGTAAGACTGTCATACTGGAGTGTTCAATGCATTTTTGTTGGTCATGTTGGTCATGAGAAGCATCTCAGTAAGATTTGTGCGGAAACCAATCATTTTTTCACTGTAAAATCGAAAGAAAGACTATTTTACATCATCAACATATATCTGGATGGGGTCAAGACTGCAGATAACACATTTAGAGAGTCCCAAGTGTCACAGAAGTCTGAATCTTGTAGTTGTCTCTTGCAATTTGGAGAAGAAATCCATGTTTTTGAGTCTCCCATGAACTAATCAACAATCAAAGTAAGTGAAAGGTGGATTTTTTTTATCTCAGTTTGAAAAAGCAAGAGATTTGTTGAACCCAATAATACAGACTTGATTTCCCAAGTTTGTAAAAATTCTTGCTATATAAAATTATGTATCAATTATACACAAAATTCACTCTACTTTGTTGTTTGTTAGAGAGTGTTCATTTGCTCTTCTTAGCATTTTGTTTCACACACACACACACACACACACACATCATATCGAATTTTCCTTCTGTCTCATTTGATTTCATGCATAACTTATCGATGAATATAAAAAGGATACTCTAAATGAAGTTGAGGACTCAACGACATCCCCTTGAATATTCAAGATGGTTACTCCAGCTAGATAGATATTTTAAAAAATAAGAAAGATATTGAGTGGAAATGGCAGATAAAGAGAAGACCTGCTTCTTTACTGAGCTGCATGAAGATCTAGGTGCACAACCATAATTGATGGACAAGTGATGCTGTATGAAATGAAAGGAATCCAGTCTCTAAATTAGGAAGTTCACAGGAAGTTGGTAAAGGCATTCAAACATTGGTGAACTATGCTAGGAAGGTAAACGATAGCTTGAAACAGTACCTGTTGGAAGACCATGCCACTGACATCTGTGTAATTATTCGCCATGCCTGTCAAAAAAGTGCATTTAATGAAATAAAGAGAAAGAGCGTGATCATCAGCCAAGGAAGCAGCAGCAATAAAGTGGGAAAAGTTGTAACAATTTTGTTGGAAAATTTGATTGAAAAAAAATTGCTTAAATTGTGATCAGCTCAGCTCTAAAGACAAAAAACATCCGAGTATAAGTAAATTTGTATTAGATGTAACTCTTCCCATTAGTGAAAATTTCCTTTATGTGTGTTCTCAGCCGAATGATAAATGGGCTGAAGCAATTGAGAATGCTAGATTGCCATGATTTTGTAACAGCTGAAGCTCATTGCCACAAAGATTTCACCACCGGAGAGAGGTTATCAACGGCTACTCCTGATAGACCAATAGTGTCAGAGAGCTTAGATGATTTTGATTGTGTCTGTGAATGGCTAGAATCTGATGCAGAGCTGTATTCTCTTGTTGAGGTCAACATGACTGAAATTGCAGATGGACCAAAGTGGTTGAAAACAAAGTTACAGTAAAGATACAGGTGATTCTGTTTATTTTGCAGAAATTGATAGCAGATCAGATGAATTTTGCTTCAAGAGAATTTCTGATTATTCAATGGATCACACCTGGTATGCAAATAAGGAAGATTGCTGAAGATGAAGCTGGAAGAATTATTACCATGGCTGCTAAGTTCATCCTTGAAAATATCAGAACAACATGATTGCGAAAACAACCACAGTAATGGAGAGATCAAGAGTACTGAAGAAGAACTGGTTATCTCTTTATCTCAGAGTATTCATTGAATGCCCAATTGAACAATAACTGAAACAAGCCAGTATTGGGCAAGTAATCATCAATGCCACTCATCCAAGATCATCATTATTTCCTATTCTGTTTTGGCTTCAAGTTGAATCGGACCATGTGTTTAGCTCAAAGTGGTTGATTACTGATCAGAACAGATTTGGACTCAGTATTGAAGCAGATGAAATCACATGCTATAAACAGTCTGTTGTGAAAAATAAAAGCTTAGGCACAAGAAGTATTTGGAGATGGTGACCATGTCATCTTCACTCCAACCTAAGAGGCTATCCTGAACTGCTCAAGCGATTCAGTACCATGGTATGAGCGTTCGACTCCAAGATTGCTAATGGTATAGTATCTCGACCATTTCAGATGCCAGAGTTCGAGAATGGAAAGATAAAAATGGCTGGATAACTCTTATGCAAATCAATGCACAGCCTGCACCAGAAAGAGATCTCACAAAATCAAGTGATAAAATTACTAGATTGGCACCTCTGTAGCAGAAGTAGGACAGATATAATACCTGTACTAGAATTGTTCAAGGCTCCAAATACATGCTTGTTTATTTAGTGGGATAATTGAAGCACAGTTTGAGAACCCTTGCTCTATCAGTATCTACTTATTGAGGACAGAGAGCAAAGTGACCTTATTTGGGAGAAAATACTCAGACATTTCTTCTCAGGTTATCTCTCCTCATCGACTATCAATTTTCTTTCCTTTAGATTGCTATAAATAACTGATAACACAAAAGCGGCTCTTCTTTCCCTACAATATATATATATATATATATATATATATACATACACATGTAAACTTCTTTAGAGTATGATCATTCAAGGTTACCTTGTTCAAACACTTATCTAATCTTCTGTCTCTTACTCTAAATCTGTCACAGGAATCTCCAATCATTTTACAACTAGTTTATCACTTTGCTAGCAAAAAATGATGGCATAATTATCTAACTTGACAATTGCTTTGTTCCTATTGTTGCTCTATATCTCTCATTGCACATTGCATTGAGGGAGGAGAAAAGATGCAAGACTTCTTTGAGGGTTCAAAATCGAACATGTTCATTTTTTTTTTGGTTGACCAAAAATACGTAGCATAGTCTTCACTTGAAAACCAAACAAAAATCAACATTACTCACAGAGAGAGAGAGTGAGTGAAATGATGATGCATATCCAGAGAGAGGGAGAGAGGGTGATTGGTTAATCAACTCTCGCTCTACTCTGTCTGACCAACCTTGGTCCCCCTAACTTATAGGCAAGGGTCTTTATTTTCTATCACTATCAACTTCACTCAATTGACTTATACCCTCTTTTTCTACCTAATACCAGAATAATAATCTGTCTTTCTTATCCCCACCTCACTGATAAAATTATCATAAATCTTCCCTTTTTCTTTCAAGCCCCTTTTCACTTTCTTTCTCCAAATGTCTTTTTAATTAAGTGGCTGTGACTGGCTATCTTTTGGACACTGCACCGGTTCCAGGTGGCCAGACTTTATCAATCCTTTTGGTCAAAAAATCTACTTAGAATTTTTCTATCATCCCTTGAAACATATACACCCATATATATAAGTACTTGTAATAAGATTATATGTGAGTATACTTCAAATTCATGCAAAAATATCTCTAACAAAAGTAATGTTTAAAAATAAAACCTAATATCCAAAAATAAAATGGAATATTCAATTGAACAGTCCCTATCAGTTTCATATTGTAACGCTACAAAATATCAAAAAAATTATGTTGTGCAGTATTTTCTTGTTCATGTTTAATATTTCCAGAACATTAAACTGATCTAACGGTAAAATTAAATAAAGATACAGTTTATCTAGTTTAACATAACATAAAATTCTATGTCTACCAAGCTACCGATGACGTAAGCGTGGTAGACAATAAATGCACATTCATAATTATTATATGTGTGGATTATTTCTCTACAATATAAGTGTGAATGCACACACATGTATATCTACATACATCTAGTTATATAATAAGCACTTGGATTTTTTCTATATTGCTCAATCCATAATAATGTACTCTTCCACTTAAAGGTAACAATTTTCCTGATAAAAACATTGCCAACCTACCATTTGTACCAATGGACTCCTCTACTAAAACTTTAATCTCAGACACTTTTTTTTTGGTATTTTGGTTTCATCAAGCAAGAGGAAACTAGCCAACAAAATTTACCATTAGCCATTTAAACCAGGTGTCTCTACTAAATTAATGTCTCAGGTGGGGTCTTGGTAGACATTGCCTTGCAGTACCATAGACTATAGATACTGCAGTAGACTAGGACTGTTTTGGTTTTATGTATGGCTTATGTAATCAGCCATTACACAGAATAATCATTTACTTACACTTACTGATAAAATTCACAAATAGTCGAGATGATTATGATTATAAACGTGTTATCCCATCATCTTTAAATAACTTTATCTTTTGTTACTAATCTTCCTTGATGTGAGAATCTGCAAGAACTTTGTAGCTACTCAAGTCAAACATTGCAACTATTTCACTCCACATTTTCGGCAACACTACACAAACATTGTACTTATCACTCCGCACCTTTTGCTCCTTCTGATGCCTAAACTGGAGCAAACTGCCTTTTGATAATCTAGCTTGGTCAAACATACCACTCATTATTATAGACACCACTGATCAGGCTTCATTTGATAGATCAACCGAACAACATTAGAGCTATTATATCATATGTTTAGGAATGACCATCTAATCTAAACAGGCCTCTTCTCTTCTCTTCTCTTCACGATTGATTGATCATATTAATATTTCTTTACTTGTATTTTCTTTCATCCTTGTGTTGGTAGAAATGTCTCTTTATTAAATATACGTTTTATATTTGTCTAAACATTTGTATATGTTGTTATTACGATTACTAACTTTGTTTAATCTCTATGTCCACACTCATACTTGGCCTGCATATTCTCCATTCTGTCATGGTGACTATTGTCTCCATTCCAACTTCAACATTTCCAGTGTTGTTGGCGTGTGGCGAAAAAAAACAAACACGCGGAGACAAAAGCATTTGTCCTTCACAACTACACAATCTTGTCGTTATATAGAACTCCAACTACATCACTACTCTCACTCACTACAGGAACCACTACTGATGACATTTCGACATACATAGATACAATTGTATTTATAAAAGCTTTACTTCTGCTTACTACTATTAATCACCGCAACCTACAACAGAATGGTTTTATCACTGTTGCTAAGTTTAGGTTATTCATGTGTTCTGATATTTATATCTATCTATCTGGACTTTGCCCTGCCCTAACTGTTTATGGTTGAAACTTGAAATTTTGTACACACATATACCCCTCAATGAGTAAGGAAAACTTTTTGAAAATTTCCCCTAAAGTAGGTCTTTATTGAAAGGGGGGTCAATTTACAATGAAAGTTCATGCCAAAATGGTCCCTTAGTTTGTGTCCATGTTTTTGAAAAAAATCATAAATTTATGATTCAAACCAAATTGATAGTACATTTAGAGTAATTTGATTTTGCCCCAACCACAGCTCAATTTACAGGGTAAAAAGCATCATATATGGATGTGGTGATTCATGATTTCCCTCAGAATGTTAGTCTATTTCATATACCTCCATAGCTCTGAGGTTGAGAACACTGGCTCATAAACAGAGATTATGTATGTTTGAACCTCACTGGAAGTATGATGTATCTGATGGAGCTATATTATAGATTACCAAACAATTTTTAGATTCAAAGTTGAGGTTTCATTAAATAGTAAAATTATGAGGTTAGCCATTGATAGTTAGTTATTTGATGTTATTGTTTTCTGTCTTTTATTATTAAACTGCCTCAGTAATCCTAGAATTGAAATGGATACCATATGGGAACCTCTAATAATAAAAGACATCAAAAACATCAAAACTGTCACCTGAGGTTTAAGGCTCCTAAAAATTAGCACCTGTTGTCCACATGGACACATAGCGCAGTGGTTATAGCATCAGACAAATTACTGTAAAAGTAATCTGATGGTTCTAGGTTCGATCCTAGTGTGAGACAATATAACAATACTACTAATGCTAAGAGGGGAGTACGGTCGATATACCGTCGGATAAATAAAGGGTTCAGTTCGTTACTTCCCCAAATCTACCAGATGATACCTGACGAAGGCCGTAGAGTGCAACGGCCGAAACGTTGTATGAAAAACAACCAAGATGAGGATGGTCCGAATATCAATAGAAATAATGAAATATAAGTATTTTGAGAAAATGAATACACAGATTCTTAAACAATACCTGAATGTTAGTTCAATATAATGTCTGTTCGCTAATTGATAATTTTAAAAAATGACTAATTTGACTAAGGGATTTTTCAATGAAATGTCAATAATACAGTTTCATCATATATCAGCGGCAAACATCACATATCAGCAGCAGTTTTGGCTACATATAGCACCATTATAATAAGGAGTCATGACTTTATGATATCAACTATGACATTGTCAGACTTATCTGGTACCTAGCAGAACTTAAAAG
The DNA here is from genome assembly GCA_963457665.1 of Thysanoteuthis rhombus. Taxonomy (NCBI): domain Eukaryota; kingdom Metazoa; phylum Mollusca; class Cephalopoda; order Oegopsida; family Thysanoteuthidae; genus Thysanoteuthis; species Thysanoteuthis major. The sequence continues at coordinate 50,180,816 of OY735198.1, forward strand.
TCAAGTTGGATTTTTTTAAAAGAAATTTCCTCTTTTTGTACTAATATTTTAAACTCTATTTTCTATGTACTGGTGTATTTTAACTTGATAAATTTTTCTATTTCATTTTAACCAACTGTTTGCCACAAAAATCTTTTTTGTTTCTTTGCCCTAAGCAATGTATAGTTGGTTATTAAAAAAACATTTCTAAAACAGAAAAGAAAACAATAAAAGGAAAAGGGATTTAGTGGGGTTTAAGGAAGTGGTCAAGTTCTGAAGAGAAAAGGTGGTGTATGAACTTATACTAAGTTAAAACTTGATAAAAGAATAGAAAGGAAAGGGAAGAAAAAAAAAATTAAAACCTTAGTGTGTGTGTGGGTGGGGAATGTTCTGGTATCTTAACTTCAATCGACACAGGCACCTGTACTGTAGGATACTCTCCCCATACATGATTGGCAGACCTCTTTAGCCACCGTGGGCAACTGCTTCAGTGGTGTGCCTCAGAAATTTACTTCAATATATATATATATATATATATAGATATATATATTCTGTGGAAAATCCTCCCAAAATCTTTGTGAAGTCAAACCATTCATATATATGTGAAATATATACACACACATTCAAAATATCCACTTTTCTATTCTCTTGAATAATAAATCTGAAGAGGAAACCTTAATTTGGATTGGATGAGTTCACTGAATAGCCCTCGATGAATTTTGACCTTCCAATGTACTTTCCATTCCAGCTAATTTTTACTTGTAGTCAGTGCACCTATCAATTATCTACCTACGTGAGTAAAAGCAAAAACTATATTAGGTTGTTGTAAATATTAAAATAAAAGGCCACATGCAAGATATATTGCTTCCAAAGTTTCTGCAATTTATGTTTTCTATTAATTTTTGTATGCTTTAATTTCATGTCAAAATCAATTGTACCATTTATTCATTATCAAATAAAAACAATAACTTTAAAAATCATGTTTTTCTTCATCCGTCATGTTTTTGTTTTCTCATTCTCATCTCAAGATGTGCCTGAGGCATTTTTAACACTCAATAGCTGAGTTCTAGTATTTCCAGTGGCTTGTCAACCATGTTGGTAGTCATCGTGAATTGTACTTGGGCCTTTGAGTACAAAAGCCAAAATGGACATATCATCATTGAATAACTCTAAAAGGCTGATGCATACCATTAATACAGTAGTTGGAGTCCAAAGAAGATAACTGTATTATAACTGATAATCAAAAGCCAGTCTGATTGTCTTCATCTAATGAGCAAATGGGGACTTCATATCTTTCTTAGAGAGGATAGGAAAGAAAGAGGGAAGATACCAGCAATTGGATGCTGCTTGGAAATACTTCATCTTACTAATAGTGGGTACCCTATTATTGTTCTTAGAGAGGGGCCGTGAGTAAGAAGAATAATGATTATTTATTCTCTGTAAAGCGGGGTGTATATACATTTCACATTTTTCTGAGTTCATGAAAAAAACTCAAAAAGTCAGATATATAACTTTTTAAGAACAAATTAGAATAATCATCTTATTGACATCTATCTATCTTCATTTTTTTTTTTGACAGAAAAGTTATCCCACCCATTAGGACAGGTATTCAGCTAGAATCTCAAAATGTGATGGAGCATTTTTATTGAGGTTTAATGATGAGGAAATAAAAACTGATAAGAAAGATCAATACTATGATTCAATGATTCTAAGGAAACCAGGCATTTTTGGCAACTGTATGCATAAAAAAGACTTTGTGCTATATCTTGCATTTGTAGATATGAGAAATAAATTAGTTTGCAACAAATATGACCATGCTTGGCTCATTTATAATTCCATGTGATATAATTTTGATTTTACCTACTGCCTTCAGGTAAAGAAAAATTGTTAAAAAAGCAATTCAAATCTGGAGATTCCATAGACAGTACCTCCTCACTGCAATAAAAAAGGTATAGATATAAATATACTTCGATGTCTCTGGTAAAGATTAAAGCACCTAGGTATATCTTCACTCCTACCCATGTAAAAGAAAGACCTTGTAAAATATCTGACATCAGTGTGTATGCACAATGAATGTAGAAGTCCTTTGATGTAATATGGTTTGATATCGTGTGCTCCGCATTTTTGCCTATATTAACTCCTACTGAATAAAAACAGAACTTCATCAGAAGATTAACTTAATACGAGGTAGAGTCGTCAAAATGTGCAGATTTTGAACATTTGGGGTGAGGCTATGGGCTGAAACTCTGCCATTAGCTAAGCAGCCATCAGTTCATCTCTCACCATTTCAGATGTGGCTGCACACCCACAATATTGAAAATCTGTGCAATTTGTTGCTTCTACTTGGTTTATATAATTTTGAGTAAATAAGTCAAACTACTTCAAATATAAATGCCCTCGATTAACTACACAGTAAGTGTAAATGAATAATACTTGTATCCTGAATAAGATAAGCATAAAATTCAAACCGTTCATGGCTTTTAAATATTCAAACTTTCATAAATGTTACTTTTTTTTCTGTATGTATTTAAGAGACGCTATTGAAAAGCAATGTTCGGATAAAAAAAGACGGTTGGAAGAAGAGGAAAATTACAACAACTCCCTGCTAAAGACAAATGTGATCCTGATCAACTTAATAAAATAAGTAATATTTCAATTTATATAATTTAGTGTAATAAACAGGGCTCAAGAAAGTTGCATGTTTCCAGCATGTGCAAATTTTTCACTGAAAAACATCCCAAGTTTTCTGATCCAACTAGAAATGCGTGAAAAAAAACCCTGATGATCTGCAAAATTTGATTCTAAATCACTTCCAACATTCTGTTGCTAGCATGCATGCAAGAATTGCCGAAGACTACAATTCTGTGTCACATTCATCCACACATTAACTGCTATACCTTTTGCATACAGTTTACAGCCATATTACAGCAAATTGAAATAAGTTTTATTCTTTCCTTATACACACAATTTTTATCAAAGAGACACTCTTTCCACTTTGATCATCAAAAACATTTTCAGAACATTATTACATGGAAACAAAATTCTCTCAGAACTTCAATCAACATTGAATACTTTAGATTCGTTCTTTCTCTTATGAGATTTTTAACAAATAGAATATTTCAGCTGATTGCAATCATTTACATTTATGTCAATAAACCCATATTTTTGTATTATAACAAACTTCTTGGAATTCTCTTCATAACCATCGCATGTGGATATTTTCTTTCCAGTTTCTTACTGTATCAAAGGAAGAAGAGAAGGTCAAGAATTGTTCTTACCATGCACACTAAATCCATTCTTTCTCTCCCATCTCTTCACTGCTTCCAGAAAACATACCCATGCAGTAACAAATCAAGGAGAGGAGATTTCAAGTAACAACTTTCCCTTCACTTAAATTTTATTAAACAGTTAATGAGTAATTAGTTTAGGTATTCAACACAGTAGCTGATTTAAACCCTCAGAATTTTCCTTAGATCTTTATTTGTGTTTTCTGAGGGCCTTGAGAACTGGACAGAAGATTGAGTGGTGTGCACCTCTCTTATAGAAGTAGGTAAAGGTAGGGCTACGAGATGCAAAATTCAGTGTCTTCTAGGATGGTCTATATCAAAATCTTAACACTAATTATCTCTGAAAAGAAAGTTGCTCTTCTCTAGACTCTGAGTCTCGATAATGAGGCTATTTTTAGAACAAATATCTAACTGTACTTGTTGCTGTAGATAAAGGGTTCAGGAATATCAAGCTAGAGTGTTACAGCAAAATTAAATATTTTTTCACCTGACTGAATTTCTTAAGCATTGTACCTGACGGTATATCATGTGTGTTTAGGAAGGAAAATATGGGGTCAGGTACATGTGTTATTGTTTTAAATGACCGGAGGTATCAATCCGTTGCATATTTAACTAAGATATTTAATTTTGTTTATGTTTTGATTTAGAAAAAATCTTTTTCTTTTTTAAATATATATCTTTTAGTATTAAATTGTGATCACCACTATAAGTTATTGTACACTAAGCAGTGGTGATAGCAATACATTAGGAAATCCTGGAGTTCATTGTATATATTTTGATTTTATTGTTATTATTTAATCTACTAAAATAAGTTCTTTTTCTCCAATTGAAAATTTAAATAAACAATTTTTTTAAGAAAAGCGCCACTTTTTCTTCTTTCAAATTCTTTTCCAGGCTTTTGCTGTGTGGATTGGGACTGACTGAGAGAGAGAGAGAGAGAGAGAGAGAGAGAGAGAGAGAGAGTTAGCAGACAGGCGCTATAATTTTATTTAACAGCCTAACTGATTAAGAAGTTCATTGATATTGTAGGTGGGTTGGTCCAACCATGTGATCCTGATCTTTTCTTCCTGTATTCGTGACGTATGACCCGTCATAAACAAGTAAGTAGCCAGAAATGGCTGATATATCGCCAATTACTGCGGATCTTACTTCGTCGGCAGATATACCTAACTATGGAATGTTCGCTTCAACTCCCAAGTCTGCTGTCAATGTAGCATTTGGACGAGTGAGTTTTTGCATTTAAAAACAAAATACAATTTTCGTTGCTTCATGATTGCTTTTTATCATTTCAATGAACGTTGCTTCCTCGTTCACGTTCATCAAGGGTAAACCCCCCTGCCTCATGTGTATCTGTGCGTGAGTTGAAACGAAAGTATTACTTTAGAGTTTGTTGATTAATATTCATGAGAATCACCTTAAACTCTTTAGAATCGACAATATTGATTTATTGTTATTGTCAGTATGCACCTCCACTCACTTTTTATCAACATTTTAAATCTCTTCGAAGTTTGTGTTTTGGTTTCAACTATAAGAAAATTTCAAAATAGCATGAAGTTACTCGAAACGAAGAAATGCTTTTGCGCAGTCATAACTGGTTTAATAATGTTTAAATTTTTCCTTCTCCTAATATTAGTTCGATTTTAGCTCTTTCGTCAAAGTGCGTCGAGGTGCCTTTGAATTTCATTTTGAACTTTTCTACTTAGTTTCAGGGAGCTGCTTATCACTCTGTTGTACGAATTAAAATTTTTCCTCCTTCAAGTGTGTAAAAAAACAAAAAAACAACTTTTCTTTCCGTTTTCTCGTATAACTTTTTTCTAACTTTTCAACTTCATTATTTGTTTACGAAATCTTGAAATTCCCCTGCCTGGTCTTTTTTATTATCCCGGAAAAAGGATCTTTTCAAGCAAATTTGCTTAGTCTGAAGTTTAACTTTTTATAGCCTCGGCCAGTCCAAAGGAAATTTTGTTATCGTTATTTCAATTCAGGCCCGTTAAAAAGATTTTTACATTTTTTTTTTCTTTCTTCCCTTCGTTCATTTAAACCGGCGCTTCCAACCTTTTTTACCCTTGGGGAACCCTTGAAATGAATTCTATGTTTCAAGGAATCCCTACACAAAAATTATTATAAATCTGTATTAATCGTTTCCTTTCTCTTTCATAATGTAAAAGTTAAATTTCATACTGCAAACAATATCATTATATATTTTTCTGATTATTGGTGTATGCAAAAAATAACTTTTTCAAGTATATTGACGATGCAAAAAAAAACAGAAATCAAACTGCTTGTTGAACAGATCTCATAAGGCTTTCATTCGCCCTAGAAAAAAAAAATTAACATATCTGTATTCACAAAATATTGACATAAATAACCAACGTTGTTTGTTACACATGTTAACAGAACCAAAAGACGAAACAACTATTTAAATAATTTGATCTTTTCTTGAAAATGTTGAAAAAGCATGAGATTAATTAGGGCTATGAGTCAAGGAAATGTTTTTAAGCTAATTTAGATAATGAAATTTTCTTTTCTAATGAGAAACCTGTGCCTGTCTTTGGCTCCACAAAAACTTAATTCGGGGCTGAACTTGACATTTCCGGATTTCATCTTCAATTGAATGGAGCCTGATTCTGTCTTAGCTCTTGATACTTGTTAAATGAGAAAATCTTGCTAATACATGTAGGAAGTTGAAATCTGCAGCTAATATATATATGTATGTATGTATGTGTGTATATATATATATATATATATATATATATATATATATATATATATATATATATAATATAGTCTTCTTTCACTTAAATTCGGAACTTTTCCAGGGATATATCAGTAACTCACATTTTGATTATGATGATCAGACTGTTAAGTTCCTCTCTTGAAATTAAGTGAAATGTTATTTCACTTGTGAATACTGGATCAAAGTTATAGTACTCTAAATTGCCTATTTAATTTAAAAAAAAAAAAGGGTCAATTGATATATTGCCTTTACACTTATAGTAAAGATACTACGGCAAAAAGAAATACAGTTCTGTATACATATATATATCATACAACGATTTTTGACTTCCAGGAATGACTGAAACAAACTTGCTCTAACGGCAATTAAAAAAACGATGTTCACAAGAAACTAGAATAATGTTCTGGAGAAATTTGTTTCTAAGATATCATGCAGAATAGAAGTTGGAAGTTTAATTGTTGTTAGCCTTGTAAAAATAAATTTGATTTTTCATTTTCTTTTAAAAATATTACTGTGTGACCTCACAGTACCAGTAGCCCCTAGGGCATCATCAGTATAGATGCCATAGTTTCCAGACATACTTGTCTCCGGCAATTATTTGCATCCGTTCTCTTGAATTTCATCCTCTCCTTGCTTCACATATCACAAACTTTGAAGAGCTATCCAAGACAAAGATATTTCTGATATATGAAGCCCGGGCAAAGAAAGCTGAAACCGTAGCCAGCACGAGGACACTACCTTACTAAATTAACCACTACCTGGATAGCACCTTTATATTTTATTTTTTGAATTCTTAATTTTTTGCGGGACAGTGATTCACTTTGCTCTTTTGTTTGGAAATTAGTCTTTTGAAATGAAGATAAAATAATGTGGGGGTCTGCGTTCGCGCTCTACCTCAAGTGATCTTGATTTTCATGTATCTGTCTATCTCAATAATACTAAGTCTTATTCAATTTATGTGTACATGAGATTTGGGTAGCCTAAATGGTGCATTGTAGCCAGTGTTACACTATCAAAGTAAACCTGAACAAAAACAGTTTTTATCTCTTATTAAGACCGAAGGTCCCTTTCAGGATTTCTGTAGGAACTGGCAGGAAAATCCGACTGTATATGATTTATCATACATCGAATAGATTATAATGAAAAATTGTAGTTTGACCACAAGGAAGACATATTCGCATGTGACACAAGAATTCAATGAATAGCTATTGTGAATTTGACAGCATGTTGAAGTCACAAGAACAGCTGCCATAAAACAAAGACTGAAACAAAAGCCAAAGATTTGAGAGGGAAAATTCAGGAATTCAAATTCAGATCATCATCATCATCAGTCTTTTAGCGTCTGTCGTTGGACATAGACCTTCCCCAGGATTTGCCACACTTCCCTATCATGGGCGTCACAGAGCCAGTACTTCCTGAACTTGTCTAGCTCGTCTCTCCATCTAACATTTTGCCGGGCTCGGTTGTGCATGTGGTCTTGGGGGATCCATGTTGTGAGTCGTGATGTCCATCGATTGTCTGCCATTCTTGCAACATGGCCAGCCCACCACCATTTGAGATTTTTAATGGATTCTATGATGTCCCTAACTCTTGTCTTTTCTCAGATGTACTGTGCTGTCTTGTGGTCTCTCCATGTGAGGCCCAGCATTATTATAGAGGTAGAAAAATGTTGAACAAAATTTTTCATTAACCAAGTATTTAAATCAGTTGGACACTAACCCCCCTATCTGCACCCCCACTGCCTTGACAGGTGGTAGCTGGGAGAAGAGATGTGTGGCCTCCTGGCCTCAGTTGCTGACTTGATAGCTTGTCCATCTTCAACTCCAATCCACTCTCTGACCACCTGGTAGCTTGGGGTAGATGTCAACACTCCTAGCATATTTCCCCTCCTGCCCTACTAAATTTCACTGTCATCGGCCAATCAACCCCACTTTTCCCAATAAAACTGATGGTTCCTTTTTCTTTGTTTGATGTGCCAAGACTACATTGCAAATAGAGAGAAATATGCAATATTTCCCTTATAAAAGTATAACCTAAATTTTTCCTAAACCATAAATCTAAAAAGAAATTGTCTGTGTATACATTTCATCCTTCTGATGTGACTGTAATTAGCTATAAAAACCATATCACCATGTAGTAATGGTTTAATCATATCTGCATATTTTGCTCAATCTATTCTTACCCATATATACTGAATGCATCTATATGTACATACTGAAATTTGCTATAAGAGCCAAAGCATTGCGTGATAGCAGTTTAATTATAACTGTATGTTTTGGATGATCCCTCCCTACTCATCCATCCCACATATGTGCTTAACTTGAATTTTGCATCCAACGTCTCCACCTCTACACAAATAAACCGTCTTATTTTATTTCATTTTCAAGGCATCCTATAAATCAAAGAGAAAAATTGTACACAAAATCAGCAGAAAAATGCACATCTCAAAAATTGCATATGTGACATGAAAAAACAATTAACAAACAAAATATAGTATTGTTGAGATAAAAAGACTTATGGTGTACATCACTGGGTAAAAATCTAGCTTCACCAGGATTAACCATCCTATTTTTCTATTTTGAACAATAAAAACACACACACACACACATACATATATATATGTGTGTGTGTGTATATATATATATATATATATATATGTATATATATATATATATATATATAGGCAATCTTAGCCTTATCTGGTAAGCAAACCCATCCCTAACATGACTTTCCAAATGCGAATGCTTCCAACTATCACCAGAATTCAGGCATGAACAATTAGTTATCATTTCAGTCAAGATAAACCACAAGTGTATTTCCTGTGAATTGATAATTCCACTTGTTGGACCTCTCTGGCTGATGACACTTGAAAAAGAATTCAAATATAGAGGACGAAATTGACTCGCCTTTACTGGTATGATCAAAAATTCATAGCTATTAAAGAAAAAATACTGGCGAAAAATGTAATCTGTTTTTTTCCCCTTTTAGAAAGGAAAAGAAATAATCTTTATAGTTCTTTGAAAATGGAAGTTAAGATCTTCCTACTAACAAGATAAAAAAAATTATTTATAGTCCTTTTTAGTCCTTGAAAGAGAAAATCCATGTTTTGAATGAATAGAAAAATTCAGCCGCAATTCTTTTAAGGAGAGACAATTTTCTCTATCTCCAAGAAAAAATGTCTATAGTTCCTTTGTTTCTTTTTTTTCTTTTTTCTTTTTTTCTCCCTAAAAAAAAAAGTCACTTGTTTGTTATTTTTTTTTCTCTTTCTTTTCTCCCTTCAATTTTTTTCCCCCCTTAGTCTGTCTTTCATGTTGAGACCTTCTGTCATTTGTTCTGCAATGACTTTCATCTCTCACGATATTTCTTTTCTGTCTAATTATGTGTAGTAGTGTATTCTGGTCATGTGAGTTTTGGTAAAATTTTAGATTCAAGGTTCAATTTTATAGACAGTCGTTCTGAACGTGGTCATGGGTACCAAAATCAAACTATGTAGAGTAACCATGAGGAAAACATGTTTGCACTTGACACAAAACTGAAGTCATTGTGAATCAAACAGCTTGAAGTGACCAGAACATCTTTCTGAAAACAAAGATGAAAACATGTGAAAACAAAAGCAAAATTAAGATTTGAGAGGGGGGGATGAGGAGTTCAGATTTAGACAGAAGTAGATAATGTTGAACAAAAACTTTTCTTCAACAAAGTATTCAAATCTGTTGGACACTGACTTCCCTATCTACACTGCCTCAACGGGCAATAGCTGGGTGAGACTCTTAGTCTATCTTACTCTCTCTGATTAGCTAGTTGAGTCAAAACTTTTAATAACGGTGACTGTCATTGACCCCCACAACTAATTCCAGCTAAAACTGATGACTCCTTTTTCTTTGTTCAATGTGCCAACACGTGTTTCACTACAGAATATCTTCATTTGACTAACCAAGTCAAGTTTGACAGACAGAAGGGAATATAAAGTATAACCATTCTCATAATTGAGTAAGTACTGATGCTCCCAACCTTGGGGCCATCGGCCTTTTTATTATTGCATAGTGTTATTAGAAATTGCAGTAAGTGAACTACTGTTCATAAATGTTTTGGGATTTAAAATTGCCCCCTACCATCACTGAGTATGTTTCTTTGGTGATTGTTACCTTTTCTCTGCTCAAAATGTATGGACTGCATAAACTAGTTTCTTAGTGACAAGTTTTCTACTATAATTTATTCTGTAATTGACTTGTACATATATTTGTGGTCAACAGATATGGGTTTTTTAATGGCTAATGTCAATATTTGAGAGAACAGGGCAGCTGATGGCTGATATATAATACTGATTTTTTTTTTTTTTTTTCCTCTTTGCATCTTACAACAATTTGATAATAAGAAATTTCTGAACATGAATAAACACTTTATTGCCTGTTTGCATTAACTCCGGGAGTAGTTCTGCAATCTGTTAGTGCAGTACAGTTATTTGAAAAATGTATCAATTAAATAGGGGCAAAACGGTCTTTCTATCACCAGCTCCAGGAGTTCCATGATGATGTTTGTATATATTGTATCAACAAGACCAGTTCCTCTTCCTCCATCCTTATTTGTTGGTTCCCAGTGGAGGCTTCTTGTTGGTCAGACTTGGAGGCAGTGGCCTGTTCCTCTTCTAGCCATTGTTTTGCCTTGTTCAATGTGTTCTCTGTTGCAAAGACATGGCTCTTGTATCCCATAGTGTTGCCAGCACCAACATCTTGTCACCTCAAACTTGGAAAATCTTTTTTTTTTAAATCTAGAGTATTCAGATCCCCCTTAGAGTGGGACCATTTGTCTGAAGCAGCACCTTCAGCCCTGCAATGCTTGCGTGGGATGACGTAGAAGTCATGGGCACCAAGCATAAGCTTGAACATGTCTATTAATTTGCATTATATTCTACCTGACCCCTTCTAGAAACATTTTTCTCTGAAATTCCCCTTTGAATGGGTTTTTAAAATTTTTATTGGGGGTTCAATCTGCAATCAAATGACATGCTAAATTTGTCACAGCTTGTGCCTGGGAATCTGGAACGCCAACTGGTGGGATCAATCAACCTATCAGGCTAAAAGTTTGCATTAGTAATCAATTAGAACAATTAGAGATTAATTTTTTGGGGGGGGGACGAATCTGTTCAAAACTCCATAATGCATTTTTCATGCCACAGCCTTGAAAATTTACATTAGTTTTCCCAAAATATCCCCTAACATAGTTTTTAGTGGTGGTGGGGATTCGATCTGCAATTGAAGTTTATGCCAACTTGTTTTTCAAAAATTCAGATGTTGAACAAAAAGAGAGAGAAGTATCTTATTCATTGATTACCTTTTTTCAGATGGATCACCCTGACAAAATACGATGGCCCGACAGTTTCTATTGAGTGACTAACCAGACCTGTTTTAGATGTACTAAACGTCCAATTAAAACAAAACTACCAACGGAGTAAAGCATTCATATTAATACAAGAAACTATTGGTTATTTTCTGATTCAATGTTTACTTTTATCATAACTTTTATTATCGAAAAAGACATCAATAAGTCATGGTTATACATTCAAAAATAATATAAAAACATCTAAATTTGCCTGAAAAAAAATGTGAAAGTAGACATTAGTCAATAAGGCATTATTTAGCATTACAGTGGTAGTGTAGTAATTAATTAGTATCCGACTTTAATTAAATACCTATGAGTATTGAACGCTCGATCTGCGATTAAAATTACTAATCGACGACACTTCTCGAAACTTGACCCGAGTTCAACTTTAGGTTTAATCGGCGATAATTTGATTGGAATATAGCTTCATTAACACCCATCTGACCTACAAAATGATGAGACTCAACACCGAAGAAAACGCCATAACAGATTTTTTTTCATTATTCCTCCAGCAAAAAGTCGGAAGTGTTTTGTAGACAATTTGGTAAGGTAGTGATGAAACTAACTATTCATACAGAAATAAACTTCACTGGAATTTATTTTAAAAAGTTCTTGAAGTTTTTAGATAGAAAAAAATTGGAACAAAATGGCGTCGTTTGCCGATAAACATTGGCTTAGAATTTTACGTTTTATTAATGAAAATCCGTTTTTCTTCTTTATGAAAAAAATTTGGTATTTTCCCTTAAAAAATTGAGTACAATTTTTCCCAAACGTTAATTAAGTTTTTAAGATAGTGTTGTTTATCAAGCTCAAATATTGGCTGATGACGATGTGGCAAATTGATGAATTATCGCCCGACCTCTAATATATATGACTTGATGCTGACAGCAAACCTAACCGAAACCTAACCCTAACACAACTGTAACCCTACAGACAAGTTTAAAAAAGGGTAAGAAAAATACCTGAGGAAATTTCAAAGCTTGTGAAGAAGTCTGATGCGGAAATGTTTTGAATTTAACGCTGAAAAAGTAACAATCACTGTTTATTTCTTTTTTTTTTTCTTCTTTTTCTTTTTCTTCAAGAACTATATTTTTTCCCATGTCTATTTTTATCAACATTGACTTCAATCTTCGTCTTCAATTTCAGAAAAATATGCCTGTAGTCATCTCCTTTTCTTCTGATATGCTACCAGTGGCATAGTCAGTTCCTAAAGTTAGCGTCAGCTAGCACATAAAGGTGCCACTACACGTACCAAATAATTCTTAATAAACAATTTTATTTTTGTATTCAAAATCAAAACAAAAGGAAGGTACAGTTTTTAAGGAAGTACAATATATGTAATCGTTATCTTGTATTTGATAGAAAATAAAAATGTTTTACAGTAAGTTCATAAATCTATATTGCATGTAAAACCAAAACAATAAAAATGCGTAATTTAATTATTCTAATTACATTTTAATTACAAAATGAAAACTGTATAAAACAACTTGCTCTTTCGTCTAGGCTTCATTTTTGCTTAGTTATCAATTACTTTATCATAATCTAGCTCAGTAGCCAATTGTCCTTCAATTGAGAGCGAAGCCAACCCAGACAATCTATCCTCATCCATTGTAGAATGAAGGCACGATTTCATGTGCTTATGCCAGCTAACTAATTATTCAGCTACAACACTAGTTATAAGTAATCGGAAAAATGTGATAAAATGAGGACAGGTTAGGATAAATGGACCATTGGAATGAATGCTATTGGCAATCATGAATTTAATGTTCATGGTCAGTTCCTTGACTCTTGAAGTTGACATGTTGCAACTGCTCATTATCTCTTTGTACATGTCTTTGAATGGAAGTAGCTTTTATATGAGTTCAGTTTGACTTTGGATGGCATCTGAGTCTGTGTTCGCTAAAATTTTTGATTTGTTGATATCTGCATTATCAATATGTTTTGAATCAAAGTAACTGAATTTGGAAGTCACATTTTCAAAATGCTCAAATCTTTGACTATTTATAACAGAATCTAAGGATATTAAGTAGAATTCAAGGATGAATTTCCTTTGCACATCAAATATTCCTTCATCCTCTGCAATTTCAACACAGAATCTTTTTCTTTCATGTTCTCTGTGTTACTTATAGTCTGTCTTAATATCACATTTCTGAGCAAACTCTGTTGCTTCATTCTCTTACTCATTGAATTTCATATTTTCAAAATTTTTTTTGGAAAAGCTAGTTCAAATGAGAAGATCTTGCCTAATTTTCTGTAAATATATGGATAGATTGAAAGCCTTATCTAGCACTTTACTCCAGAATATAAGAACAGTAAAAAATATAGATACTTTCGAGAGGTCAAAAAACTATTTGGTTTGAATATTGGAGTTTACAGTATTCATCGGAACCAAATTAAAATTATGTGCACTGCAGTGCGTAAAGAGTGTATTTGGAGCAACTCCCCTTAGTCTAGAGACCATGTATCAAATTTGACATGGTGCTTGCTCCATTGTAAGACTGACCGTTACACTGTTATTGACAGCTGGAAGAAGAATGTTCTGCCTTCAAATTGATTAATAAGTATGTCATCAGAGAAATTTAACGCTGTTACTGGAAATCTTCCAAAAATAGAATTTATATTGTAGAAATTCAACTTGAAAAAATTAATAAATATAAGGATCAAACGACCGGATTTTGGGAAAATATTGCTTACTTTCCACAGAAAATGTGCTGAAAAATAAATTTCTTCACAGTGGTTGTCTGTTAACATGGCAATGCTATTCAAAGCTCTTGTAGTGAATGAAAAAGTAACGAAATTATAATTGAAATTTGATTAGTTAATTTCTTTTTGTTCATATTTTAGACACAAATAGGTTTTATGGTTTAGATTCAGATGTGCATCCAATAGATAAGACCTTCATTACCGTTGGATATTTCAGTTTTGAATGAAAAACTTTAAAAATATTTCCAGGGTGTTCTATTTACAATGTAACTGAAAAGCTTAACAGTATTTGTACTTTCCATCTGTTCTATGAGAGTACAGCTTTCATTTAAAAAATTTTTCTTCTTGTAAATTCCTTTTTTTTTTTTTTTTTTTTTTTTCAAGAATTATTGCAATTCATAAAATGTTCCAGGTGTACTCATCCCCCTTTTAATTGACTTGAAAAATAAAAGGAGGAAAATTTCTCAAAAGATACAATTTTTTCAAAAAATAAGGAAGATCTGATTGATTGAAAGCAGATAAAATTGTGTCAGAACAATGTTAATATGATTTTTGCTGTCTAAGGGCTATCCGAATCTTGACCATTTTCATGTAAGAACTTTCTGCAATCTATCTTAATAAAGGATTATATCAAAAGAATGAACATATTGCAAGTTTCAGGCACTATTATCAACACTTGTCACTTTGTTATAAATGCAGAATGAACTGAGATTTTGACAATGCAAAAACCACATTTTTTTTTTTGTTGTTGCTTTTGTGTGTGTTCCTCATGGCAGATATTCTTTAGGGCCTTTTTGCGAGCAAGTGAGATAACAGAATCTATCTCTTTGGAAATTTTGGCTAATAATTAGCTTTCCTGCTGTTTCAAATGTTCATGCAAATAGATGCCAAATTAATTTAATCTATGGGACACTCCTTTGATGACTTGGTCAGTTCAGATCCTGAGATTTTTCTCCCCAGTACATCCTAATTTTAAAAGTCAGGAATAATGGAATTTTTTATCATATATTATCTGGTTACTAAACCTATCCCTACTAGAGAGAGGTTTATGCAATTAAGTAATTAGCACAGAAATTTCTTCCCAAAGCCATATGATAAAACCAAAAAAATAAATAGAAAAATTGAGATTTGACTTTTATCATTCTGGGGAACTAGAGATTTAAAAACAAAAAAAAAATTCTTGAAGAATGTGCGCAGTGGGGAGTGGTTGACACCCTCTGGCTATGCTACTGGATACTGAATAGCATTTTTTTTTTTTTTTTTCTGAAAAATGGAAACTTATTTTTTAAAATTCATCCTTTATCAAATAAATACTGAAAGTTTTATGAAAATCCAATAATTCATTTATCTTATTTATTTATTTATTTTTTTCTGTTAAATTTTAAAATCTTGGTGGCAAATGATCTAATGCAAATTTACTTATGCTTTGTTCACATTTTGTTATGTCTTCCAACACTAATTATCTTCTAAGTTATCTTCACTTCTACTAGATGTACAGAAATATTTTTTCATATCAGATTTTTCTTGATTGCTTTCTCACTTATGGTACAAAGATTTCAACAATAAGATCAACTTTTAAATGAGTTTGGTGTTTTCTTTTCGGCAGGTGTAGATTTTTTTTGGTAATTGAAGTTAACACTGTGTGGACGCGCCTACGAACATAGTCTATTCTGAAAAGTAAGTCCCAAGTGCATGCATCGAAAAGATAAATCACATAACTTTTGATATAAATAACATATGTTATTTATTTCAAAAGTTATGTGATTTATCTTTTCGACAAATGGCTACATTTTTTCCCATACAATTCAGATGCTAGGAATTCAGAAAAATTGTCTTAAGTTTCAAACACATCTTGAATATATTTCAGGACAAAACAGCAAAAACATCAAAAAAATGCTGGGAAATCTGATTAAGTTTTCATATAATACACTAGATATCAATTATGTCTAAAAAGAGATTTGTTTTTTTTGTTTTTTTAAATTCCCAACTAAACAGGTTCAACACCATTTTAAATTTATGCTCAATTGGTCTTTTTGGCAGCATCTAGACTTGCTTTTTGAAAATTTGAAGTTTTCTGGTGGTTACTGTGCAAGAAAAGGTGAGAAGTAATTTTTTTACTGATCACCCCTTTTTCCAATAATTTTAATCGAATTGATCACCTTAATAGGACTGCCAAAAAAAAGTTGGTCACGAGTCAGTTGCTATTGAGTGAATAACTGGATCTGTTTTTGGTATATTTTTAACTACAGAATTTAGATTTAAAAAAAAATTTAATTAACACACATCAAATATGGTGTGATAATCGATTTAATTGCTGATTTAAGAAAATATTGTCTTGATAGTTCTAAGTTATAATCAATGGAAATTTGTTTTGTTTTGTTTTTTCTTTCTAGCAAAAACAAGAAGTTGGAAATTTTAAAAAAAATAATTACACTTTCGAAGTAGGGTGTTGGTTTCCTGGTGAAAATTTTTGTTCATAACTAAAAAAAGTTACTTAATTAGGAATGTTGTTTTGTAGGCTTTTTTTTTTTTTTTTTTTTTTTTTTCCCCTTCAGCATTAACTGAGTAACACCTAGTTGGTTAATTCAAAGTTCATTTTATCTGATCTAACAATAGACATTATCTTATGTTCTTACTTGTTTACTCAAACTGTCAAAAGATGTCGGCAGTATTTAAATAATTTTGCAATTGCATTGCACTTATAAAATATCAAACATTGTTGCTGTATGTATATATATATATATTTTTTTTTTTTGAACCAGAATGAACCCAGATTTTTTAAGCATTTGCAAAACGATAAATAAGGGAAACTACTCTATAATTAGATTTGAGAGTTATCTCCCTTAACAAATTTTACAAACAAAAAATAAACATACACATGACATTTTATATTAGTAGATAAAAGCAAGAAAAAGGCGTCATGGGTGTGATTAATTTCAGTAGTTAATGAATGGAATTCAAGAAAAAAGAAAATGAATTCTAGCTTTTCTATTCAGTAATCCAGGTATAGAGTATTTGGGGGTGCGGGGCTTAAGGGTTCATTGATGTAAATATGTAAATTTTTAAGTACTTAAATTCAGTATACTTTGTGATATATTGTAGTTATTTTGATGTTATTATTCAATAAGAAGAACCATCTTCAATGATGCGTATGCCATCTGTAGTCATAGTAGCAAGATGATTGTTCATCCAAAGGTCCAGACCAAGTTTCATGTCAATCCAACCTGATACAGATGAGAAAGTTGATGTTTGATATCACTAATTTCGGTGGTAGTAGGAAGATGACCTAGTTTCATATCAATCCAAACATGATAATGCTAAGAAAATCACTACTTGATGTATGAAGGACTGACCGACTGAAAAGTGTCTTATATAGATATGTGGATGTATTTAGAAACTCCTTTTAATAAACAGAATTCATAGTCCCATGACTAGTTACAATCACTACAGTTAAAAGTCAGTTGGAGAAACCACTATTTTAAAAGATTGATCAGAATAAATATTCTTTTTTAATGGCATCACACACTAAGATGGCAATCAAACATAAAAGAACGCCTTTGTTTATTTGTTCAAATCTCACTTGGATTTTCATGTGATGGACAATGTTCACCATCTTTCACCTATTGTTCACTCTTGAATATTACCTATACCTACCTTGCAGTTATTGCAAAGTCTGTTATAACACTGTAGACTTTCTTAGACCCCAATACCCACTTTGTAACGGAGGATACCACCATGATTTAATGTGACCATGTAAAAATTAAAAAGGATATGGGTTTTTGATTTTTAATTCAATTCTCTTGTCATTTTGCAAAATACTTGAAAAGATTTTTAAAAAAACTTTAAAGATCAAATAGCTAAGTTTACCTCCTCTCTCCAGGAATAATGGATTATGCATAATGACAAAACTGTAAATTTGCCATTGAAAGCCACATGTCTTAGTATTACGAAATTTTTCATTAAGATTGATATTTTTAATAAGCATTGCTAACCTTGAAATGAGTTAATGAAACATACTGAATGAATATGTTTTCAAATTATTATCTTTTTTCACAAGTGCCTGACATAAAAATGTTTAAAAGAATTGCACATATTTTTTTTCATTAGTTTAGAAAATATTTAAAAATATCTTAAAGTGAACCTAAACTGAATCACCTGGTTTGTCTTATTCATGTTGAATTGAAGTCATGTGATAACATTGCTTTAAGCTGTTCTGAAAAAATTAAAACTTTGCTCTCTTACTTAATTATCAATTTTTTTTTTTTCCTTTCTTTTTGTTTTCAAAGATAAAGACTCATTTCATAAGCATGGGTCACATTGTGGTTTCAGTAACAACTGGGTTAATTATGGGGTGGAGTTTTTATTTGCACACCCAAAATGGATTGCCATACTGGACTCCAACTTCCCTACTATTCACCTCTAGCTAGAGGTTGCGGGTAAATGGATTCATGCCTTTCCCAAAGACATTAGTGCAAATTGAAACTGTTCGCCGTTTCCATGCCAGTAACTGTTTTGCCACTCTGCAGCTCCAGCAAAAAAAAAAGTGTTGTCATGAATTTTATTTTTCTTAAAAGAAGGAGAAAAATATCTTAGTTCATTGGATAGAATATCTACAAGTTTTCTAAAAAATAACAAGTTATTCTGTCCTCTCTTTTGATGGTCTGTGTATTAATTTGGAAACTTCTCACAGAAGCGTACCTCTCAATTTGATAACTCCAAAATCAGTTTTATACATTTATTGAAGATAATAAAACTTCAAGCTAAACTTGATGAATTGTTGTGTGTTGGATAGTTCAAACTAATTTCCATGTTTTTGTTGTTCCATCATAATGTTTCCTCTACAAACCTCCCAGGCCTTTCCTTGGATGCCTGGTGTGTTCTAGAAGGTCAGAAGGTACTCAACTGAAAAGTTCTGATAAAACAAAATAACAAAGTCAGGAAATCACTCTGAATTAACCTACCTACAACTAGACAGCACTCAAAGAGTGCGTTCCTCTGCCAACACCATTGTCAGGAGGATTTTTCATGGATCTGACCCAAAATTTAGTCAGTTTTTCTGTTGCTTATTTTCCATCCTTCTACAAAATATTATCGCAATTCATTGAGAACTTCTAAACTTGGCTTGTGTACAAACCTGGAATTTCATGATATTATGTGATATTGTAAATATGGTGTAGGGATGCTAATTGTGAATGGATCCACTCAAAAATTTGGTCAGTTCTCTCATAACCAATTGTCTAACCTTCCACAAAATATCATTGAAATTTATTGATAACTTTTTGGAATATTGTGTAGACAATCATGAGTGTATACCTATTCATCATCATCATCAGTCTTTTAACGTCAATCGTTGGACATAGACTTTCCCCAGGATTTGTCACACTTCTCTATTGTAGGCGTTGAGGAGCTAGTACTTTCTGAATTTGTCTAGCTTGTCTCTCCATCTAATACTCTGCCAGCTTCGGTTGCACATGTGATCTCTAGGGATCCGTGTCATAAGTTGCGATGTTCATCGGTTGTTTGCCATTCTTGCAACATGGCCAGCCCATTGCCATTTGAGATTTTTAATGGATTCTATGATGTCCCTGACTCCTGTCTTCTCCCAGATGTATTGTGCAGTCTTGTGGTCTCTCCATGTGAGGTTGAGCATAATTCTTTCATGATGTAATTAAAAAAACTGGAAAATTATCTGTCAAAAATTCATTCATTACTAGAGGAGATATCGTGTGGATAGATGTGAAATTTTGACAATATTGTGTCTTGAACATGAAATAACAACACCTGGGAGATAAGTGTGGCTGTATCTGCTCCAATCAGTTCTCCTGAAGCTGATTGTCTACCTCTTCACAGAATTTCATAGATATTCATTGACAACTTTTTAAGATATTGTGTGATAAATCGTCATGAGTATATGTATGTATGCAATTAGAAAAGAAGATCAAAAGATATCTGGCACTCAGAAAAAAAACCCTGGATCTGCCCCAGAATTTTACCACCTCTTTCCTACCTTATTGTCCACCCTTCCACGGAATTTCACTGAAATTCACTTATTACCTCCAGAGATATCATGTGGACAGACAAATGAACAGATGTGCTAAAAATATATTGTCTTTAACTTCGTTGATAGAAGTAGATTATTAATGAATTATACCTAAGATGTTCTTGCGTAATCTTTTTCTTCTCGTATTATTTTCCTTCATTCTGGATGAATCTCATATTAATACTAGAATGCATTCAAAGGGTGGATACCTCTGCCAAAAACCATTATCAGGAATAATTGTCTACAGATCCACTCAAAAATTTAATCAGTTCTTCCATAACCTATTGTCCAACTTTCCACAAAATATTATGGGAATTCGTTGTGGACTTCTAGACATAGGGTGTAGATAAGCATGAAATTAGGTGATATTATGTAGTTCAGATATGTAAAACAACATTTTTCCTTTAGACCATTTTGGAGGAAACAAGCAGAAATTTTCAGTTTAGCAAGACGAAAGCTAGTCATTGCTTATAAATTTCATGTAAGGATAGCAATAAATAAATTTTCAAATATTTGGAAGTGTTGATTTGTCCTCTTAATCTCAAACTGCTTCCTCTTTCACAGAATGCCTATAGAATACTGCTTAATCCCCGTGAAAAAATTCTCGAATACATTTGAATTTCTAAATTTTTTTTTTTAGAAAATTGATGAACTTGTTTCAGTGGAATAGTCCATTGTTTCAAATGGTGTGTTGGGAATATTCTTATTAGCAAAATTGTTTCCTTTAACTGGAATAATTCAGTGTTATGGACAGAGAAACAGTCACATTGTTGATTTATATTTGTAGATTACTAAAATCAAACAGTATTTAGAAATTTCAAGGTATCTTGTACAGCATACAATATAAACTATATAATTAATTTTTAATGCGAGTTTTTTTTTTTTTCATGAGATCCCACCAGAAGTTAACCTCCATAATTTGAAAGTGCAGAATCCTAAAAGGAAAAGACTCTGTTGCATTTTTTTTTTTTTTTCTTCATTGAAAAAGGCACACCATATTGGATCTTTTTCTTTGGAAAAATAAATAGAAGCCCTTACCTCAGGCCCTAACCCCTAAAGGGACTAATGAAATAAACCTAACATTGATTCCCTACTGGTTATGAAAATTTTGGTCTTGTAGGTACTTGCCGAAAAATACTATGACCTACAAACTTTTGACAGCATTAGCCTCTGCTTCAGGGGGAAAGTTCCAAAAATCTGACGACTTGACTGATCTGGAACCCAACTAAAAAGATCTAATATATAAGAATTAACATTCAGGAGAGAAGTTGAATTGTTTCGATTCTCCAAGATCAAATTGCTGTTAAAATTTGACCTCAATCTAACTCCACAAATTGAGTTTTTAGTCACTGAGAAAAAATGCATCTTCATTTTTCCTTTTTAGACGTCTACACATCAAAATTATAGATATTAGCCTTTGGTGAGGAATAATGAAAACATTCCAGCATCCTTTATAGTTGGTGGCTAAACTGTGGCTTGTGAACCATATTTAAGTGTTATCTAATGTGCAGCTCAGCTTACAGAAATCTGTTGACAGAAAACATTTTTACCTGATAAATGTCTGTCTGTGTGCCCAAACTATACAAGTCACCTCTTATGTCTATTTAACCTTAGCTTTCTTTTGATATTTCTCTTTGACACAACGGAACTTGATTAAAATCACTTTTATTGTTATCATACTTAGAATTTGTACTGTTATCTATGCAACACTGTGTGTGTGTGTGTGTGTGTGTGTGAGTTTGTTTTCAGTCTTTCAAACAAATCTTTTGTAGTAGTGCAAAAAACCAAGCAACTGTTTGTTATTAATCAAAGCAAAAAAAGAAATAGAAATGAGACAGATGAAAAAATATGAGGTTAGAAATAAAATGATGAATTTCGTGATCACTTTGCTATGGTTCACTTTTCGTGAGTTTGTTGCTACATAGTTTTCCAAGAAAAGTAGGCAAAAAGCCTAACATTGTATGAACTCCTGCCCCCAAATGACCCAGAATTTTGAGGAACAAATCCTGAATTAAACAACTGAATCCACCAAAGGTGGTGAAGGGTTCTATCCTTTGGGTGTGTTTATAAGTGTGTTATAGTGCTCTTGGCCTCACGATTTTGTCTATAGACCTGACAATTGGCATCACTACTCGATTTGACCCCTTCTAAAAATCTTTTTGGGGGGAATGGAGGGTACTCTATTTTTGATATTTTCCAATGGAAAACACCAGTGATGTCACAAA
The DNA here is from genome assembly GCA_963457665.1 of Thysanoteuthis rhombus. Taxonomy (NCBI): domain Eukaryota; kingdom Metazoa; phylum Mollusca; class Cephalopoda; order Oegopsida; family Thysanoteuthidae; genus Thysanoteuthis; species Thysanoteuthis major. Next base: position 50,203,166 of record OY735198.1, read on the forward strand.
TAGAATATTTTCTGACCATATTCTTTTTTTTTTTTTTTTTTTTTTCCATTCCCATCTTATATGACTTGAGATTTTGATGCTAAAGTTGTGCAATTATTGGCTGTGATGGTGAGTCTCTATAATGAACAGTTTGACTTTTTCTGTCTGTAATCAAGTGTAACAATTTTGGAACATTTGTAATCAGTTTAAAAAAAATAAATAAATAATCTACCTGAATCCCAGTACCCAATCTTGTGCAACTTTCAGCTTTAATTTTTTAAAATTTGATTTAATTTTTTTTTTATCAAGGTAAATTAATAAACATACAGCTACTTACATTGTTCATCAAACATCTTCCTAAAAACTTAGTGCCATAAATATGCTTGAGGGTCCCAATGGTAGTCACAGAAAATTTGGTGGCTATAGCTCTAGTTATCTTTGAGTTATTCACTGACAGACTAACGAACAGACACCTGATGAATTAGTATGGTTGACACTTTTGTGTTGATACGACCACTGATAGTTTCCGGCAGAAGGCCAGTCTGTTGGTTGTGCGGCCAACCTGGTCATCTTGCTGTCAATTGCAAGGAGGAGAAGACCACCCTGAGTCATCGACTGTTCAGACCAAAGATTTCCTTCTGCCGATTCAACCTGTAGAAGAGGTCTCCCCCTCTCCCAAGACGGATTCCTCATTACCAAAAAAGGTATTGGCAACCCTGAAAGAACCTGGCCAGAGAGTGGCAGGTGGAGGGAAAAGACGTAAAGAAGGTTCAAGCCGCGATTCCTCAGTCCTAAAATGGCTCCAAACCAGTGAACACCCACAGCTCTCGAAGAGAGACCCTACAGTCATATACAGAAAAAAAAGAAGGCTGTGGTGTTTGTGTTAGTCTGGGGAAAGAAAAAAATGAGAACTAAAAAAACAAACAAAACATCAGCCAATGTAGATAGCCAAGCACTAAAGTCCCCACCCTAAAATCAATCCCCAGCAAAACAATATTAACCTAAATAATGCAAAGCAAAACCAGCCACACCAACCTCTCCCAGTATACAGCCACCTCCTCTACTACCACAAGTACCCCACCCCCCGTTACACCACCACTACCAACAATACAATCAGTAAAAAGGAAGAGAAGTGCTGGGGGGGTGTTACTGAAGAAAAAAACCCTCAAAGAAAAAGAACACACGACAAAATACAAAAAAAGGGAAGAACAGTTGTTGTGTCCGACCCCCTGACATTGTCAACAATGATTTGTAGCCTCAGATGTGGAAAGAACTGAACATCCTCTCCAATTTCAAGAGATGAAGAGGACCCCTCAAACTTCTCGAGTGCTATGAGGCTGCTTACATTAGTAAGAACTAGCTTGTGTATGTGGCAGCTGTGGGCAATGTTGAAGGAGGCAAACACTCCTTTCTGCATGATACTCCTGTTTACAAAGTGGAGTCACCTTGAACTAAAAAGATTAGAGCCGTTCTGTGCAGGGAGGGTTCCAGTCTATATTCTCCTTTCCCTCTATTGAGGCCATAAAACTAACGTTCCCCAAGAACATCAGCAACATGTCCTATGATGGCTCCATTAAAACTCTGATGTGACAAGAGTTTATTTGTCATTGGTGTACTGTCCCCAGACCGGTTGACTGAAAATGGTGCTTTTTTTCAGCAAGTTTGAATGGTTGAGGGCTATAGAATGAATCTAAAAGAGCTAAGCTCTTTCACACTTTTGAGCACCCTGTAGAGATCATGCGTTGTGTGCAAGATACTCTACATTTCAAGTGACTGAGAGTGTGTTGGAGAGGAGGTTTCACCTCTTCAAATCATACTTTCGTAGCCACGTAAGGGTGTTTCTTGGCAAATAAGCCATTCCTTGAATGCAACGTGCTCCCTTGTTTATGCTGACCATGCGGGAAGATTGTGTGTTGTGGACGTTACCATAAAGAGACAACATTTCATTTAATTGGGGTTTATACACCCAATCTCCAGACTGAGTGAGTCGAATTTTTATAGTCAACCCCTTTGTGACATCATCAAAGCATGTATTTTGGCGGGTGATTGGAATACCATCCTTGATCCCAATATCGATTGTTGGGGGGGGGGAATAGAAGGCAAAACACTAACTACTTCAAGCTGGCATCATCACTTGATGACCACAAACGAAGGTATCTGCAAGGTATTTTGGGCTAATCTCCAGGAGCTTTTTACCAGAGAGCTTGGTCTGAGCTCTGCTCACTTTGACAACTATTTGGCTGACTTCACTCTCCTTGAGATGACTGAATCAGATGTGTGTGAAGGGCTCATAACAGAGGACAAAATTAGGGAAGTGCTGAAGAACGTTGGAACTGAGAAGTCTCCTAGCATTGATCGCCTGCCCTATGAACTGTATTTGAGGCTGTCGCCTATATCAGTGCATTTGTTGGCATTGATCTTAAACCACTGGTTAAGCAGGGGAATATTCCTCAATCTTTTACCAGGGGTGTAGTGAAATTGTTATGCAAGGACAAAGATGGTGGGGACAGGATAGATAGCTTTAGGCCCATAACTCTGTTAAATACAGAATTGAAGATTTTGGCCAATCTTGTCAAACTGCTTACAGACTGTGCTGGATGGCCTAATTGACCCTGAACAAACTCATTTGCAGGCTGTCCAAGATAACCTGCATGTGATACGCACGATCATTGAGAAAGTCAACAATGGAGCCCTACTGATCAAATTAGATCAGTCCAAAGCTTTCAGTTGGGATGACAATCATTTTCTCCAGTCCATCTTATTCAAAGCAGCTTCAGCTTGGATTTTTGCTCCTGAATTTGCCTCTTGTACGTGTTTCTCACCTCGATGGTAGAAATGAATTGGGTTATGTCTTTCAGGTTGTCCAGATCAGTTTGTCAAGGTTATCCACTTTTGTCGATACTTTACATACTTACACTGGAACCTTTCTTACAAAAGCTAAAGGTAGAATCTGATTCTGCATGGAATAATGTTATCTAGTGCCAAAACCTCTGTCAAATACACCACCTATGTTGATGACGTAACCCTGTTTGTAACGAGCATTGCTGAGATATAGGTAGTCAGAGGGTATGAGATGATGGTAGGGGCAAGGCTAACTGTGATGAGTCCAAGGGCTTGTTGCTGGACTCATGGAGGGGTTGTCCCTTTCCAGACCCCTTCGACTGGATGGATGGGCCAAACAAGATACTTGGTGCTGGTTTGGTCCTGACCTCTAGCTGGAGAAAAATTGTCCGGAGGTATTAGGATGGGTCAAGACAGCAGTTAGCCTGTGGTCTCTTTGAATCTCTCCTTGAAGGGTGAGGTGTACGCTTTACATGACCCCTCATTCTTCATCAGTTCTCAGTACTTTCACTCTTGCCTGCTGATCGACTTCAGTTAGAACGTGCCCTGTTCAGACTCCTTTGGGTTTCACAGACAGTCTGTAGTACGTCGTGAGATCTGTCAGCTCCAACCTTTTGGGGGTGGCCTAGGTATGTCAAACATTCAAGTTCAACAACACACCTTACAGTTGAGCTTCCTGGGTTGGATGTGTGCACAAGATAAAGAAAACAGCAAATTCTAGAAGGAAGACACCAAGAAAGCTTTCCTGGCCTTGGGAAGTGTCCACTTGGATGAGGTGGAGGCTAGCTGTTGGCCCTGAAACAAGTGCTACTTCTATCACAAATGTCGGCTCAATCTGAGAATCTTCTCAGTGTTGAAGGAAAGCCTCTCCAACACCCTGCTGTTGTTGAGAAAGGCATTACAATGTGTGGTAGTTGTAGGGGTCTGTATGAGATGGTTCGGTCGAGGAACTCGGTTTGACGAGGAGAGAGAGTATTATGTGTGTGAGGTGCTCGATTAGACTGGCAGCCCAGCCCAAGTCAAGTGTAGAATAGTGTCGTCGTTTTGAATTTAAACAGTTTAACTTAGCTAGGGAGAAAATGAGCATCCCCCCCCTCGTACTCCCCTATAGATGACAGGAAGTAAAGTTCTCCAGAGAATGTGGGATATTTCATATGATTTCTTTTTTTTTTTTTTTTACTCCCCCACATCTCCTTTTCTACCCCCCCCCCGGGTAACTTACATTCCTGCCATATTAGATGATGGGTGGGGTGGGGTGGTTGAGGGTACTGTCAAATACTAACCTTTTTTTTTTTCTTTCTTTTTTTTTATAAACATGTATCATTCATTGGGGAATTTTTTTCAATTGTACAAAAATATCATTTCTTCTTCCCTTCCCTCATAAGAAACTGTAAATATAGGATTTAGTAGGATTTTCATAGAGAAACTGGTATTGTGATAAATGTAGAATGAAAGAAATACTCGAAAAAATGTGTTTCAGTGAAAGGAATGTTGAAGTAAGATCGGGTTAGCAAATGAGATTAGCTAAGTTATTGTTTAGACATGAAAAACCAGCCCAACTTCCCACCCTCCATTTTTAACACTGTGTCACATTTTTCATTCTAAAAAATGAATTAAAAAAAAAAATATGAAGGAGTAAAGACCAGTAGAGTGAAACTTTGACAACAGAAATGAACTGATTTTCTTCACATGATATCTTGTGAATTTTAAGACCTAGTATCCCATTGTATTTTTCAACAACACCCAGGGTTTTGGGGGGGGGGTTTGAGTTGGCTAATTCCAGTGAAATCCTACAACTGGTGTTGTGAAGTCCCAGGCTGTTGCCGCTGGTTGGATTTTTACTCCCAAGGTGAAGTACTTTGCACTAATCAGTGTTAAATTGTAGTTGTCAACCAGATTGTCAAGATCTTGCTGAAGTTTGTTTCTTTTGATACCTGAATCTACATTCGTACATCTTTGTGTTATCTGAGTATATCTCACAGAATGAGCTGATTACCTCTGGCATGTCATTGATGAAGATGACAAATAAAACAAAACAGGACCTGGCATAATCCTTTGTGGGATGTGGCTGGTGACATATGTTAGTTGTCTCCTTTACAACAGATTGGCTAATGGAGTTACCTACCCTTAACATTATATATGTCATGTGAGAACAACAGAATGGCTAATGTAGTTACCTATTCTTAACATTATATATGTCATGTGAGAAGACACTTCCTGATGGGTGAAAATAATTATGGTGAGTGGAAGAAGCAATTGGAAATTTGGCAAAAGTTTGTTAGGTACTGTATGATGGATCTGAAAATGGAGGACATAGCCGGTCCTGACGTTATAAAAAATAATAACGGACAAATCTGTTTTCAAAAGAAGGAAAAATCCTGGAGCCTATTCAGCACTTGAAGAATTATGATTATTGCTGTCCATTGGGCATAAATATCACAGGATTTTTTGTCAAATTTGATTATTTATACCTCTTGCTGGGAAATTTCTTTGTGAATTTACCAGAAGGTGGTCAGGTATTTTTTTCTCTTTACGGCAGCAAATGTATATGAAGAAAATGAGTGCTTGGCACAAGGTACTTGTCCCTTCATAACATGATAATATGAAGGAGTGCTTTCAGAAAAATTTTGTTGATCCTGTTGTAACTAGAGGGATGGCTGGTGCTCTTTCTGTAAAAACTGAACATTTGCTGGTATCAAGCTATAAGAGAGCCTTTCAGGGAAGAGGGTGGCAAGATTGTAATAAATTGGAGTTTTAATCCTGTTGGTGAAAATGGCAAGATAATGTGACACTTTTGTTGTGGTTCACTGAAGTCATTTGACCAGGTGTGTAAGTTGCAAAAGAGCAGTAGCTGCCAGGAGATACATATGTTGCTGCTCTGAACCAGGGATGTCAAAATTACTGCTGAAGTATTAGGTCAGAAAGTGAAGTTGCATTGTACATGGCATTATTGTATTCTTTCAATTAAAATGCTTCTCAATGATGGCTGTAGTTTAAGTAATTCTGTTGTTTTTACATACGACTGCATTGAAGTACTTGTCAGATGATGAGAAATGGAATAAAGCAATTTAGCATCATAGACATTTGGCTCCTGCATCCAAGCAGAAGTTATGCAAATTAGGCAAAAATAGTAAAAAATTTTGTGAAAGTTTTTTTTAAAAAATGATAGAAAAGTGTTTTGATTCATATGAAGTGTGCATGAAATTCAGACATCCTCCTCTCCAACCTAAAATCAGCTCACCATAACAAATACATTCAATGACGTTTTATGTACGGATCTAAAAGAATACATACATCATAAGTCTTGGATACTGCATATTATCAACTTTGCAACTAAGTACGCCGCTGCCTGTTTGATCTCAAACAAACATCAGGATATGAGTGTCTGGAGTATTTATCTAATCTGAATTTATTAATTTGGATCCCTGATGAAATTCTTATAATTCTGGATAATTGAGGACAGTTTTCCAATGAGTAGTTTAGAGAGATGAATGAAATATTGAATCCCTTACAACCGCTTCCAAATCACCATTTAGTAATGATATTGTGAAGCACACTATCTCATACTGGCAGAAGCATTGTTTAATACCATTGATGATATAAAATGTGCTCCTGAAGTTGTTTTGGCCTTGGCAGTTAGTGCTGAAAATGCACTTAAAAACTATGCGGGTTTCAATTCCGATCAATTGGGTAGTTTTTGGTTGTAATACGAACAACCTTTCAGTCTCGACAGATCATCTTGTAGCACTGGATTCTGTTACACCTGATATGATATATGATCAGAATTAATATGGACACTATGCAAGGTACAAGAAAAAATTATATAGAAGCTGAGTCAAGTGAAAGGATTAGGAGGGCAATGTGATATAAAGTCAGGACCTATGCAGATGTTATACATGGTAATGAGGACAAGGTGTACTATCAGTGTAAGAACATTGAAAGCTGGAAGAGACTTGCACTTCTTATTGTTCTCATGAGTCATGGTGGTTCATGCTATAGTACATCCTTGTCATTTAATGGAGATGAAATGTGTTATGATTGAGAGTAATGAAGAGGGCTTAACTTCAGCTTCTGAAGAAAAAGGTATTAAAAATTACTCGGACCTCTCCAACAAACAGCAAATTGTTGATGATGATTTTGAGGTGATAAGAGGGTTGCTGGATGGGGAAACATTTAAAGGTATTAATGATGATGACACTAGTGCCACAATGCGTAAGGATAATATGATGAAACCTGGGAGAATTTCTTATACCGAATACAAATTGAAAGATGACACTTGGAATTGGGCAAAAATTTTGAATACGCTTCCAAACAAACTGGGCGGTATCACTATTAGATAAATGTCCATGTGGACTGTCAGGATGAACCTATGTGTTCATTAGGATCCTATAGAAAAATGGTTTGAATTACTGTCCCGAGCAGGCCCTCATTCTGACCAAGGACCAAGAGGAGTCTCTGGAAATAGTGGATACCAAGAATGAGGAAATAAACAACATGACCAGCAATGATGTGTTTGAAAGTGTTCCGTGCATTGATTGAAAGACTCTCCTCACTTTGGATCATTAGTGAAAAATCAAGGCACGTTTAGTGGTGAAAAGTTTCAAGGAGGGTTTATCAAACTGGAGTTCTAGGTGGACTCGGAGAAAAAAAGTACCTCATCAACACACATGATAATGGAACTATTAAATATGTAGGTATAGATGTCACTCAAAGCTCAGAGGACGTTTTAGTGAAACAAAATGCCTATATCTATAGTTAAACTGATAAGTATTTCCACATTCAAAAGTATGATGAAGAATGATGAACTTACCATGGAGGGAAGAGTAGCTCTAAAATGGTTTAGAGGGCAAATACTTCGGGTTACTTACAAACTACACCTGATCAGTATTATGAGATATATGATTAATAACATGGGGAAAACAATTTTATTTCAAAATGGTGCTGGGGGCTAACAAAACTCTTGCAAAATCAAAGTCTAACAAAGTGAAACTTGAATCTAATAAAGTGAAACTTACATTTCCATCATTGGGTGACTCCATAGATTAAAGGATATTGCTTATATATGCCCGCATGCGAGTTTAGAGGATGGGTCATCTCATGGAAGACACATGTATATACTTACATACACACACACACATACACATATATATGATTGTAAATAATGTTATATAGAAACTCTAATTTGAAATGATCACCCGTTATCACACTGTGAATATACCGTTTGGTCAAGACAACATGAATGGAATAAACAAATAGAAAGGGGCTGCTGCTGGAATCGAACCTGCAATTGAGTAGCGGCTTCAATGTCGCATTGCTCTTACCATTGAACTAAACAAATCCAAAAGCCTAAATAACAGGGGTAAATTAGAGTTGAGACAGTTATTTGGGCCTTTGCATTACTGGCGGCTGTCATGTATGTATATGTGTGTGTATATATGATTAAGTAAAGGATTCACTACGCAAATGTGTTTCTGCCTTGATATTTTAAGATCTATTCCAACTCCACCTAATGTTGAATGTATTGAGCACTTTATAAAATGAACCCATCAGATATTGTATTGTATTATAATATATTATATTCTCGATTTGTATTTTATATGTATATACATATATTAGTACTCGCAGAATCTCATGGGAATATGTTGAGTGGTTTCTGAGTTTTATGATCATGAATAAATATTTGGTGAATTATAATAAGCAGATATTTCTTTGGGATTAGATTAAAAGTTGTCTCAGTATAACAACATTCAGTAATCAGTTGTTGCTTTCTCCTCACTTGTTGCTGCTGTCAATACCATCCTGCAACATAGTGATTATCCTTTCAGGAAACCTGTTTCCAACTGACAAATCTTTCCACGTGCTTAAGTGTTTTGGACTAACAGTTATGCTACTATTTTCTTATTTCTGTATGTGTGTACACTAGCCCTTGTGATGATGTCCCCCGTCTCACCCACTTAGTCAAAGTTCGGCCCACTTTTACTTTATCTTTTTAATTCTCTTCCTTCTGTCCCTAATTATCATTCCCCCGCCTCCCAACCCTGTTTTTTTAGTTTTATATCTACGTTGAGATTTGTGTTCTTTTATCAACATAAGCAAGGTTACAAAAGGGTGCTCGGGCTGAAAACATCTGCCATCATTAATTTCTATTGGATAAAATTGTCCAGTTCCCTTTTGATATGGCAAATAAAGTTGAAATATTTATTTATTCTTCTTATTAGATGAAGTATAGTAAACCCTTGTATTAATTTTGACAACTTTTCACCGGCATCTTAATTAACCTCAGCCAACAAAGACATTTAAAGCAATAACACATTTACCTCCTAATCAGTTTATAAAAACACACATGAATATACCATCTTGGGTAAAATGCCATTGAAATTCAGTCAGATGAGAAAACGTTTAAGAGATAAAATATTTTGCCGGGTAGACACACTTTATCTATAGCAACAAGTATATCTAGATATTTGTTCTAAAAATAGCCTCATCTGAGACAGGAAAAAAAGCTCTTACTCTTCAGAGATAATTAGTGTTGAGATTTTGACAGAGATCATCCTAGAAGACAAGGAATTTGGCATCCCTCACTCATATGTTTACACACTTCTATAAGAGAGGTGCACACTGCTTAATCTTTGTCCACATCTTATTCTGTGCTTAGCAGAATGTAGGCTGTTCCAAAAACTTTTTGCAACAACCATTTCACTTGCGCACGTATGCATTCATACACTCACTAACATACAAACCAACACTTTGGTTTCTTTACTTCCTGCATATACATATGACCATTTTTAATTACATATGAATATCATGCATATATATCTACAATGATTTGATAATAACATTATTCTAACAAGTAGTAAAACAACTTTAAAAACAAATTGTCTTACTTCTTCGAATACAATCAAATCATTATATTTTATACACGTATCAATAAATACACTCCTTGTTATTTATCTTATTTCATTGCAGGCACATTTTAAATGCATCCTTCACAACACATCACAATTTGCATATACTATTTGATTTGACATCACTAATCAGTCAGTTGCCTTCCTATTTTAGTGCCTATAGAGAAAGAAAGGGTCTAATCTTTCTTCTCTCTCCTGTATAGAGTTAACCCTTTCTTTTCCTGAATGGACTACTAGCATATCATCGGCAGTCAGCCTCAAAGAATTACCTTTCCTGTGATAGATACTTCTACTGATTTTATACTTCATGCTGAATAGTTAGATTACAATTCAATAGTAGTTGTTTATTTAATTGGACACTAATCAATTAATTAACTTGACCAGGTAACCATTACATTTTATACTCATATCAATAAATACATTTCAAGAAATGTAATTGATCAGGAAGAACACTGGAAAATTCAAAAATTGAAAGAGTCGGCCCATATGCTAGGCAAGAAAAACTGCCTCAGTAATCCTAGCATTGAAATGGATACCGTATGGGAACCTCTAATAATGAAAGACAGAAAACAATAACATCAAAACACCAAAAGCTGTCACCTGAGGTTTAAGGCTCCTAAAAATTAGCACCTGTTGTGCTACACATAGTGTAGTGATTACAGAACCAGACAAAATTACTGCAAGTAATCTGAAGGTTCCAGGTTCAATCCTAGTGTGAGACAATAATAATACTACAAATGCTAAGAGGGGAGTGCGGTCAATATACCCCCGTCGGTTAAATAAAGGGTTCAGTTCGTTACTTCACACTTACCAGATGATACCTGATTAAGGCCGATGATACCTGATGAAACAACCAAGATCCGAATATTAATAGAAATAATAATAATGCCTCATCTTATACATTTCAAGAAATCTGGACATGATAAATAAATGTGGCTTGAAAATTATGTTAACAGTTTGTAATTAATAAAATATTGATGAATTCTGTCAATGCCAAATCCCAGATGTCCTATTCTTCATGTGCACATGATGAGAACCTAATCTAAGACTCTCACTAAAGTTGAAAATTTTTCTTTTTTAACTATTGTACTATGTACTAAGAATTCACATTTTTTTGATTTATGGATACTTGACAAACAGCACAATGGGTGATGTCCATTTTTGTTAGATAATGTTTGCTTCTCACAGTGCTCACTGGGTAAATGATACATGATTATTACATTGGATTCAGACATGGTTAGTGATGTTTTTTCAGATATGGAAGGCCTGAACATGGAGGCCTTTGGTTCCAATAAGAGATTATGAATTTGAACTATATATTTATTGAATCATACTTTGAAAATCAACACCATCATAAATTCTTGGATCACATTTAATTCAAATATCTTGGGGATTTCTTGAAAGATAGGTAAATTACAGTGGGATAGATAGATGGAAATCAAATCATTATTATTGGTGAGAGTGATATCTTTCGGGGGAAATTTTAAAAAAATCACTTACAAAAAATATGACTAGGTATCCATTAGTATATGTAGAGGATTTTGTGGGGATATGTTGTGTGTCATACACTGACATTTGGTGAATTATAGTAGGATTCTTACTAATGCAGTCTCTTTCCTTGTTTGGTTCTAAAGATTTCAATCAACCCTTATATTGTGGATAGGGAAGGAGTTGGGAAATATTGCATGAAAAATGTATCTCCTTCAGTAATATGAGGAAGTAAAATATTTGTCTTATAAAATTGTTGTTGAGCCAATTGGAGAGGATATCAATCGAATCTGCTTTTCAAAAATATCAGTGATATGTATCATAATATATATATATAACTTTTTTGGATGTCAGGCTTTTAGTCTGCATTTGATATAGTTCATAATGTGGCCTATTGTTTTTTTTTATTATGTGAATTATCCCCCCCCTCTCTCTCTCTCTCACATCAATTCTGACTGACAGAAAACAAAAACCTTTTGTGAATTGAATTATAAGAAGTCACATAATGCAGCCATTCAAAAAAAATCTATTCATTTTCAAGCTTGCATGTCATAAGACAAATCAAATCTGGATTTGTTTGTTTTTCTGTCCTCATTATAAAAGGGTGGTAGATAAAATGGTCTGATTTATTTTTCTTTAAAACCTTTAGCCTATGAAAAAAAAATGTCATTCTCTTGGAATTGTATTCATTCATAAAAGCTACATCAGTTTGAAAAAAAAATAATCATATGAGCTGGACAGGTTATTCAGCTAGTTTGATGAATTTAAAAAAAAATTTGGGTTTTACTTTGAATCTGTGTATTTTAAATTCCAAAATTGTTTATATTTCATTTTCCAAAAAAATTAAACCTAATCATGTGTTGTTTTATTAAAATGAAAAATGAAATTTTTATTTTGTGTATAACTTAATATTTCATTTTTAACCATAAAAGATTGTACTCGTAGGACTTTTTGCTGTGCAGACTTCAAGGAAATCAATCTTTTTAATTTTGAAAAGTTTAATTTAGAATCTGAGCATGATTAATCTGGAAAAAAAATGAATGCAGGACAAAATGTTAATTTTCTTGCTCCTATCTTTTTTTATCCTGTCTTTCTCTTTTTTTTCTTCCTGTTTGTCTCTCTTTTTTTTTTCTCTTCCTGTTTGTCTCTCTTTTTTTTTCTCTTTCTGTTTGTCTCTTTTTTTTCTCTTCCTGTTTGTCTCCCTTTTTTTTTTCTCTTCCTGTTTGTCTCTCTTTTTTTTTCTCTTTCTGTTTGTCTCTTTTTTTCTCTTCCTGTTTGTCTCTCTTTTTTTTTCTCTTTCTGTTTGTCTCTTTTTTTTCTCTTCCTGTTTGTCTCTCTTTTTTTTCTCTCCCTGTTTGTCTCTCTTTTTTTTTCTCTTCCTGTTTGTCTCTCTTTTTTTTTCTCTTCCTGTTTGTCTCTCTTTTTTTCTCTTCCTGTTTGTCTCTCTTTTTTTTTCTCTTCCTGTTTGTCTCTCTTTTTTTTTCTCTTCCTGTTTGTCTCTTTTTTTTCTCTTCCTGTTTGTCTCTCTTTTTTTTTCTCTTTCTGTTTGTCTCTTTTTTTTCTCTTCCTGTTTGTCTCTCTTTTTTTTTTCTCTCCCTGTTTGTCTCTCTTTTTTTTTCTCTTCCTGTTTGTCTCTCTTTTTTTTTCTCTTCCTGTTTGTCTCTCTTTTTTTCTCTTCCTGTTTGTCTCTCTTTTTTTCTCTTCCTGTTTGTCTCTCTTTTTTTTTTCTCTTCCTGTTTGTCTCTCTTTTTTTTTCTCTTTCTGTTTGTCTCTTTTTTTTCTCTTCCTGTTTGTCTCTTTTTTTTCTCTTCCTGTTTGTCTCTCTTTTTTTTTCTCTTCCTGTTTGTCTCTCTTTTTTTTTTCTCTTCCTATTTGTCTCTCTTTTTTTTTTCTCTTCCTGTTTGTCTCTCTTTTTTTTTCTCTTCCTGTTTGTCTCTCTCTTTTTTTTTCTCTTCCTGTTTGTCTCTCTCTTTTTTTTTCTCTTCCTGTTTGTCTCTCTTTTTTTTTCTCTTCCTGTTTGTCTCTCTTTTTTTTTCTCTTCCTGTTTGTCTCTCTTTTTTTTTCTCTTCCTGTTTGTCTCTTTGTCTATTTGGCCAATATATTCATAATAAACACCAATACAACAATCCTGTTTTACAACATTCTATTCAACTTATAGATTCATGAACCACTTGAAACTGCTCCCAAACACAATGGTACTACTCTTTCATCAGTAGAAATAGAACTCTTTTGTGGGTTAATCTATTTTTAAAAATCCCCCTAAAAGTACAGTGGCTTTCATCAGAATTATTCCCTTTGATTTGAGAAATTTTTTTTTTTTTTTCAATATGAATTTTGTTTTGCTTTTAGACCCGTACATTGGTTGGCCTCACGAAAACAGAATGTGTCTTCCTTGGAATGTCTATCTTGAATATACTTGTTGCCTTAGGATTGACGATTTACCAACTGGTATTGGCTAGTCAAGAACAAAATTATGAGGATATCATCTTCACAGTTTTAATCATCTTTAATGCAGGTCAGTGTGTGTTTTCTTATCAAATATTACCCTCATTTGCATTTTAAGTAACACAATCTCAACATACTTTTATTTGTTTAATGTACAAATTATCTTGAATATTCACCTTCATCTTAGGGTAGGTTTAAAAGGAAAGATTCAACTTCTGCTAATCATGAAGCTTCCTTGGCTGAGCGTTGAAAACAGCTGGGCATAAACCAGACTCCCCTTGGGCAAGAGGAACAAGAGTTTGAATCTCGCAGGGAGTTTACTCACTTATTTCCAATCCGCACTGCTTACTTGCTACTGTAGAGTGATGGCACAAGTTGGGTTGTGATAAAAACAACTTAAGATTAAAGTGAAGGTAAAAAGTAGTCAAAATGATATGATAACAATACTTCATATAATGATAAAAATAAATAATAAAATAAATGAAAACATCTTTTCCTGCAAAATAGTTTCAATAATAGTCTTCCTACTCTACAACCTTGATCATTGTAGTTTTGATGTTGTATTTGATCCTCTAAAAAAATTGAATACTTTTTATTACAGGATCTGTTAAGACAATTGAACTCTTTGCATTCAATCCAATCTTTTAAACAAATCCTGAAATGTTAATAAGTATTCTCAGTGTTCTAGACAATGTTATCCAAAATATTTAATGTCAAATTTATGATTTCAAGCCTTATACTATCTTTGCCTTATCTGAAAACATCTTTTCTCTTAGATACAAAAAATACTCCAAATTTTCTCTGTATACAATTGTAACAACTATAATATATTCTCTTCCTTGTATTTATCTATTCGTCAATATTCATGTACCTTTCAATTTTTTTCATTTCTAAAGTCTGCTGCCTGTTCTATGCCATTCATGGTCTTCTACGGGAACGAGCCTATGAACTCTATGCTCTAATTGCTGCAATGATCATCATTCTCATATACTGCATTGTCCAGTTTTCTGTGACCACGAATCGATCGACTGTCAAACTGGTTAGTTTTTCCTCCTCCTCTTGAGACAAAATAATGCAAAGTTAGTTTCTTTTTCATGCAATTCAGTCTTAATATGAGATACACTAATATTACATTAAAGTTGTATTAGACGAAAAGTAAATTTATTCTTTCAACAAAAAACCTTCTTAAAAAGCTTCAAGGTGTGTATTTTCTCATAGAAATTTGCCAACAATATTCCGGCAGCTGATGGATAGACAAAATGAAGATTTTCATAAACCCCAGATTATACCTTTTCCCAAGCAAATTAATAAAATAAAGCAAAATGAATTGAAAAATCTAGCTGGCAGAGAAATTGAAAAAACAAGGCAAGCAAATAAAAAAGACAAGTGAAATAAATCGATGAACATGAGAAATCATTTAAATACATTTACTGCCATTGTCAGCGTAAATGTTAAATTACAGATTTGTTAGTGTGTATGTGTGTGTCTAGAAAGCTTTATAGCTTTTAACACTAAATATAAAAAGATTTCTCTTTTCCCCCCCCCCCAAGATTTTGTTATTTCAGTCACTCATTTTTCAATATCTGTTAATGTAATTTATATAATTTTTCTCAGTGTTCATTTGTTTTACACAGACTTTGATATTGTGGTACTATGTGCAAATTTTTCTTATTATGATCATCAGTTGTTTACCATGTAACTTTTTCAGAGATTTAAAAACTAAACAGTTACGTAAACAAGGCTCCCCAACAATGTTAATCAACCACCTACCCCTCAGTTATGATTTTGATATATTGCTTATGTCATATTGTACATGGCTTATTATTTTATAAGTGGTATTATCATAATGTATTGTATATGGATGTTATTTCATATTACACATCACTCAATTCTTTGAAACACAGGGCTTACTTAGATAAGTTGCCCCCAAAATATATTTGACAATGAGGGATCAATAGGCAAAACAACAGACGTGACTCATTGTTCGTGTCACTTATTTATATTATTGTTGTGTTGGTTTTAATCTTGGACTGCATGCAAATCAAGTTATGATATCATCATTCATATATACATGTATATAACACTTATGATGCATAATTGGATTAGATATATCTAACATAATTTAATTGACAATATTGGAAACTCAAAATTAGGAACATGGTTGTTTTATTTCCATGAAATGTTTTTGGTTGTTGTCTACCTGTTTTCAAACACCAAATAAGGTGGGGGGATGACAAAGTAGATAAAACAGATACAAGGAATAGTAAGGAGTGGGGGAGATGATGCAAGTGGTGGGAGGGTCGTTTTCATGATATATTCAAAAGCATTGCAAAAATGTCGATGCAAAATGGCCTCAATCCAGACACCAAATACTCACTTGGTCCAAAGGGTGCAGGTCACTACAAAATCAAAATATATAACCTATGAGCTTCTCAAAACTTGGATTACATATTCACGTATTCACACAGCAAAATGCCAGAGTAGACACAGTCTTCTCCTCAATAACATACACAACACTACACAGTAAAACATGATGTCTCTATACAACAAATTCATTGATGTATACACTTTGCACACACCCACAACTAACTCACGCATAACTCATGAATCACCAACACGCAATCTTACACTAACAGACAACCAGCCCCCCTCAGCTGAACTCTGACACTGACACAACAATTCCTTTTTACTGTTGACCGATAGAAACTAAAAAAGACCTTACCATACATTTGGTTATTGTCATTTTTTTCTATTAGTTGTTTGAAAATGGATGGACAGTAATCGAAAATATGTCACAGAAATAGAACAACCATTTTCCTAATTTTGAGTTTCCAATATTGTCTACTAAAGTCTCCATATTTACTTATATTCAAGAACAAACACAACCTATCATTTTTTAAAATGAAACAGATACTAAACTTTCTTTTCAAGAGTAAAGAAAAAACAGAAAAGAATATTTTCCAGTGCATTTCAAGCATTTTCTCTTTCTTAACAAATGTGTATTTTCCCATATAGGCCAGATTGATAGCTGTCTGCATCCTTGTTCCCTTGGACATCATTTTGATGGTTTTGGTCGTACGAGACTTTGGCTGGTTAGAATTCAAAATTGTTGGAGCTTCAGAAGCATTACAACGTAAGTTATGACTTTTTTTTATAAAAAAGCAAGTCCTGTTTTATTGATTCATCCTTCTACTTTATTGAAGGAATACTCATGCTGTCAAAAACAATGGCATAATTGATATTTTGTCAAGTCCTTTCTATGATTGGAATGTTTTGACATGTGTCTTTGAAAACATTCTTTCCAATTCAAGTTCTTTACCATCATAATTACTCTGTAACTATGAAATCTATTTTAACTTGGGGTATAGATGAAATGGAAAAGGGATGATGACTATGTATATCAATATGCAGATATAAAAGTTTTGTTCATTGACTTGTGAAATGTTTTTGTCTAATTCATTTTGTTTTTACAGCTGGTCTACCACCTGAGTCAATATATTTCTTGGTGTGCAATCATTCAAATTTGGGATGTTACAGACAAAAGATAAACATTACAGTACATGTGGCATATTATTATAGATGTTAATTTTCAAAGTCTGTCCAACAATCTCTGAAATATTTTTAACTTTATTTTCTGTGCTAGTTTTCTGTTTTCATAATTTTATGGTTTTGTTGTCAACCTTTGATCAGTCTTTTCTTCATCTTATCGATGCTTTTATCATGAACTTCTAAGCCGGATACTGACTGACTGTTGAAGTGAGTAGCATGAAATAGGACCAAAGAACTAGATTCTAACAAGACTTAAATTCACATCCCATATCCCAGCATTTTATCTTTAATGGGTGACACTTTCTCTGATTCGACTTCAGAAACCTATGACTAGGCAAGGCACAAATCACATAGCCACCTCTCTACTTCAAATCTTTACACTATATTGTTTGTTTTTACTACCTAGCCTCAGGGCTGGTGTGAAGGTTTCATGCAGCCTTGGTGAGAAATTTATGCAAGGGTTTTATGCACCATGAACAGGACTTGAAATTTGAATCCCCTGTTACTGGATTTCCTTTGAAATTTTTCTCTTGGAAGGTCAGTACTACACCCTAGGTGGCTGCTTAGTTAGCCTAATGCAGGACTTCTAAGAGGTGGGTAGATCCAGCCAGTGCATTGTACTGGGGCCCACTGTGCCAAAGGGGGCTTGAGATCTAAACTTATAAGTTAATACAATGTATTCTTCAATGAAATGTACGTATTTTTTTTTCTTTGAAGACTTCGAAAATTTCAGAAAGAGCTCCAGGATGACAAGACAAGCAGAAAAGGAAGCGTCTGTCATTATTGATTTAAATATAGTAACCATCACAAATTCCAAAAAGTGTCTGATCTCAAGTGTTTTGGATAAAAGAGTGTGTACCTGTATTTTGTATTCTAAAATGAAGCATTTCAAAATTTGTGCCCTGTCTAGCTATTGGTTTCTGTGGCTAAATTGGTTGAGGCATTTTCTACAAAAAACTAGTTCACACAATGTACGAGGCTAGCTCAAGTCTTGTTAGAAACTACTCGAACAATGGGAGGGGATTTAACCCTAGAAAGTTGAGATGAAAAATCTTTCTCCAATAGATGTTAATGATCTGGCGCATTATATTAGATGAAATCAGGCTTGTTGATATTTTGTATCTATTTCATGTTTTATAATCTTATCTTCTAGAGTGGAAAAAAGTTGAAAATTTAGAAAATATCCAATGCTTCTTTTTTATAGTGTATTCTTTTAATGCAATTAAAACCTCACTTGCTACAGCGAATCTACTATCACTAAACAGACTACAGGTTTTATAATTTATATTTTTGAAATGTTCTTTACTGTATTTGATTTAAATATGTTAAATGATTATAGGACAGCATGAAAATTTATTGCTCTGAAATTTTTAAGCACATATTTAATGCTTTCCATTCTACATTCGAGATATAAAATCTATTGATGGTGAAAAATGTACAGTTGGAAGAAAAACTTTATTTTTTTGGACTTAAATTTTCTTTTGATTCTGCATCAGTGAAAATTCAAGTTTATATTTCTTCATTCCAGAAATGTACAGACAAACTTCAAAATTTTCTACTTTACTCAAATTTGATCTCCAAGTAACCGTAAGTTTCCCCATTTGAGCCATTATTCATTTTGTTAAGGGAGGAGAAATCTATTAGTTTTTATGTCTTAAGAGAGAAATCCTGTAATTTTCACTTGTTCTTATAACTTTCAGTTTAAGATAACATTTGGAAGTTGATCTTGGACTTTGACTGTATCTAAATTTTAACAATTTTTTTTTTTTTTCTTTTCATTTATTCCAGCTTAATAATAATATACTTCTTTGTTGAAATCGAGGCACCTTTGCATAAATGCATTGATACATCAAAAATTATTTCAAATCCCTTGAGTATAAAGGTTCTTGTTGTAACAATATTAATCACCTTTCTCTATAATCCTTTATGGTCAATTTAAACTTTATTAAGAGCATGGATATTCTTGCTTCTAATAGAAACAATTAGTTTTTGCTTCAACATTCCACCTTTTACCAGGGTAAGCTTTGACCCAATTGGACAAAATGCTTCCTGCTTCAGGGTAATCTTCTCTACCCGTTGTCAAATACACACAACACCACATTGCAACATATACCCAACTTAACATTGCAGGTTTTATAGAGAACAGTACTGATTTTAATTTTTCTTCTGAATTTCTAGTAGTAGCATTTATACAGTTTATATTTTGGAATGCTCTTTACTGTACTTGATTTAAATATGTTAAATTTATTGCTCTGAAATTTTTAAGCACACATTTAATGCTTTCCATTCTACTTTTGAGATATAAAATCTATAACAAACTTTTATATCTCTAAGATGATACCAACATTGGTTATGAACCTGGAGCACTGCAAAAAATATTTCAAATTGGGCTATGCAGCTTCTAAAGCTTGCCCTGCTTTTTTACCTAGGATTTAATATCATACTGACTGAGTTTTAATTTCAGAAGGTTGTACTGTATGAAAAATATATCTAGATTTCTTTCATTTGACTCAAAAATGCTGATTTCTTTTCTTTTTTTTTTCTTTTTTTCCACAGATTAGTTTCTTCATTTTATTTCTGAAACTAAGACTTGACGAATCAATGACCATCACCACTACTGAAATGGTCATTGTTTCTCTTGCCATTCCTTTCTCCTTGGCCTGGGATATGCTCGGATATATCATGGTAAGATCATATTCATCCGAATTATCATTAACATTTTGGCAACCAATGTTCCCTTTTGATTTTTAGTAGTCAGTGTTCACAAAAATTTCACAAAAATTTCATGTTGCACAATTGTTTCTCCTGTGACAAGTACATGTGCATCGAATACTTATGTAAATGTAAACTTGAAATTGTTTCAAGATAATTTTGGCACAGCTCATCTCTCATGGCTAATAGATATTAATATAAGAATCTTTTATTATAAACAAGTATGATGATAATTTTTGTATTATTTTAGATGAATAACCTTTTGAATAACCTTTTGTGCATACATTAATTTCTTTTGTGTGCTGGTTGCAAAAAGTGTTTGTATGCACACAGCCAAGTGGGAACTATATAGGCAACGTGTCATTTGAGAGGTGATGATTTTTTTCATCCCTATTATGGGGGTCAGTCAATTGATTTGTTCATTGTTGCTTTGAGAAAATGATCGGACAAATTTTCCATTATCAGCTTTAACTTTATTCAACAAAATATTTACTGTTTTGTTTCATCTTCTTCCATCTTCCAGACAACTTTATAACCCCCCCCCCCGAACTTTTTATCTCAGCAAAAAAAAAAAATGCTCTCGATGCCATTACAATCTTCTGGAGAATTCAAATTCTTTTTTAAAAACATTCTTTAAGGACCAGAATAAATGATAATCCAAAGGTGCAATATCTGGTGAATGCAACGAATGAATGAGAACTCTCCAACAAGCTGTTTATGCCATTTCTTTCAACTAATTTTGAACAATTTTTGTCAATTGCTTCCTTTGATTGGGAGCAGTACTTTTTGAAATGATTGTTTTTCTCTAGGAGCTCACAGTAAAGAACACTATTCTACTTATCCACTTTTTATTGCTTGTCACAATTTGTTCAAAAACAGAACACATGGAAATATGGTCTAGTAGGTTTTTTTTCAACCCAAATGGAAGCCACACATCAAAGCAGTTAATGTAACCAAATTAGTGCAAATGATTTTCACTGCTTGATTTAGATATTTTGAGTATGTTGGCTATCTCCCACGTTATATAACATTGATAGAAGTAATGGTCTGTATGAAATTGCTATCAACCTTAACTGGTCTACCCGACAGCAGAGCATCAATCAAAAGAAATGTCCTGCACAGAATTATACAAAATCCTATGCAGTACCTTCTCAGTAAACAGATCTTTTTTTTCTTTTTTTTTTGTTTAAATCTTATTTTTATCTTCCTTCAGAATGAAAAAAGCATAATACACTGAAAATGTTACTTAATTTCTTCCATTGTCATAATACAATCAATCGTGGTCTTTTTGAAAAAATTCAGTTAAAATTAAACTCTCTGGTACCATGACTTTTTATCAAACAGCCTTTCATTGAAAATGAAAGGTACATTATATACTACATACACAAATACAAAAGAACACATATGCACTTACACAAACATTTGTTACATACATACGCATGCACGCACACATATACCATATACATGTGTGTTTTGTGGCATGTACCTGTATTTTACGTTTTCAGTGAAAAGTCGTGCCCCAAAATGCTCCTAATGTCATCTTACATCAAAACCAAATGAACCTTTTTGGTCACCCAATACTTACCCTGTCTTATCAGCCTGGAAGATTCATATTTCATTAAGAACCTTTTTGAACTGCTGCTCCCTATATCCTAGTATCAGCACATGGATTGCTTTGCAGTATCTGAATCCTCTTTTTTTGTTTTTTATTGCTAGTTAATCTCAGTGAAAGAATTCATGGATATGTTTGGATTTCTGTAATAATTTCTCAAGAAATGAAACTACTAAATTCATTTCATTGGAAGAGTCCAGTGTTCCAAATAGCAAGTAGGCAATATTCAATCAGCAAAATCGTTACCTTCAGCTGGAAGAATCTATTGTTACAGATGGGGAAACAGAAAAAGTCATACTGTTCATTATATAAGTCAATTTTTATTTATTTATTATCTTTATTTATTTACTATTTACTTATATTTTTTTAGCATATCTAATAGGCTAGTAAAGGCAGTAATCTCTGCATTAATTGTATTATTTGTGCTGAAAATCATTAGAAAATAAACTTTCATATCTCTGGATAGATTAGGCTTTAAATAGATCAATTTTTTTTTTTGTAGAGTTTTTCAGACAATCCAATTCATTCTTCTTGTTTTAGTTGTTCACACAATGTTTCAACCAGTTCATTCTACCACTTTCCACTGGTGTACTATTAATATGTATAGGAGAGGAACAACATGGAGAATGAGTTTGAGTGTCCGAAAAACTCTTTAGATGATAATGTATCTTGTCAAAATCATAGATAGATCTTAATTACCTCATTAGGAAACTCTATTCCTTAAAATGATGGGAATAATAACAAAATATGGTTTTATTTCAGATGCGGAAAGAAGTAACAGTTGGAGCATTTGCATTTCTGTTTTTAGGGATGTTCAAACCAGGATTCTATTTATACAAAATTATCAGAGTAAGCATCTTTAATTTCATTGCGACTTGAAATGGATTTGAGCAAAAAGTATTATTTTTTTCTTGTTTGAAACTTGGCAAGAACTAATTGTAATAAAAGCTCAAAACCACAGCTTTTCTTTCCTTAGTATCAAGCTCGAAATAATAAAAGCATTTATACACTGATATTTTCAAGCACAATATCTTAATATTTTTGGATGTCAGGAAAATGATGTCAAAAAAGACTCATTAATATTTCATTTGGTTATCTTTCATCTTATTGTTTGATTTTTGATAAACTAATCAGAAATTAATTATGAAAATGCTTCATCTAAGTTCTGATAACTTTTATTTTTTGAGAGCTATGATAAAAAGAAAAAATGAACATCATTTCACTTCAATTTGCGGTTATCTACTGTACTGACACCATGTTGTCCATGTAACTTACTCACTTCATCTTTTTTGCAAATGTTTACCCTTTTATTTAATGGTAGGTTTTTTATATCCATCAGTCTTGTGTAAGGTGTTACATGTAGGAAATAAAAATCCATACAGTAATTGTGCCATGGATATTTATTTCCTACATGTAACACCTTACATTTATCTTCATTAAAAGCTAATAACTATTCTTTTGACCATAACATAAATCTATCTCGGTACTCTTGTACTCTTACTCGGTCAACCGGTGACAAGATTGGATGGTACATTTTGATATAAAAGAAACTATTTATATATATGCTGGAGGTAGTAATGCATTCGGTTAAAAATATCAACTGGTTTTTATGTGGAGTTTGAGCAGTTTCTCAAAATCGTCTTACTTTAGGACTTGATAGTTCACTACTAGTTGTTAATAGTGTAAATAAATCATTACGTCTAATCAATTTCATCTGAGGTTTTATCAGTAATAATATCAATAATAATGATAATAATAGTGATGACCCCTGGTACTTAGTTTTAACATGTTGATCACTTTGTATCTTGTTCTTCGATCACATGATACTACATAGAGATCTACATTAGTCATAAATAATTCCTTCTCCCTCCTACAGTTTGTCCAGGTGGCTTTTGAATGCATTTAATTTAACAGTGTCTCCACTATTACTTCTGGAAGATTGTACTACTTATCAGTGGAACAAGCACATAAAAGAGAATCTTCTGATATCTTTCTTTTCTTTTTTTTTTTCTTATGGTTTTCTCTGTTTGAACTTATGGATAAGAACATAAAATATGATTCCTTGATGAGAGAAATCAAAAAAAAATTTTTTTTGTTTCTATTTCTCATTACCTTTCTGACGTGTATCTTTCTGTTTTTCTTTCTTGTATAGGTTTACCAAGCTATACCATTATCATCAACGACCAGTCAGTACATAATCTACACAATGTTAACAAATGGTATTTATCAAAGCATTTTCTTGTGTTATGTATTACTTTTTGCTTCTGTTTATAGTTTCCGAGCTCTTTCTAAACTTTTTTTTTTCTTTTTATAGCGGCCGTGGCAATAATTGTTTGGTTATTTCTCATGGTTGAGCTTTACTTTGTTTATCAGAATTTTGGTAAAGGCCTCAAAGAACGAGGTAAGTTCATTGGAAATTTTTGTTTTTCCCACATAAAAGAAATCTCCAATTCTAAAGTCTTAAATAAAAATGAAGCCTGTGTTTCCTAAGCTTTTTTGGCAACAACCCTGAATACAGAATATTTTTGGCTCTGAAACCCTCGGGGCAGAAACATAATGTTAGGGTTTCTCCATTATATGTATCCAATAAATTTCTCTGAATTTTTTTTTTTCTAATAATTTGATAATTGAGTTCAAGTACATCTTGTACCTCTTATTTCCAAATAATCCCACAACCCTCAGAAATATTTGTGCAACCCCCATTAGGGTTGCGACCATGGGTTTGGGAACTTCTGATGTAAGCAGTTTTTTTTTTTTTTTTTTTTTTTCAAAACTGTGAAGTGCTCTGATTGAACTAAGCAATAGAAATGGTCGCTGTTTAAAGAATTGAAATTGAATTTTTAACAAATTTGCATGAGTTTATCCACTTGAGAAATTTCAGTAATCCTCCTGTTGGTCTAAACCAGTATTGGTTACTTACGTGAGTTTCAAATTTACCTTGTAGGATAACTTTAAGCAATATCAATACAATAAAATTACCAAGAGGTAATTCATAACTCATTTCATTTGATGTCCTACTGCATCATTAGTGAATCTGCATCATAACGGATTTTCCATTTTCACTAACCTTGATCCTTATAATTCATACAGAAATGAAGAGAAAACCGTGGAGCTTGGGGTAGGATGAGGAAGACAGGAATTAATATGAATTGAAAAAAAAAACTGTGATACCTTACCAGAATGTTATTTTTTGATGAAACTTAGATATATATGTATCAATAGTAATAAATTCTATTTGGATCATCTAATGTTTGCTGACATTACATGCACATAATGTCTTTAGATCTGCACAGGGGTATACCTGAGGGAAGGGGTGATCAATGGAGGGGTACCTAAAAGGCTTTATCAATAGTTCACTTACCTTTTGAATTTAACTAACATTATCCAATAACAAATCTCACTAAATGTTGGAGGGGACCCCTCAAGGAGCCAACCTTCCTTGCCTTGTCACTTGGGTGGGGTCTATTTACCATGTAATTATGATAATGTTAAACTGGGAACTTAATTTCCACCATTTTTTCAAAAATGTACATGGAAGTACGGCTTATATGAATTCTGTTAGATGTGATTTTATTTTGTATGAATTCTCTTAGTTCTCAGCATGTGGCTTGCGCCATATTTAGCATTAGGCCATGTAAGCTGTAATTCCATAAAAATGGTAGAAATTAAGTACCCAGTTTAGTTATAGTAAATAGATTCCCCATCTTTAAATGTTGAATTTTTTTTTCTCAAAACCAAAAAATATTTGGATGGTTTGAAAGTCTAATGGATACCTGAAATTGAGAGGAAAAAATTTCTTCCAATCTTAAGCACATAAAATAGGAAATTCCTAATTTTACGCTGTGCCTTGATCACTAAGTGTAAATAACCTTGAAATACATTCTATTAAATGCTGAGTCTTTTTTTTCACGTATAGTTCAAGATTTTGGGGTTTTAATTTGTATAGAATCCACCTTTAGATGCATTTAGAGGATCCTAGAGAATGTCTCAATTAATTTCTGCTTTTTATTTTGAAGATAAATATACTTAAAATAAAACTACTATCATATAGATATGAATACCATAAACCTACACTCCTACTTATTATCCAACTGAAAATGATGA
Source organism: Thysanoteuthis rhombus (assembly GCA_963457665.1). Classification (NCBI taxonomy): domain Eukaryota; kingdom Metazoa; phylum Mollusca; class Cephalopoda; order Oegopsida; family Thysanoteuthidae; genus Thysanoteuthis; species Thysanoteuthis major. The sequence goes on from OY735198.1 coordinate 50,228,801, forward strand.
CTGCAACTCTTGTATTGTATATATAATAAAGAGTAAAGTCCCAGAAGATTGCTGTTATATAAAAAGGGGAACCCAAAAGATCTAGACAACTGGAGGCCAGTGAGCTTACTCAACTGTATCAACAAAATTTTTACCAAAGTGATCACAAATCAAATCACCAAAACACCAGATGACAACCAACCATGGGAGCAGGCTGGTTTCAGAAGCTTCTCAACCATTGTCCATCTCAATTCAGTAAATCAAATAAAAGGGAAAGCTGCAGAATAAAAAAATACCACTTGCTGTAGCATTTGTCAACTTCAAGAACGCCTTCAACTCCACCGAAATCTCCAAAATCATTGATGCCATCATACAATAAAACATACACCCTGTAAGTATTAGTTTTGTAATACATCTACCAACACAGCAGTTCCTTCATCAGGCTACATAAAGACTCAAAAAGGGGTAAGATAAGATGATACCAGCTCACCAAAACTCTATAGCCTATCTTGAGATGATCTTCCAAAACTTACATCGGGCAAATAAAGGAATCAGAATAGATGGCCAATATTTAAGTAACCTCAGATTTGCTGACGACATCTAGCATAATAATGCTAGACAAACAGATTGAAGAAGGCGAGAAAATTGGGTTTCACTTGAATTTCAGTAAATTGCAACGTTCATGTTGAAGACACAACGACCAATATCGGAAATGCAGAGCTAAAGAAAGAAGAGCACTTCATCTACCTAGGACAATGAATCTCTATAAAAATTTAAAAAAAAAAGACATTAATCCAAGAATCATTCTAGGTTGGCAAGCTTTCAGTAGAACAAGCTCAACCTTCAAAAACAAGGAAATCTCATTACTTTTAAAAATAAGGGTTTATGTATCCTTCTTATAGTCATATATGGAGTTGAAACATGGAATATAACCAAAAGATTGACCCTCAAACATGCACAGGAGGGGAGCATGCTGAACACCACATGGACAGATCACAAGACAACACATTAGAAATCAAACGGGTGAAAGATATCATATTAGAAAACTCAAATGGCATTGAAAGAATGTTGGACAACCAATGAACATCATGACTTGTTATATGGATCCCAAGACATCATATGCAAAAAAAAAAGATGGTATTATGAACTAGACAAGTTCAGAAAGTATTGGCTCAGCAATGCCCATGGTAGAGCTTTGGCAAATCTTGGAGAAGGCCTATGTCTAATGACAGTCGCTAAAAAGATGATGATGATATAATAAATAGATTCATAGATGTATAGGAGTTGTCAGTTTCCCCAAGTTAGTGAGTGAATCATCTGGTAATTATGGTAGAGAAATGCTATTTTGTATGTATCGGTTTGGTCTAATATGACTGGATAAACATTGACGTGTTTAGTCCCCTAAATTAGATGAATACTCTTCTGATACAGTGGAAAAATGAAGTCCACTCCAACTGAATTTTAACAAAATTGCTTTAGGGTTCTGTTTACCAAGTTCTGTCTTTAGAATACAAAATGAAAAAGTTCTCTCCTACATCCTTTTCTGTTTTTTTTCTTGAATATAGCAAAAACATGTTGAGAAAATCTTTATACATTCCCAACGTACACAAAAATGAAATATTCCTTGCTTACACAGATGAAAAATAATGTTCTCCGTATGATGTGTGTAGCTTGCCTCTGAAAAAATGCTATAATTCCCAAACTACTGCAGAAAACCACACTTGTCACATATGTAATACATCTTGAAATGATGGATTATTGATTGATAGAAATCCTATGTTCATTGGTATCAGAGTTATTAAGCTTCCAAAAGTGGGAAGACTGGGCCGGGACGGATTATGTCATTATTCAAAATGAATCTTCAAAACACATCTTATCGAATCTTAAAAATACATTCTTCTATCTTAATAGTTTCCGAAGCGTAGGGTTGTTATGTAACTAATTAATTTGATAATTTTTTTAAAAAATCAAGCGTTCGAAGGGGAATAATTTTAATAGAGTTATTTCCCTTCAAATTTACTTTTTGTCTTCTGAGTATTTCATGCTTTTTTATAGTTAGGACAGTTTTTATCTATTATTTAAAAAAATGTATAAAGCGGACGTTGTTAACTTGAACTCCCGTCATGAATAAGATAAACTAAAAATAAAATATTCTGTTTTTTCCCTTAGTTATTAAGACAATCAAACTCCTTCTTCGTGATGCTTATGATGTCTGAAGAAAGATTTAAGGAATGTAAGTGGCACCCTCTAAAATAACAATCCTATGTTGTTTCTAAGACAAGAAATGGTATACCTGGTACTCATCCTCCTAACTATGAAAATGCTACCTTCAAATTGATAACATCATCATCTCTGCGTAGTACAAGTGTACCCACTTCTTCCACTTTTCATTACTTTTTTCCCCCTCTGTCATTGCAAAAGGCAGTTGGATGGTCCAAACTACAATATCTCAGTAAATACAAACAGGCCTATAGGAAGGTTCACCAAAATATTGTACACTAAAAAACAGAAAAAAAACAGCCTTTTTTTTCTGGCAATAGTATAGTATAGGCTGTTTTTGTAGAGTTATTTATATTAACATCATTTTATTTCTTATTTATTTTTTGTATTCTACACCTCAACATGAATTTTTTTTTGATCAGTTCACTTTTTCGACTTTAGTGTAAGCTAGGGCTCTAGTTACAATATGTAAATAATTTCATTTCATGGGGTTTTATCTGATTTGATTTTTATACTTTTAACATCATTCATCATTCCCCTACACTAACACCATATATACATCATTGAGAAAATTCTTAAATCGGCTTTTCAGAGAGATGTGGTATGAAAGCAGTATTCGGTATGTGTGATATTGCGGTGAATGGATTAATGTTGCATGATTCAGTCTGTAAATTGGACTAGCTAAGTTGGAAATTGGTTGTGATGGAAACCAACTCATTTTTTGTAAAGCGTGAAGAAATAAATATTGAAACCTCTTTTCTCTTACTGATTGTACACCTGAAAAAGGTATAGAATGAATCATCTGAAACATTCTGGTAAAAAACATAAGTGACACAAAAAGAATGAGATAGGCTTCTGAATATATTTTTTTTTTTTTTTTTTTTTTCGTTATAAATATTATTTCAGGTTAAAAAATACTAAGAAGTCTTATTTTTACTCAATTAACTGTTTTCTTTCAGAACTTGACATTTCTTGTTTGAACATCATAATCATTTTATAACATTGAAACCCACATTGATTTACTCTGGTCAATACACTGATTTTAACTATCACGTAAAAATAAACATCTTTTTATTAGTTCAAGTAATATTCTTATTTTCACTTTATTTTTCACTTTTCTTTCTTGTCTCTCTATTTTTCAGTCAAATCGTCTTTCGTTCCTCTTGCAAAGATTGGCGTTTGGCACACTTAACTATAGTTCCAATTTCATCTGTTTTGTAAAATTTACACATAAAACTCTGAATATTCCTCCATAATTCAACTAACTTCTCCCTCCTTCTCGCCTCTCTCTCAATCCTTCCTTCTGTCATTCTCTCTTCTCTCTCAATCCTTCCTTCTGTCATTCTCTCCTCCTGCTCAATCCTTCCTTCTGTCATTCTCTCCTCCTGCTCAATCCTTCCTTCTGTCATTCTCTCCTCTCTCTCAATCCTTCCTTCTGACATTCTCTCCTCTCTCTCAATCCTTCCTTCTGACATTCTCTCCTCTCTCTCAATCCTTCCTTCTGACATTCTCTCCTCTCTCTCAATCCTTCCTTCTGACATTCTCTCCTCTCTCTCAATCCTTCCTTCTGACATTCTCTCCTCCCGCTCAATCCTTCCTTCTATCATTCTCTCCTCTCTCTCAGTCCTGCCTTTTTCTCCCTCCGTCTCAATCCCGCTATTCTCTCCCTCCCTCTCAGTCCTCTGAAACCTGTTAATGAATATTGAAAGATGGATGAAAAATTATTCAAGTGGATGGCAGGTTTTTCTTTTTAGCTTACTCTCTAGTGTGTTGTTGGGAGGTGAGCTGCTAAATTTCAATTAAACAGAAATGGTTATCCAGATTATCAAGGATAAAACTTCTGAAGATTCTATTTTGTACCTCTGCTACCTGATTTCCGTGAGGTATTCACTGTGTTTAGTTTCACTGAAGCTGTACAAAAGCTTTGTGCATGAACTTTGATATTTTTACTGCTGTTACTTCACATCATGGCATCATCTTGAATCATCAGGTTAGTTTAATTGCTAATTGCTGTCCATTTTCTGCAACCCATTTGGCTTGAAAATTTTCCCAAATGTTCTTCCTTCAGGTTTTTTCCTGGCTCCATATTATGAATGAACTTCTGTTGCAATTTTTTCTTTTATCATATCCAAGTGACAGGAACCGAAAAAAAAAACCCTCTGAATAATGAAGCGGTTGGATTAAGACTTTGAGGAAAGATCAAGCATTTGGTCTAATTCTCTTCTATCTGGGTATTAGTTTATCTCCGGAGTCTCCAACCTTGTGCATTGAAAAGCTCTTTCACGACTACCAGAAGTGCAGTAGATACCACTTACTTTTCAAGTCAAATTTATATTTAGACTTTATAATAATCATAATGATCAATTAAAAAATTAAAAAGGTGTGATAAATAAATGTTACTTCTCTCATCTTTGTCGGGCAGTGATCACATAAAAAACAAGCATGAATACAGCTGGATGCAAACTAAGGGACCAATTTAGCATGAAATTACATTGCAAGTTGAACCCTCTCTTAAAACTTACCTTCGGTAGGAATTAAAAAAAAAAATATTTTCAGCATAATGAGGATTACATGTTTAAATTTTCAGCCCATCCAGTTCCATTGGTGTGGCCTGTACATGCGATACATACACAACCAGCCAGACCAACTTAAAAACTGAAGAAAGTTTTGGTTGATTGTCTCTCACTGCAATAGCCTGCTAGATGAGGTTGGGGAATTCAGCTTTACCTAATGATATAAAGGTTCTTCACTTTGAAGCCGGTCCAAGTCTGTATTCGAATATATAAAGAATTTCTGATCAATCAAGAAATAATGAAAGATTTTTGATTTCTATGGTTTATTTCCTGCACAGGCATGAAATTTCGACATACCTCAACAAAGTGAATATATATATATATATATAGTATTGTATTGTATTTTCTTTCAAGTCAGTTTTTTCTCTTCATTCCTGTAATGTTGTGATCTGACCCTAGCAAGAAACTGAATGTTCATAGAAAGATCAGTTTCTTAAAAATTGTAGCTGAGCTTTATGTCAGAATTTTAATCAGGTGCTCAATAGCAATCAGATAGACATTATATACAATAACAAAGCATTTATTTGAAGATCAAATTTTATTATCGTCTTTTGTCTGATGCAGGTGGGGTAAAACTTCTAAAATCTGCTTCAGGTTAGGATGATAGCCTTCTCATGAGGCAGAGAAGAAAATCTTTACAGTCCACTGCTGCTAACCTCACAGGAATTGAGGGTTTTAGCCTGAAATGTAAGAGCAAACTCTGTCTCAATCTGTAGTCTGTAGTTCTTGGTTGGACTTGTACAAGTTTGTGTCTGGCTCTTGATATTACTGTGAGTACAATATGTTGCCTAAAAGACAGGTCCCAAGGAATCAGGTTTATTCTTTTTATTACATAGGTTTCTGGCCGGTTGTTAAATTAATGACAGCTAACAGATGTGATAGTATTGTGAGCTTTGGCTAGAAAGGGAGATAACACAAGCTTCATCTCAGAGACTTACCCAACACAGGCATTGCAATACCATTGAATTCAGAAATTGAGTGAGTTTGGAACCTCTAAGTTGAGTAAGTCTCTGAGATAAAGCTTAGATTATCTCCTTTTCTGACAACCCTGATATGCAGGTATCCCCTGTTTTGGCAGAGAAAATTTAGTTAGAGGTTTAGATTTGTAAATTTGAATGTATTTATTATCATGTTTCAATTAAAGTGTTCATGACTGACTTGATAAAACTTCAATTTCGTGCTGTTTCTTTAAAAAAAAGATGCAAACACAGATGAAGGTGACTGAGGGATTAGAATTTTTATTTTTGACTGTTTCGGTAGACGGGGTATATTAATGATTATGTATGATATGGTGGGACTATTTTCTTTGTTTCATGTGTTCATTTTTTCGCAATATTTTGGCTATGTACCCTTCATTGGGTGTTGTTGGTTCTTGAGATTTGTTCTAAAATTTGTTTGTTCTATCATCTATATTAGTGGCGATGCTAGGTGTGTCAGCGCCCCCAGCATATTGTAAAACTGTTATATATTTTGTTTTGAACAGGTTTGAGTGCAACAGTATTTTATTAAAAAAAAAAAACAATTCGAAATCACAACAAAACTTTCACGCCAAAAAATAACTATTTAAAACTTTTACTTTTGTGAAGGGTGGAAATTTAAGAATTTGTGGGGGGTCTCAGTCTGACGTAGTGCTACCACTGATATACATGATTGTAAATACAAATTTTAGAAAAGATCCCTACGGGACCAAATTAGCGCTTAGGTTCAGCCATAAGATTCTTGGTGAGCCAGGCAAGCTGAACTTAAGCAACCTTGGCAACACTAGTTTCAACATTACAGGTAAGCGAACCAAAAATATTTAAGTGAAAAAGTCCTTTAAAATGCAGCGTAATTAGAACATCATTTTTTAATTTTCTTTTACATTTATTACTTGCAACATTATCATCATGTGATTGAAAATACTATCGATAGAAGGTGTAATATAAATATGTCATAGTTTTCTGAAGATAGTCTTGATTGATGAAAATGGGGTTGGCAAATTTATCAGTATGAACCAATTTCTACGAAAGGGGCAAAAAAAAAAATCTTCATTATTTTTTTTTATTTTCTCGATTAAACTCAATTTAAATTGATGAAAATTGAAAGTGGGTATTTTTTTCACACATGTATAATACTTTTGCCAAACCCTAGGTTTCTGCAGAACTTTGGTGTAGGAAGGCTGCCCAACAGTTTGTTTTTTTTACATTTTTTTCTTCATAATTTCTTAGTTTCATTGAGAAAAATTTATTTTCATTCATACAATACAAACTTGGAATTTAGTTTCCAACTAATTATTAACATTTTGACTTGTTCTTTTTTTTGTTTATTATGATTTCAGTTTTCCTCATTGGCACCAAATCATCTCGGCGACGTTTAACTTCAGACAACTCCCTGGCTGCCTAAAAATATTCGAACTGTCTTTCAGCTGGACTTCATGTTTAAATTACATGAATTGTCATGTTATTATAGATGTATATAATTCAGACCTGCCTGATCCTTCCCACTATGACACAACATTCATCCATTATCAAAAAACTTTTTCCAAATACCCCTTCTCCTCACCCACCGCTTTTTAAAATTCTTAATATTTTTATGAAATAAATCTTTTGAATTTAGGTAAAATTGTTTGTTTTTTTGTTTGTTTTTGTTTGTTTTGTTTTTTTAAAAATTATTTTATCATGTGATCTGCTATATTTAATCTGGAAATTAGATTTAAATTTATTTCTTGTTTTGAGTGTTAAAAATTTGTTTTCTTTTTCACATATTTCATTCAACTTCATTAAAAAAAAAGGATCTCATTCAGTGCTGCTGCTGATATTCTGAGAAAATGAAAGGTAGTAGGTGTTTTTGTGTGTGTGTGTGTCTCTGGTACTTATTGCTATCACTATTTTATTGACCAAGTGGTATGTGATTAAGAAAATAGACAGCAAAATTTTTTTTAAGAATTAATTTTATTGTGTGAAATTATTGTGCCATTAGTAATGAAAATATCAGAAAATTTTGATGTAAAAATCATTTGTTTTCTGTGTTCAGAATTTGAAATTGCTAGTTTCTGGTTGGCAAGTAAAAGATTATGCAACTTACTTTCTTTTTCTTTTTTAGGCTTCTGTACTTTAAAATTCTGGACATTCATTTTTGGCCAGACCAAATTGATCCCTCTTTTGCTACCAGATTCACAGAACTCTTTGGAAATATAGTTTAAACCTGTCCCAGTGAAACATCTTTCACATAGAACCATTTTCTTGGGATAAAATGCACTTTTCAGGGAGAATAATTGCTTCAACCACTTGAAGCCAATTTGCATTACTATAAGATTTGTATCAAGTGATATTGAAGCAATTCAAAAAGATTTAAAGTATTTTCAGTGAAGTAAGACTGATTGATTTAATACCATATCAACCCTTGATGGTTTATATAATGTCAAAATCAGTTGTGAATTGAGGAGTTTGTATGTTTATAGTTTTTTTGTTTTTTTTTTCTATTTTTATTTTTATAGTTTTTCTTTTTCACTGGGGGATAGGGGATTGAATAAGGTTTGACCGATCTGACTTGGTTGGACCTGCTAGGTATTCAATTCCCACCAGCATAGCTCTCTGGATCTTTGGAACATACAAGCCACTTCACCACTTATTAGCAGTGTTGAATGAAGTAAGAAAATTTCAACAGCATCATTAGTATTAGAATAATTCTTTAAATAAACTCTACATGCCTCCAGATATTTTTGCATTTATGTAAAATTTCAAGAATATCATATAGGGATTTGTAATGATATAGATAGAAATTCAAAGATCTATCAGTCTATTTCTTATTTGAAACAAAATCTCCTCCAATAGATAAATGCAACTGACGTAGCCATTATGTGGGGGGAAAAAAAAGATGGCATAACTTTCAACTTTAACCGTTTCATAAATTTTTTTAGCCCACATCCTAAATAACTAGATGTGCTTTGTATATGTATGATTTATGAATTGACACACATATTCATATTTCATTTATACACTTTTCAATGGCTGTGAAAAAAAACTGTTTAAAAATGAATATGGTAACAAAAAAGGAATATAGTAAAAATTACTATCATTTTTTCTTCTGCTTGTTCTGTTCTGAATACTACCTTCATTTAATTTTCAGCTTACACTGTGATAAACTCGGAAACCACACAACTGCTATCCAAGCAAAAATTCGACAGAAGATCAAGACAGCTGCAAGATGAAGAACAAGGTTATTTTGTTGTGTACTGTTGATGTTATTGGGTTTTTCATTCTCTTCATCCACATTCTCAAATCAGATTTGAACAACGACTCTATCCATTCTCCCAGACATTGAAAATTTTTGTTTTTAATTTTTTTTATGCAAACAGATCCAAGGAAAACATAAGCAATTTTCATGGAGAAACATTGTGACCAAGAGGTCAAAGAAATCTCTATCATAAGGAAGTCAATATTAAGATGATAAAAATGTCTCTGATTGCCCCAAAAGGTATTGTCTGAGGTTGTGCACATATTCCTTTTAGTAATATACAAGGTGGCCCAGAAAAATATATACATATTCTGTTCGTTGATAGTTGCTCTGGTTCTTTACTAAAATTTAATTAAACCCTAAAGAAAGAATAAATATACTTACTATTTTGAATATTTCTAGACCCAGGAGATGATAGAAAGTTACCCTTTCTAAAAGAATCTAAACACTTTCACCCACAACTGAAATCTTTTAAAATATCGACTTGATCTCATCTTTTCAGCTTTCATTCAAACATCATGTTTTTATTGTGCTAAAATCAAAATTCAATAGTGGAAGGGAATCTTTAGTTTACTCAAACTAAACAAAAGTCTAGCATAATGGCCATGCCTTTGATGAACAGTGTGGGTTAAAATCTCAAACAAAGATATTTTGTTTGAAAGAGTGAATGTTGCAGTCTGTAGAAAAACATTCCTGAAATTGAGTTTTTTTAAGAATTGTATGTCTGTGGGGCTGACTTGAAGGCAATTGGACCATTTGTGACCCTGCTGGGGTAATCTACTCTACTTCAAGCTTGTCAAATACACTCGAAAATACATTGCAAAATTCACCTAACACCACATTGTAGGTTTTTGCAGGGAACAACAATGATTTTATTTTTCTTCTGAATTCTCAAAAAGTCATTAGAGTTTAGTTATACTGTTTATATTTTGAATTTTCTCTCTCTACTTCAATTGAATATGTTGATTGATTAAAGAACAGCATGAAAATGTATTTTTCTTGAATTTTCAAGCCCATATTTTGATTGGTAGAATGAAAAGCATATAGATATAAACAAGGTCTATTATCAATTTTATATCTCTTAAGATTCTATAGACCTTGGCTTTGAACTTGGGGCCCCACAGAAATCATTTCCAATTAGGCTCTGTAGCTCTTGAGACTAGCCCTTTTTCACTTTTTCTGTTGATTAATACAAGGCTATAAGTCAGTTTACAGCAGAACAAAATTGTTTAACAGATACACAGCATTATATCATCATTTCACTGGATGAGTTTTTTTTAAAAACTTTATTTGAAATTTTGTTACAAATCTCTTAAAAAAAAAAAAAAATGGATTGTTTAATTCCCCACCCATCTCAGGTCTTTAGAGTGAACATTTATACAACGTTGAATTTTGCATTAGGAAGAAATATTAAAGCTGAAATATCATTAACCCATTAACCGCAGATGATGGAAATTTCTGTCATTGCATTTCTAACTCAATAAAATTTCCATAGTATTATGATAGATAGCTAGTCAGTTCTATTTGTGAATTGGGGCTCTTATCTTGCAACGAACAAGGGCTTTTATCTTTTCACCAACATGTGTTAAACTTTGTTCAAATTGGGTATGTTTGAAATTTAGTGATGCATTTCTCCAACAAATTACAGAGTTGTGTACTCTTCTAAAATTATTTTGTGTAATTTTATACAAAATAATTCAGTATACAATGTCAGTTCAAAAGGCAATGAGTTGTGTAAAAATATTCACTATCAACTTAATTGTTGTAACTTAGACATAGAGCTTTCCAAAAAGGCATAGTAGGCCAATATCAGATAAAAATCAAGGTATATATTAATAATTGAATGAACAAATGAAATTTAAGATTAGCTCAACATAAATATCTATTTAAGGCTCTCTGTTTAAAATTTCTGCTTTGGTTACCATTCTTCTTCAGAACTGGCAGCATTGGTTTACTCCTGTTGGTTGCCTCAGTAATCTCTCCACTGATGTCTAAGTCATTGGTCTTATATGCCAGCATATATGGTAGGTTTATTTCAATCATATGTGTATTTTTGGCCAATGGTATTTCAGTAGCATGTTGAACAAAAATTTCATTTAACCAACCAGAGCAAGCATGACACAAAAAAAGAAGTAAGCATGGCAAAAAAAAAAAAAGAAAAAAAGAAAGTAAGGCACCAAGTAAAAAAAGAAATAAGCATGATACAGAAAAGGGAGACAGCATGACATAAGGGAGAAAAAAAGTAAGGCACCAAGGAGAAAAAGGAACAAGCATGACACAAAAAAAGCAACCATGGCACAAAGAAAAAATAAGCAAATGTGGCACCAACAGTTCATCTTTTGTACAACAGGTACATGGTGCAGGACTTGTGAGTATCAAGTTTTTTTTCAAGATTTGCTCAATTCATTGCATTTAATGGTAGATCCTAAGGAAATCATCATTTTTTTTTCTTTGATACTGTCTGGAAAAGCCCCTTAACTGGATAACATAACCATCAACCTACTCAAAAAAGCTGGTAAAGTCATCACTAGGTAACTAGCCATCCTATTCAACTTATGCCTCAAACAAACCAATCATAATGCTGTTGTATAAAAAAAAAGGGAACTAAAGATCTCAACAACTATAGGCCAATAAGCCTACTCAACTGCATCTTCAAACTTTTCACCAAACTAATCACCAAAGCACTAGATGGAAACCAACTATGGGAACAAGCTGGCTCCAAAGAAGCTACTCAATCATCGACCATCTCCATTTAGTTATTCAACTAAAAAGGAAAGCAGCAGAATATAAAATGCCACTCACTATAGCATTTGTTGACCTCAAGAAGGCCCTTGACTCAGTGGAAATCCCTAAGGTTATTAATGCTATCATTTAACAAGGTTGTATATGTCAGAGTATTGCAACATATCTACTGACACAACAGTTTCTTCATCAGACTACATAAAAACTCTGAACTTTTTCAGCTCAAAAAAGGGGTAAGACAAGGTGATACCAGCTCACCCAAACTGTTCACTGCCTTGAAATAATCTTCCAAAACCTGGACTGACCAGCTCACCCAAACTGTTCACTGCCTTTGGGATAATCTTCCGAAACCTTGACTGGGCAAATAAAGGAATCAAAATAAACAGCAAATACCTAAGCAATTTCAGATTTGCAGACATCTTCCTTCTGGCTGAGAACCTTCATGCTAGAAATAATAATGCTCAAAAAACTGAATGAAGAAAGCAATGAAGTTAATCATCACCTGAACTTCAAAAAGACAAACGTCATGAACAATGAACATGTTGGAAACAAAAGCACAGCAATCAAAATTAAAAACGTAGAGCTGGAGAAAGTAGACCACTACATCTACCTTGAACAATAAATCTCCATCAAAGGCTCAAAAGAAGATATCAATCAAAGAATCAGTCTAAGATGATGAGCTTTCGCTAAAGTAAGCTCAACCTTCAAAAACAAGAAAATCCAACTAGTCATGGAAAGAAGGGTATACAACCAATGCATCCTCCTGATGGTCACTTATAGAGCTCAAACATGAAACTTGACCAAAAGATTGCCCGTTAGACTGAGAACCATACAACATGCAGAGGAGAGAATCATGCTCAACATTACATGGAGAGATCATAAAACTGCACAATATATCAGAGGTAAAACAGGAGTCCAAGATATAGAATCCAATGACCCAAATGGCAATGGGCTGGTCATGTTACAAAAATGGCAGATAACTGCTGGACATCACGGCTAACAACCACAGATCACACGCAAAACAGTGGCTGACAAACTATAAGATGGTGTGACGAACTAAACAAGTTCAGAAAATTTTTGTTCCACCATGATAGAGAGGTCTGGTGAATCTTGAGGAAGATCTATGTCCAATGACAGATGCTAAAAGGCTGCTGCTGATGATGATGATTATAACAGATGGGGCTTATACCCCCAATCAATTTACCTTTAGTCTACGATAATTAATGATAAATTCACTCTTACAGAATGGCCTCTCCTTGTAATGCAGAGTGGCTTCTGTAGTCTTCTTTGTTTTATTTTATTTGAATCCTCTACATTGTTGAATACATAATATTCTGAAGTTAGTTTCCAAGTCTTCATATAGTTGGCAATTTAAAGCTGTACTTCCTATGTTGTTTGGATCAGGAAAGAATTTCCTGTTTCATGATCGTGAATCTTCTGGACTTCTTGAACTTTTCTTATCAATTTATATTGGTTTATATTCTTTTCTATCTAAGTTGAGTCTTCCACTGCAATTCCCTTAACGAGCCCTCAATACTTTGTTCTCTTTTCCACCTGAATGTTGAAACTTTCACAATGATTCTCTATTCTTTACTTTTTTTCCCTTTTTACTACCAATTTTCATCCGTATAAATTCCTTGCACTTTGTTTCTGTTTTTTTTTCAATTTTTAATCTCTTAATCTCTGTGTGGCTGAATTGGGGTTTTTCTCTCTTTCCTGATGGAGGGTTAAGCATTGATTATATGTGGATTCATTAATCTTAATTAACAGGAGGTTCCGTTTGTGAAATGGGAATAAGAATAATCAAACCAGAAGGTTTCTTTGTTTTTTTTCCTATGCGAAACAATGTATTTTGTATATATTTTTTCCTGGGCCAACAGCTCCCTACACCACACTTATCTACTCAAGTCTTATCAAACAAACATAACACATTGCAATATACACATAACACCACATCGCAGATTCTACAGAGAGCTGCAACGATTTTGATTTTTTCCCCAATTCTTCAAAAGTGTTTCTTTATTCTGTTCATAATTTGTTTATTGTACTTGGATTAAATACTGTCAACTAATTAGAAAATAGTGTCAAAAAAATATTTCTCAGAAATTTACAAGCACATTTTAATTGTTTTCCATTCTATAATAGTGATATGTTAAGTCTATGATGAACTTCATTCATATTCCTAAGATCCTATAGACCTTAGCTGTGGACCTGTGACCCTGTAAGAATTTTTCCAATTGAGCCCTGCAGTTCCTAAGGCTGGCCCTGATTTTTTCTCTTCCTGAATGGTTCAAATGGTTGATATGGTAATGACATTCTGTGAGAATGGAAAATCATTGGCCAAAAGAATCTCTTGAGGAAATACAAAACAAAATTGTTATAATATAATGGTAACAATCAATTTTTCATAAATATACTGCAAAAGTTTTTTAATAATGCTTTGTCTTAGCATATATGTGATGTTTCCTGTAAAAATGTTTTTTTCAAGTATGTATGTGATACATGCACATCAGTCTTTGCCAAAAAGATACAGTGTAAATAAATAATAAAACTAACAATAATAAGTCATTCAACTGAAATGATCAGCTTGTAATTACAGTAAAATAAATTGGTAGAAAAACCAAAGAAATTTTATACCTCCTCTGCAAAAAAAAACAAACAAACCACATCAGCTTTTTTTGTTAGAATCCATTTTGGAAAAGCAAATTAACCTCTTGAGACCTTTATACAATGTGTCACAAAAGTAGCACACCAGTTATCCCCAAATTAATGCCTGTTCTAAGGGGAGCAACTATTAAATTACTATTAGAAGCAACTTGTAAATAGTTGCTTCTCCTAGATAGACCTGGTGTTAATTTGGGGACAAATGATGTGTTACTTTTGTGACACTCCATTTTAATCATTTTGCAAGATAGAATTATCGTGAGATCCCTCATGTGAAGTTGAGTGACACCACCAGGTTCTAGTCACTTTCAAGTCTATTCTCACATATTGATGAATAGTAATGTATTTTGTGGAACCTAGATAGGGATGGCTGAAGCAGAAGCCAGCATAAGGGCATTACTTACTTTTACTTTGTCTGTATATTTCAACTGTTGCTGGGCTTCAAATTTTGGATAATTCTTTTCTATTTCTTGAATATTTGCAAAGATATCAGAAAAAATGATAGGCACATGCACACCAATGACTTGATATATTTTACTTCACTGTCTGATTAGAGGGAGTATTTCTATAATAATTTCCATTGTGATTGTCATGAACTAAAGCATTTCCTAATGTGATGAATGAGTTTATACATTTCATTTTAAAAGAAATCTTTTATATTTACCATCCCAAAAAATTTACAAAGTAAACACTTAAAAAATCTCTTCAAGGCAGAAAAATTGATACCTTGAAAAAGAAAAAAATGTGCTTCTTCATGGAAGCTCTCTTAAAGCATCTCTTTTCAATGGGTCTATAAATGACAGGAACTTTTTTGTTTAGACCAAATTTGAATAAGTTAAAAGCATTCATAAAAATGGAAGGATAGAGAGAACACGCATAGAAATAAGAATATTTTTTCTTTGTCCACATCTCACAACATCATATCATTCTTTAAAAAATCAATTCCTAATTAAAAAAAAAATACCAAGTACAAGAATGAGAGAAAGAAGATAGTGAGAAAGACAGCAGGCTCTACACGGTTTATAATTAATGTATACAATTCATATATATGTTTATAACTTTTTCATTTCC
This sequence comes from Thysanoteuthis rhombus, assembly GCA_963457665.1. Taxonomy (NCBI): domain Eukaryota; kingdom Metazoa; phylum Mollusca; class Cephalopoda; order Oegopsida; family Thysanoteuthidae; genus Thysanoteuthis; species Thysanoteuthis major. The sequence continues at coordinate 50,244,265 of OY735198.1, forward strand.
CAATGAATTGATATTGTATTTCTGATGATATTTTTTGTCTTAAAATCAACAGTTATTCTAGAAACAAATGCTGCCAAAATATAAACCTACTTTGTTTAAAACCAATAACATTGTATGTTGTTTTCCCAACTAAATTTTGAATTCTACCCAGATTTTCTTTAAATTTTTTCATCTTTGAACTGTGGTTTTGCAAATTAGACAAAAACATGTTTTAGTTGGTTTTCCAAGCATGGGTTTTCACTACACCTTCTCTCTAAGGAGCCGTGAACACTGAATCTACAGGTGATATTCATGGTCATTGTCATCTCAACAGACAACTTCACAAATAAGATACAAGAGGTTTGTTTGTGAACCTACAAATCACATAAAAAGCAGACATTGCTTGAGGTACTTATCTCAAGCTTTTTTTATAGGACCCATGAGCAACTAATCTTAGGTGTGAATTTCAGCCTTGAATAGTTCAGGCAAAAACAATAATTTCAGATGAACCACACAAAACAAAATTCTAGCCCTCTTATATCCACTCATCTTATTTCAATTCTCCTCATTTTCAGTGCCAATATTTTGGTACTAATCTTCTCCACAAAATTCTTTATATTTCTTAATAAGTATCTTTGATATTTCTAGTTGTGAATTCATTCTTGCATTCGTATCATTTGAAGAAAAAAAACAAACAAACAATTTAGCTTTTGAGATGAAATGTTTTCAAAATCAAGACACATGTACATGCAGCATCTTAAAAAATATTTTATTACATAAATTTACAGATTTCCTTTCCTCTTTACAGACAAATGAAATTGATTTATGATTTACAATCACTTTGAGCATCCCTTCATCTTTTCTCTTTCTCCCACAAACGCTGTCCTTATGAGATTAAAATATTCAGGCAGTTTTTTTTTTTCTCAACCCATTATGATGGGAATATCAGTCATTGCAGTTCAATGGCTAACTCAATAAAATTTCTGTTTCATAGTAATTGATGGAAACTCTGAGTAAAGGCTCATATCTCTAGCAATGGTTGATGTAGTAATGGATAAGGGCTCTTGCAATCGATAACTTTTACTCTTTGCCACCTGCCGCAGGTAATGGGTTAAAAAATGGTGCTTTGAGCTTTTATATCTAATCTTGAGATGATGCTGTTCAAGCTTATTGAAAGTTCTGCTGTATAGCAAGATAGTCCAGCAAACCATTACGATGGTAATGAGTTCAATCCTCACTGGGTGCTGCACACTTGTGACTTGAGCTTGGAAATTATCATATTAAGCAGGAAATACATTAATGAAAGAAAAATAAAATTGGGCGACGCAATATTTTGCAAAGAACCCTACATGAAGAATGACTCGCTTGGTCATTATGAATGTGACCGTTTCACAGTACAATGACAAAAATTTCATAAAAGATGTAAGTACATCAGAAAATTTTTTCAAATCCAAAGAATGAAATATAAATTTTTATTAAAGTAAAATCTTTTGAGCAAGGAGATGTTTGCTTTATTTATTATCTTTTTTTCAACCCCCAGTTCACCTCATGTCAGGACAATTCCCTCTGCAGATGATTACATCCTAGGATGATTCTCCCCCTGAGGTTTCTTGTCCCAGTAGACAATATTCACCCCAAAAGTTTGAAAAAGTTTAGGGCTTCATGGAAATCCACATGAATATTATTATATTATTGCAAAGCAGTGTAATAATTTCTCATTTATTTCATCCTTTGCAATTGCCATCAGGGGCAAATTGTCTTAGAGTCAACTCACTTGGCTGAGGGAGATTCCCACAATTCTGAATAAAGCAATTACAATAACTTTGTCTACATTACTGTGGCTCACAAAATAAAGCCCCAAATTTGCAGACAAGCAAAAGAAGATTAAAAATTTCTTTGGATTCTATATGAATCTTCCGGAGAAAAAAAATTTGAGCAAATAAATTGGCCACTGGTAGATTGGGATTCCACCTGGGATAAAATATACTAATTACTACATAAGATATTGTATTCATTTCTTACCATTTTTTTTACCTTCATCTTAATTTTCAGTTTTTTTTTGTTGTTATTATTCAACTTGTAACACCATTACTCTACAGCAACCAGTTAACAATGCAGATCAAAAATAAGTAATAAGAATGAGTTTCCAGTGAGATTTAAACAAACCTCCATAACATAAAGAATAAGCATTGCATTGATAGGAGTAAGTTTTAAAGGTAAAATTAGACTTCTAGCAATGAGAGCTTTCGTGGCTGAGTGGTTGAAGAAGCTGGGCATAAACCAGGCTTTCCTCTGGCAAGTTGGATGTGAGTTTGAATTTCACTGGAAACTTACTCTTTATTTTTGATTTGTGCTGCTTACTTCTTACTGTACAGTGACGGTCTGAGGTGAGTCATGATAAAGAACAACAAAAAAATTAAGATGAATGTAAAAAGTAGTCAAAATGAATACAGTATCGGGTCACAATACTGAAGTGATTCTCTCAGCTCATGCTGAAACGCACCCTAAAAAGGGAACATTGAAGAAAAAAGAACACAAAAGAGAAAACACTGTTGATTACTGCTTGCACAGGGAGAAAATGAGTGATTATCTCCGCACATGGGCAATCTTCATTTCTGCCAACTGATTGCGCAGGGCCAAAGTATTATTTCCGTTCCAGCTGAATCAGAAGCAAGGGAAATAACTCCGAATATTTATCTCCCTTCTCTGTCTTCAATATCTGCTATATTACGAATACTTCGTCTAATGAGAAGAAATAAATAATAAAACTACATAAAATATTCTAATAGCAGTCTGCCTCATTGTTCAAACTGTGCTAGAAGTCATTTTTTGAGCTCAAATAAAAAAACAACAACAATAAAAAAGACTCCAAATGCTGATTTTCTAGGAGGCAAGCAGGCTCTTCCAACTTAAAAGACTGGTGCAACACAATTTTCCGTTTCCATTTGATCTTGTACCATACTAAGCTAACACCAGCAGCTATACAGATTGATCAATAGCAAAATTCAAAATCTTTGGAGACCCAGGCAACTCCAGTGTTGAAAAGTTGAAACATTATCACAGTATGCTTTAAGTTTGGCTTGTATACACTAGTTTATTTAATAATGGCTTATTTATTTGACATTTTTTTTTGCTTTTTTTCAAAAAGAGTTAGCCCCTTGAACCTGGTGGCCTGTAATCCTATGTTTTACCACTGAGTTGTAGTGCATTTTTTTTTCAGTTACCTCACATGGGATTTTGTTGACAGCAAGTGAACCTTAATTCTTAATGTCTTACACCACTTGAAACTGCTCCTAGTAGCTCTTGAACTCTTCGTTAGTGGAAACCACATTTGTTACACTAAGGTCAAAAACAAAAAAAAATCAAAAACTCTAACTTGAGTTGAAACTTTGATTAATAGCCATTCCCCTTGTTATCAACATCAACAAACTTTAAGCCATCCATTAAAAAAATTTTTTAAATTGGATGTTTGTCCCTAATTTCTCATCCCAGAAAAATACGTCAAAGACCAAGTCCTGAATAATTTCCCGAAAAAAGCAATTCCATCTTTTTTTCTGACAGTGGTGGTGGTGGGGAATTTGAATACTGAAATCTATAATTTACAAAAACTCACCAGTTTCAAATATAAAACGAACAAAAAAAATTTCTCAAGAGTCAATCCAGTTTTTTAGCTCTGAGTGTCACTCTCACCGTTTTTTCCGTGTTGGCAGGGGAGGTAACTCTCTCTGAGATAACATTCTTCTCTGTGCAGGTGATCTGGGCCTGGGTCGAGGCACAGGGGCTGGAGGCCGCAGCTCATGTGGTGGCGGAGGTGGCAATGCAGGTGGGGATGGTGGGGGAGGCCCATCGTCATCTAATTTTGGTAGCACTGACTTATGTTCTGCGGGTATCTTTAAGCCTTCGTCATTCAACTGTAGATATTCTGGCTGAGATCCACAGATAGAAAACTCACCCTCTATCTTATCATCTGAGGTTGATCTATCGCTAAAAGGAACCATATAATCCTCTGTGTCGTAGGCCCTGTTGAAGACACCATCAAATAAATTGGGTAGCACATCTTTGCTTTCCTTGTCTGGTTCATCAGTGAACCATGAGCAATTTTTAATCAGGGGACTGATTTTGCAAAAAGAATCTGTATCCTCTGCTTCCGCAATCTTTGCATTGGCTACATTCTCCAATTCAAAATGATGGTTCAGATTCGATTCCTTTGGAGAAACTTTGGCACAGTCTGGTTGATATGGAATCACTTCCGATAGTTCAGCATAAGGACTCTCTGCAAGAAATAAGACAATGTATAAAATGTATAGTATTAATTCTAAATACAAACTTCTCAATTTTATTGAGAGGCTGGTTTCAGCTTTTATCTACTTACATGATATGCCATACGGTTGTCTATATTTTTAGCTGACTATTTCTGTCAAAGGAGATAACTATTAAATGCTGATCATAAAGTAGTCTCCCATACTCTATTTTCTTTGAATATTCGTAAAAAATCTGGGTTCATTCTGGTTGAGAAGAAAATGCGTAATGTTTTTGATATTTCATCCAAGTACAATGCAATAACAAAATTATTCGATTTCTATTAATATTCGGACCAACCTCATCTTGGTTGTTTTTCATACGGCCTTCATCAGGTATCATCTGGTATCATCCCCACACCTACCAGATGATACCTGATGAAGGCCGTAGAGTACAACGGCTGAAACGTTGTATGAAAAACAACCAAGATGAGGATGGTCCGAATTTTATAGAAATAATAATAATACCTCATCTCAAAAATTCAGAGATATACTAAATTATTCGAATACTGCCATCATTTTTTACAACATGAGTAACTCAGTTTCAGATATTTGTCCCCGAGGACCAAAACATTTACACAAATTTATGTACTCTGTGATGATGATAGAAACAATATGATGAAAAGATGAATGAAAACAACAATTTTATTCTTAGACCTATCAACTTGGACCACATGAAGAGTGAATCCATGATTTGGTGCTATCAAGATGGATCTAAATTGGTGTATATTCTAGTGTTCCAAAAACGTATGCGCAATGAAAATTCAGGATAACTTTTTACTACTTTGAGATTTTGAACTGAAATTTCCACAGTAGAAACTACAGATTCACTAAAATTTTCCGCAAAATTTGAGTTTTTACACTTCAGTTGTACAACCAGACAAAAAAATTGAAAATGCTTCATTCCTGCTGGGAAGGAAACAACCGCTCACTGAGCAGGGACCAACCTGTGCAAATTTGCTTTGGCTGGAATTGATCAAAACAAAATCAAACGCCGCTTCTGGCACCTCCCAGAGATGTTTGAACAATTCAATTTGAAAAAAGGACTGAAGACTGACTATTGAGTTTTGGACCAGCTCTGGTTCTTTCCCAGTAACTGAAGTGTGAGAACTCAAATTTTGCAGAAAAGTTTTGGCACACATGTAAGTTCTACAGTTGAAATTTCAATTAAAAATCTCAATGCAATGAAAAGTTATTCCAAACTTTCATTGAGCATATTTTTTCAGAACTCCTAATATCTTTTGCTATTGTAAATCTTGGTACTTTACTGTTGTGCCTCAATTGTTAGATGGTCTGTTCATGATGTATTTCATTTTTTGCACTTGAAAACTTGATGTCTATGGAGCAAATGCTACTGGTGTAGGGGGAAACATTAATTTGAAATTTGGAGAGAGAACTGCTCAAGAGTTAACAATACAATGATGGTCTATTGAAATTTTTTCTCTCTCCAGATGAGGAACTTCAAAAGGAAGACTCATGAACATCATCAATGAAAATCAAGTATGAAATTTTGTGGAAGATAACCCTAGAACAATAACTTGAGGGATCTTTTATAAGATGCTGAGATAACTCTGACTTTGCAATGTCATTACCAAAACTTGAAGCATGAATGAAAAATAATATTAATGGGAACACCATTGAATGCAAATGATCCAACATTAAAAACCAAGTATCTATTCAATTTAGAATTTAAAATTCATCATAATTCATTTATAATTAGTTATTCATATCATTTTCATATTACTATTCATTATAATTTATTAACCTCTAATATTCATTACTACTTATTTATCATAGTTCCAGTGGCTAATAATGTTGAACCAAAAAATTAAATTCATTAAAAGATTATCTGCAAAGAACTCGATGAATGACAAACTTTTGGGAAACTGTAGTATTCAAATAAAATATCAGATGTCTGCAAATGTTTCCAGTGAAAAACTGGAATTTGAAAGAAAATCAAATGAAAAATTATATTTTTATGCTTTCCATCCATCTGTAGCTGAGTTTTGGCAATGGCTTTACAACAAAGTCAAAGTTATCTTGACATCTTACAAAAGATAGCCACAATTTGAATTCTTTCACAATAATAATGACCACATTTCTGAAGCATATTACAACAAAAAAAAAAAGAGCTCTCAGTACAATTATAATTAATCATTTTGATCAAAACAATGTTGTTTTTACTTGGAATAAAATATGTATATATATTTTTTTTTAAATCTGGCATTTCATGTGGTAAAATCAAAAACACTTTCAATGCCATTTGTTCTTTACGGTTACTCTCGCTATTGTGCTACCCATTTCCTTGAGACCAACAATGAGATGGGGAAACTGGATCATATAGTTACATCATGGAAGTATTGGAAGTAAAGTACTGTTGAAAGAATGAAGATCTTTGTATTCTATCAAATTGTTTCTATGATCATCATAGAGTATATAAGTTTGTGTGAATGTTTTGGTCCTTGGGGTTCTGAACTCAGTAGTCAGTCTTTGGTCCTTTTCTCAAAATACAGTTCAAACATCTTTGGGAGGCACCAGATGTGGCATTTGATTTCATGATTCAGGAATGATATCAGAAAAAACCTTAGTAGAAACACTGAAAGTGTTGAGATGATATTGAATAGAAAACAGCTTGGATAAGAGAATGCTATTAAGAAATAAGTTCCTTACTTAATTATGAGTAAACACACTCAAGAGTCAAGTGAAATAGTTGCAAGCAATTCCCTCTTCTCTAGATCACTATAAGGAATAATTTCAAATTAGTTCCAAGAATAGTCAATCAGATGGAACCTGTTCACATTTCACCTAATTTGTATATATTTTGGAAATTAACTGCTTTCCTTGAAATGCTCCTTGAAAAACAAGTTTAAACTTTAATCTAAAACATTTTTCAAAAAGCCTCCTATTTTAGCCATTAATCAGCCTAACTAAATTCAATTATCACACTGTAACAATTTGTACTTTGTAACTTGTACTTTCTCTTGTTCCTGGTTAATAAATATCATTTTGTAATTGATTATATCTGAAAATTATAGTAAATGTCAATTGTTCCTTTTAAACATTGCTTCTATGACAAAGTCAGTGACTATTTGAAATTTACTTATTTCATTTGGACAAGAGATGAATTTGAACGTTTTAATCACATAAAGTAAGAAAAAACCCAACTAGATATGAATATCAATGTTCCGTTCACAAAAGCAAACTTTGAAGTAAATAATAGCCAGTTTTTATACCTTTTACAAATAAGCAATTAGAAAATAATATTCACTAAACAGGAACAAAAATTGCATTATACAGCATTATGAGATAACTGTGAACAGAGATATTAATCAAACACATGTTGGTTATTACACACTGATTTACTTGAACTAGTTCAGTCTTTGGGTCTGCTATGCAAAAATGTCATATACTCTTGTTCAGTGGAAAAGGCAGACAAGTAATTTGATAAGGATGTATTAACTGAGAATTAACCTCTTGCATGGACAGCAGAATACGAATGAATAACCTACTCCTCTGGATTGGATAAAGTGTTCAGTTTTAAATTACCACAAGGATACTAACTATAAGAAACACCTGCAAAGGACTGGAGGGTACAGCGGCTGAAACGTCCTGGCTATATTAATTAAAATAAGGACATTAGTCTGAGTAATACAGTGTATAATAAAGATAATTCCTCATCTCAGAAATTCAGACAAAAACATTGGTTGATCTATTAGTCTATGACCACAAGTTGATGATAGACAAGATAATATCAACTTGAAATTTGCTCAAAAATAAAGATCAGAAAATAATTGTAATCATGTATTCTTGGTTAACAGATAAGCCATTTCTATTTTGGTGAGGTTTTTTAGCAAGGACCAAGGAGCACTCACTTACCAACCCCCTGTCTTTAGTCACGTCACAATTCATGGCATGGTAAAAGGAGTAACTTAATATTAAAACAAATAAGTTATTAAAATTCATAGCCAGTGTAACATATTCAGTAATGTGGTTTGACCAAAGAGCATGATGGATGGCACGATCAAAGGACAAGTTTCATCTTCAGTGATATGACATGATTGAACTTTTTACAAGTCAAGTGTGGTAATCTAACTAACTCTCAACCAACATTTTCATGCTCTAACCACTGAACTAAATTTGTGTGTGTGAGTGAGAGATGAAGTTGAATGTCAGTGTGATATGAAATAAGAATGTATTTAGGTTTACCTTCAAATGGAATAGGGGGTGGGGGTCTGCGTCTTGTGCTGGGGCTATAAGCTGGGTTGCTGGTTTGCATCTGATTCCAGTTGTTTGAATTGAGACAGACAGGCCTGCAAATAAAAAAAAATATTTGAATGAATAGTCAAGGTAGGGTGATGTGATTCAAGGGGGATAAAGGGAAAAAATACCAAAAGAAAACCAAGAAAGTAAGAGAGAATGGAATAGTATGAAATGGTCCACAGACTTGGAATAAAGGAGCCATGAAAATATTTCATTTACTCACATAAAATAAGATTCAGGTAATAAGTGGCCATTATATACATTTATTGACTTATGGAGATGTCAGAGTGGTGCTCATAATCTAGTGCAAGTTTTCTGGCTTGACCAAAGAGAGTTACGGATGATGTGATCAAAGGACTCCTTTCATATTCAGTGACATGGCATGATTGAATGAAAAAACTACACTAATCACACGTAATAAGTGGCCATTAAATCCATTTACTGACTTGATTTATCGAAATTTCTAAGAGAAATAAAAAATCTAGAGAAGTTAGCTTTAACTGAACTTGTGAACCTCAAATGATTCTATAGTTGAACATTTAGCCAAGTTTGAATACAAAAATAAGTAAGAACACACTAGACCCCCCCCCAATAAATAGATGCTCAATAAGACTATTGCTTCATGGAGACTAAAGGAATTATTTCTTGTGAATGAAGCCCCCCATCATCACCAACATTGACAGAGGCCAGATGAAATATCTTCATTTAAATGGATTTTCAAGTAATAGATATAGCCAGAATTAAAAGCCAATCAAAATATGAAAAAAACTCATGAATATATGAATGGATTTTGTAATTATGTAAGGAACCAAGGCATTGATTAATGAAATCCAAGAGAAAATAAAAATAAATAAATGTACACAATGAAATACACACACTAAATTCAATTATACAACTTTATTGTAACAAGCTTAGTCACAATATTAAAAAGACCCAGATATACAGAATAAGAAGATTTACAATAAATAGATAGATGGATAATAAAATAAGTAGTCAATAAATGAATCAATATTAATGTATTTCATGATTAGCTACAATAAAGAAAATCCCTATAAATATTAGTGCCTGAGAAGCAAATAGTTACTTCTTTGATGACTACTAGCACAGAATAAAATTTAAACATTTCAATGATACCTTCAGCTGTAAAATGCATATTTTGATCTTTTTAAAAAATTATTGTTTTTATCCAGAACGTCACTAAATCTATCAATGGCCTTAAAGTAGGATTCAAATTAAAAAAAGAAGGCCAAATAATAAGACAGTGAAAAGCAGAGGAAAAAAGGAGAGGGTGAGAATGAGGAGAAAGGAGTTGGATGTGTTAGAAATGAAATGAGGACAAGTTCCCACCTTACAGCCAGTAGATGAACTTCGTATTTCAAGGGACCACTCTCCGTTGAACGACTCACTTGACTCTCTATTTTAAAACTACAGACAGAACAAAAAAATGGCTCTACTCCAAGTCATTGTGAATAAAAAATAGGTGGAAAAAAAGAACTGATACAGTAGACTCCCGTTATTACGATGCCCTCAGGGATTCAAGAGTGCTGTTAAAAATGAGTTTGATGTTTTAACGAATTTGACTTTACAAAAGATGGATTTTATACTACGTATCAATAATTAGAAACCATGAAGTACAGACAAAAATGACTTTTTATAACCCTTTCACAGTCTAATGCCCTATGTATGATTATCTCTTTCACAGTCTAATATCCCATATACGGGTTACAGATCTGCAAATGAAATGAATGAACCAGAAAGTAATTATACTAATGAGAATATAAAAACAAACGTACAGTTTGAACATGTATATATGATTTAATAGTGCCATTAGGATGAGCGTTGTTGTAACGAGAGTTTACTGTATAAAACAACAGGAGGAGAGGGAGAAAAATAAGGAGAGAAGGGGAAAAAAGAAGTTAGAGGGGAGGAGGTAATAAAGAAAGAGAGAGAGAGAGAAAGAGAAAGAAAATAATACAAACAGATATAACATGATCAACGTTCAAATTATTAGTAGTTTCAAGTGGTTTGAGATTTTGATTTGTATGTATTTGTGTGTGTATAAACAAACAAACGACAAAATAAATAAATGAACCATAAAGATGAGGATAATAGAATGTTCATTTGGAAATTTATCTAAAATGAGTTTTGAATGAAAGTCACTCTCTTGATACATATATGGCACTTATGTCACAGTTTAAGTATATATTTCTGCGAATGTGTGTGCATATCTACCTATATATTGATATCTTTCTATCCAAACATACACATGTGAACATTCTTTCGTCAAACTTACGTATATACATGTATATGTGAGTGTGTGTGTGTATACACGCTGTCACGTACATGAGTGTATATCTATAAGTATGCGTACCATATGTATCTCTACAAGTTTTTTCGTATAAATAATACATTTTTTTCATAATATAATGCCCTCTATGAAACATTTGTGACTTATCAAATTTAAAATTCATGGCACAGAAAACTTTCATATTCATGTGCACATACAAACACATTGCTTTTATCTATAAGTATGTTGGTGCATATATATGCCTTCAAAGAAGTATGTAGGTATCAACAGTTATTTCTGCCCAGTCCTCCTATTTCATTTTTCATAAACACAATATAAACATCCTTTTCCTCTGGCTGAGAAAAGATGAAACCAAAGCCAAATCAAAGGTTTGAAGTGGAGGAACCCAAGTCTCTTGCCCCCAGGTTCCTGACAAACCAGAAACTATAAGGGGAAGATTTCTATCTGCCTTTAATTCCAGCCAATAGCTTCAAAATCCAATATTTCATCTCTTTTCTTCTTCAACATTTATGAAAGAGATCTTTTTCACAGCCAGGAAAGATGAAAATAAATTTTTCCTCCAACTGTCAAGTACTGTGATACCAATTAGCACTGATTCATTTAGTGCTGATTTATTATTGCACTCTTTTTCAAACATTTTTCATAATCTTTAGTTATGATGAATTTGCAAAATAAATAATGATAAAAGACAGCATCGTGGACAGTCTCCAAAATAACTGAATCCTGTACTTTTTCGGTTAAGGAGACATGTGTAAAAGAATATACACATAATAATTTATCATGCACTGATCTATCATATAGTGATATTCTGCCAGCTTCAGAAAATAGCTACCAGACAAGGGATACAGATCGAATCCATTCCATCTTATTAAGGTTCAAGAATGACAACATATATTTTAACATGATTGGTGTTACAATCTCTATGCAATGTTTTAATGTCCTCATACGGCATTATTTTTTTGGAAGGTACCTAGAGCACTAACCAAGGTATTACTGTTAATTTCCATGATTTCTCATTGCCAATTTTTTTCTTCTATTTTCAAATAACAATTTATCTAAAAACCACATGTACAAATTATTATTTTCCTAACCTCTTACTTATTGGTAGGCATTCATCCAATCCTTAATGCTCATATTGATACAATTAATCAATCTTCTCAACCACTCGTCTTTGTTCTTTCCAACATTAAGATTGTATTTTCCAAGACAAATTGCTTAGGATAATTGTTGCATTTTATAGGTACTCCAAAACACTGACTCTACTGAGATGAGAGATCTGAATAACATTTAACCCCTTCAAGACTCCTGGGACATATATATCCCACGGTTTCTATGACTGCTGTGATATATATGTCCCATATATCTCTTTTAGATGCTTAGAGATATTTTTATTCAGGCATTAAGCACCTTAATATTAGATATTTTGAAATGTTAAATCACTCCCAACTAACACCATTGATTAAAAATCCAACATTTAGTATACCTTTTTTTTCTTACATATACTTAGTTACTATTTTGGCATTGTGGATTTTAAGAGTACACAAATGTAGAAACTATTAATGCAGGAAAAGAAGGCTTTCCCCAATTATGAAAGTTATTAAATGAATTTCTTGTTTTACAGAATTTTTATTAATTCATTTGTTTTTCAGCATTATTTTACAAATTAACTTTCAACATTTTCATTGTAATTGAGAAGCATTTTAACTCATCAACTGCAGAAGGTGGCAAGTGTAATAATTATCCATTATAAGATAAAAGCCTTTGTCCGTTGCAAGATAAAATATAATTGAGTTGTTATCAATAACAATAAAACAAAAATTTTATTGAGTCAGCCATAGAACTACAATGACAGAAATACCCGTCATCTACAGTAAGTAGATTAATATGATGAAAACTTTTGAACAACCCTTTTTTCAAAATGGAGAATTGAACATTGACTACTTTTTAAAATATTTGTAGACAAAATGTTGATTCTTAAACAGATATACATGGTGATCAGTAGTTTTTGGGAATAAACTCAATAACCTCATAGAGATTAAATCAAAAGGTTTATCTTTTTTTATTAACACAAAAGACAGACTTAGAACACAAGGAAAAAGAAATCTCAAAAAATTCCAACAAAAACAAGAATAAAATTTGTGAAAGAAATAGTAACATGACATCAAACAAACTTTGACATAAAGATCTGATAGTTGATGATTGAAAATAAACTCACCAAGAGAATCATCCAGTTATTTGTGGAATGCCTTTACCTTTCAACAACCCCAAAAGTCTAGATGAGAACACTAACTTTAGTTAGCAATTGGCTGAGATCTGATTCCTTCCCCTGAAGTCTAACGATCACATGAGTTTCTGTATAGGGATATCTATTATATTTGGTCGTTGCAAAAATAATTGTGTTTTTTTTATTTCAAATTTTGATGCTTATTTTGAAGTGAACTAGTATTTATCTATGTCAATGATATACACCAGTTCAAAGTCTGATTTTTGTTTGTGGATGTCCTTCTTTGATTGACAAAATCCAATTGAGAGACATTATTGATGCAGACCCAGGCAAAACAAACTTGTAAGGTTGCAGAAGAACTAAATGCTGACTCAGCAGTTTTTCAACATTTGCACCATATGCATAAAGATTATTGGAGGTCACAGAAATATTTGAAAACCTTTTTTTTAGATAATAATTCTCTAATGAATTTTAAAAAAATCATTTAGACAATTTTTTATGGTAGTGTAGTGCCCACCTTTTCCAGCAGAAGAAAATTATACATATATGGAGTTATCTGCCCCTGGCAGGGATTGACTTGCTATCCTAGTCTTAAAGCAGAATTCATGCTTGTTTTGGGAAAATTCAGATTTTCTTAGTGAAACAAAAGACGAGGGAAGTGACTTATCCATTAATAACCCTTTTTCCAATTTTTCAATTGATTATCCAAACAAGACATTGGTCATGTGACAGTTTCTACTGAGTGACTAACCAGACCTGTTTCAGATTATTTTCTCCAGAATTTAGATTTTTAGCCTCAATTTTGACAAATTTTTTCTAAACAAGTCAGCAACTGTGGTCCTGTCCAGCAACACCATAGAACAGACAATAGATATTTAGTATTTGTTAGTAATTTCATTTAATTTAATGTCACATTTTGAATAAGATGGATGAGCCTGGCTCTTTCCAATAGGTAACTCAATTTTAAGCACAGTTCCAGAGAGATACAACTGCATATCATTCTCAATAGACAGCCTAGCGCAATGTTTTACTTATACTAAAAAACAACAACATATACTAAGAAAAAAACAAACATATAACTACATCGTGCTTGATACATATAATTTCTTTGATTTTATGATAAAAAGAACACCTTCGTTTATTGGTAAACTTGTTTGGCACTTGCAATTGACTTTTGATTGGTTTTCATGAATAACACTCCATGACTAGAGAGTTCCAATTAGATGCGGCAATAAATGAATAAACCAATTAATCAACAGTTTGTTTTGAGAAATTATCCAAAAGAGGGTTTATTCTGATTTTTTTATTGTACTTCAAATAAGTCTTGAATAAGTCATTGATGTAAACAAACCATTTTTAAATACTGAAATTGGTACACTTAAAAATATATCGTAGTTATCTTGGTGGTAGTATTTATTGGAAAACAAACATTAAAGAATGTCTTTCTTTATTTGTACAAATTGCACTTAGTCTTCATAAAATAGACCAAGTTCAGCACCTTTCACCTATTACACCTACCCCTGAATATCAACTATACCCACCCTGCAGTTATCTGTGATTCAGTTATAAGGTGGTTGGCTTTCTTGAACTCAAACATCACTATGATAAAAGAGGACTACTTCATCATTATGTGCAATATCACAGACTAATGAAAGGGTTTGATAGCAAAAAAATAGAATAAATAAAATGACTCCAAATCTTTGAAAACTTTGTAATTTGTATATATCTGAAGGGTGCCAAGAAGATCATCCGATGTCAGTCACATGATGCAGATAATAGAAACAGAATAGGTGAAGATACTTACTTCTCTTTCCTGGGGTAGAATTTCTTCCGGCAAATCCAAATACCGAACACAATACAACACAAGACGAAAATGGCGCTCAGCACATAAGCAAAGATGCTGACTGGAGATAGAGTAAGGATTTCTGAAAAGATATACACAGTACATAAGAAATGTTTGCATTATGATTATTATTATTACTAGCATTTACCCGTTCAAGCTATTTTATTAGGTAATTTATTTTTAATAATTGAAGTATCCTAATTTTAATTTTTAAAAAAATTTCAACTCAATTTGTGTTATTTTAAAGGGTGAATGAACACTAAGTTTCAAGAGTTTCTATGATGTAATCTTGATTGTTATGTCATATTGCGAAGGCAAATTAACCAATGAAATCAATGTGTAAACAAACAGAAGGGAAATTTACATATATGCCAATTGGATATTCCGATTATTGTGATTAGGATGTTATCATGTTGAAATAATAATAGACGTATGGTGTAAGAGTAAAATGCCATTATAGGTATAGCAGAAATGTTTCCAGATGTCTTATGGAGAAAGGCTTTATAGATATGTGGGAAAACATAGGGTGACTCATAGAGACTCCTATACAGTGGCACACCGAATATATTGAATAAAGTGGCATCAATATGAGAGTTCACCAGAAAATAATAGAAATAGGTGAGCTCAATTAACTACTTCCTTCTAAAATCATACATATATATATTTACCTTTTTTTTCGAAAGTGAAATGACGATGTGAGGCTTTAAAGGTTCCCAACTTGTGATTATGTAAAGAATCCTCAATAACTCTCTTCACTGTATAACTGTCGATGTATGGCTTTCTATCCACAGGATCCAAGTACTCAATAAATGTGAGGGTAAATTCCACCAGAGTTTCATTGAATGTGTAACCAGGCCTGAAGTAATAGTCAATACAAAATTTAACATATATTGTAACAGGACTTTTCAAAGCGAGGATCAAAATCCCGTCAGGGATTACATAAAGATTATTGGAGGTCATAGAAATATTTGAAAACCTTTTTTAAAGATGATAATTCTCTAATGAATTTTAAAAAAATCATTTTGACAATTTTTATGGTAGTGTAGTGACCACCTTTTCCAGCAGAAGAAAATTATACATATATGGAGTTATCTGCCCCTGGCAGGGATTGACTTGCTATCCTCTACATCTCTGTAGAAATGGTAAATTCCTTGACGCTTCCTCTTTGATGTCATGCAGAACTAGCAATAAGATAACCGATCGTTATCTTTGAGTATTTAAACTGTGGCAGTAAAACTATCTACCTCTCTCTGATCTGATGGCGTTGAGGTAATCTCGTTCTTTTCTCTCTCTTAAGTTAGGATAGTTTATATAGTTTTATACACACTTCTTACACATGTACCATCACATATAAAAAGTAATACATTCTCCTTTCATCTTATGAACATGTTCTAAGTTAAGCACTCTCACAATAGTTAGGTTGGACTTCCAAATATAACTTTATAGCGAACCAAACTGATGGACGTTCTATAGACTCATTCTTGAATTTAGTTACTGACATTCCTTTCCCTTCATTCTTCCAATCTCCACATCCTTATCCTGGTAGATCCCTCCAGATATATCTATGTTGGCAGAAACTGCAGTCCTCATTTATTTTAATTCACTCCTAAATTAAAACTTATCACTGTTGTTAACCTATTCATTTGATCTCATTTCCGTGTTTGTTAACGATCAAACTGTGTACTAACCTTGTTTTGTGCTTAAGCAGTGAACACGCTACTTACCAGAATTTATCTTCTTAGATCAATTCTGTTAATTTATCGTTTTGGGGGGCTAATGATAATTAGTAGCCCAAGAGTAGTTTGTATGTTTAGTCACTGTTAGATTGCAGCATAAGACTAATTATATATTGTCTCAATAGTTATTGCTTTTATAACAGTGAGTGAAGGGTCACAAAAATTTTGTCTTGTCAGAAGGGGTTACAAATGAAAAAAGTTTGAGAAGCCCTGTATTATAACATGATGTTTTTGACCAATTCATAAACCATTCATTAAATTAAATGCACTTATTGACAGGAAAAAGGGGATAAATATTCAGATGAACTGCATTCATAAACCATTCATTAAGCTAAATGCATTTATTGACAGGAAAAAGGGGCTAGATATTCAGATAGACTGCATAGGTATTTACAAAGCTTAGCTTAGTCTGGCACAAGACCATAAGTGTGGGAACTCAGAAGGGAGTAAAATCATTATGGTAGCAATGGATTGAACTCGCTGCAATAGTGATGGTCTGTGAGACTAGATTACTAACCAATCTTCCCCAGTGAGGTGCTGTAAAATGGATTATATGTTCGTATTTTCTTCAGAAACTCTCAAATTAGTACTAACTAAATTCAGTCTGATAGGAAATGCATAACTATTTCGGTCACAAGGCAAGCCAGATAGGTGTTCACTAAGCTTAGCTTAGTCTAGAATAGGATCACAAATACTTTTTACCCAGTCAGGATCAAATTCACTAAACTAAAGAATCGATCAATAGATACACTTGCTAAATATTGCGCCACAGTAGATGCCCAGTGAAGATATTTACAAAGCTTAGCTCAATTTGACACAAGGCTGCATCATTTGGGCACTAGTAATGATCAAACTTACAACAGTAGTTGCGAAACTGGCAAACTAACCATCGCTCTATGACAGGCCTCCTATCAATATGTTGCTATTTTTTGTATTTTTATGCTGGATAGATTTTTTTTATCTATGGGTGAATTTACTTTTCAAAACTATGATCTATTGACTCTACACTAAAATTGACTTACCTTAATTTAGTTATTTCAACTTGCAACTGGCTTTTTCTCAGGGTTTGATGGAAAATTGATTTAATCTGAAATTTTGAAAAAACAAACTAGGTAACATGAAAAAAAAAGAAATCCAAAATTGAAAGAAATGGAATTTCACCATAAAAAAACTCCTTAAACCTGATAAGGAACCTTAACTGATATAAAATCACAAAGCAAGCATGTCACCCAAAATATGGTAAAAAAAAAAGAAAAAAGAAGCAAATCATCAAAAAAAGAAAAAAAAAAGGCAAGCATGGTGCCGAAAGAGAAAAAAAAAGAAGCAAGGATGCCCCCCCCCCAAAAAACAAAAGAAGCAAGCATAGTACCAAAATAGAAGCAAGCCAGGCATAAAGAAAAAGGGAAAAAAGTAGGACAAAAAGAAGCAAGCATGGTACCAAAATAGGAGCAAGCCAGGCATGAAGAAAAATAAAAAAAAGCAGGACAAAAAGAAGCAAGCATGGTACCAAAATAGAAGCAAGCCAGGCATGGAGAAAAAAAGAATAAAAGGAGGACAAAAAGAAGCAAGCATGGTACCAAAATAGGAGCAAGCCAGATATAAAGAAAAAGGAAAAAGAATCAAGCATGATACAAAGCAAGAAAAGGATCAAGCCAAACACCAAAAACAAGAAGAGCAAGCATTGCATCAAAGGGAAAAAAGCAACAAGTATGACACAAAGAAAAAGAAGTCAGCATGGCACCCAAAAAAGACGCAAGCATGATACTAAAATGGAGCAAGCATGGCACAAAGAAAATGAAAGAAGCAACTATGACAAAAAAAAGAAAGGGCAAGGCACCAAGAAGAAGCATAAAAAAAAGCATGGCAACAAGTAAAAAAAAGTATGATGCAAAAAAAAAAAGCAAGCATGGTACCAGAATAAAAAACAAGCATGGTAACCGAAGAAAGAAGCAAACATGGTACAAAAAAAACGAAGCAAACATGGTACAAAAAAAAAAGAAAAAAGAAGCCAGCATGGTACCAAAAAAAGAAAAAAAAAGACCAGCATGGTACCAAAAAAAAAAAAAAAAAAAAGACCAGTATGGTACCAAAAAAAAAAAAAGAAACCAGCATGGTACCAAAAAAAGAAGCTACCACAGCATAAATCAAGGAGTGAGCATGGCACAAAGAAACAAAAGCAATTATGATACCAAGACAGAAAAACAAATATGGCACCATGAAAGAAAGAAGTGAAGATGACACAAAAGAGGAAGAAGTATGGTACAAAAAAAAGAAAAAGACAAAAAGAAAGCACGGCACCAAGTAAAAAAAGAAACAAGCATGACACCTAGAAAAAAAAAAAAGAAGCAACAATCCCCCACACACACACACACACACAAAAATCAAGCATGACACAAAGAAAAAAAAGAAGAAGCAAGCATGGCAAAAAAAAAGAAGAGAAAAGTAGAAAGCTTGGCCGTAAGGAAGATAGCATGGTACCAAAAAAGATCAAGTTCCACAGTTTCTTTTAAAGCAAATCCCATGTATACTGCATATCATTGTTACTAGAAATCTTGTTAAAGAGCCAAAGTTGTTCTGAAGCGAACTTACCTGAGTGTTAAATCGAGATTTAAAACTTTTTTCACTGGCACTAGAATAGGGATACTCAACTTCAACTGATACTTTGAACATTTTCTTCTCTGAAACAAAAGAAACAATTTTATTGTAATTCCAGTCAAATTTTGTAGAAGATGATCTTTATTTCATTTAAACAAACATTCATTTTGTTTAATTAATATGAATATCTAAAAAAAAAAATCTCAGTCTATGCAACATCTTTAGGACAGTGTTTTTTTTTCAAGGCTTGTAATCCATTGAGATTTCAAAATCTTTTTTGCATCCCTCAATCTTAAGGCTAAGAATTAAATTTTTAAAAGTAAGAATTGGCAAAGTTAATATTGAAACGTATAAATAACCATGGATGCTGGAACCACGGGGTTAGTGGGGGTAGCTGCCACACTGCCTTCTCAGCATGAGATCAATGGGGACAGCTGGACCTCTATGAAAAAATGAAAGTGTAATATTTACTGAATCAAATATTCATTTCTCATCACCAACTGAATAAAAGATTTGTATAGCAGCAAAAGCATTTTCATTATAAAATAAAATCTCATCTGAAGTATTCAGGGGGCAAGTGTCTTGCTTACTATACTTACGCATCTTCAAATTCTACAGCATGAGCAATTTTTGAATCCATTGCTTTAAACAGAAATACAAGTATTACACAGTGAATGTGAGATTTTAGTGGTTGTCTCAAAGTTGCCGAGTATGGTTTACTTAGAGTTCCCTTTTCTTCATAGGTAAAAAAATTTGATGAAAAAATAAAACAAAAAAAACTTTCTTACTTAAATCTGTAGAGTAACAAACATCTGTGTTTCATCAAATTCATTTCCTCTAACATTATGAGACAAAAAAGCTGTTATCAACTTTGTCTTTTGATCCCCAACTGAAAACTACTAACTATATAATGGGTTGGTGAGCCATAGAATACAATAAAAGTTCTTGAATGAACCTGATCCAAGAGTTACATATTACAACAGAACTTAATGTAATCAAATTAACCTTTTTTTGGCTAGATCTGGCTGATTTTTTCCTAATTTATCCAATAAAAACTTGATAGCAGAAAGTCTTGTCAATTAAAAAAAATTATTTGTTTAATAAAAGTAAAAGTTTAATTCTCATAAATAATTTGTTCTGAAATCTTAGTTATTCTATTTGATAAATGGTCTTTAAATATATATATATATATATATATATATATATATATAAAACCTTTTGGGTAATAAAGTTAGCTGGAAATGAAAAACTTCAGCCAATTCTAACCATTTTCAAAGACAGTTTTAGCAATAGTTACTTTCAATTTTAGCACTCTTTCAAAACAATAATTGCAATAATTGAGTATCTGTGAGAATTCAAGTAATTAACTATCCAATACTGGTCCAGCCTTGAAAAAAAGTTTGTTTACACCACACAAATAGCCCTACAAACACTGCTTTAGGTGCATTTTCCTCATTCTAAGGAAATAATTTTCAGCTTTTCTAGAGCGAAAAAAGTATTCGTTCATTTTTGAAGTAGAAAAATAGTAAAAAGTAACATCAGAAATTAGGTTGCTTTGGGATCATAAATTTAGTCAAGTTTGTTATCACTAACAGTTAGACAAGAGTGAATTCAAAAAAAATAGAGAAAAGTTTTTTTGAATGAATACAAATGAACAGGGAATTGTCTATTCAGGCAATCCTTTTTATGAGCTTACTGTGACCTCTGGTTGCACTGCTTAGGGATGGTTGTAACATGATTTTATCCAGAGAGGCTTCACTTAGTCTAGGTTGATGGTGTGTAGACCTGAGATTGTACAGTATGTTTCCAGTAGATCAACATGCAGGATAGTGACACAAAATGGAGCTCTTTTAGCCTTTTCAAATATAGCAGGTATTTGATGCTGGGGATCATCTTTGAGGCTTTTTTTTGTACAATTTCTATAGATCTTTGATGAATTTATTTTGAGGTGACCAGAAGCAGGAGCTGAATCCAAATGCAGCCTAACAAGTGCTTTATACAGCATTTTAAATATCTCCGCACCCATGATCCTAAAGGTATGGCGGAGACAACCAAGTGTTTGATTTGCTATCTCAATTTTCTGCTAGCAGTGTACTGTGAAGTTTAACGTTTTGTAAATGCGTACAACAAAGTCTTTCTCAAGTAGGAAAGCATGAGTAGGTTCAAGGAATGCTATGCTACTTGAAAATGGCGGGAGAAAAAGGGGAAGAAATAGAAAGTGAGAAATAACAGTAACAATAGAACCTGGCTGATAGCTGAAGCAGTTGAATACTTTTCATTGACACCAGTGGTCAATATTTGAGCTCAAGCAAAAGAGTGAATATTTCAAGGGCTAATTTTCAATGTAGGATGGCTCTCCCACAACAAAATTTGGTGCAACACGATATTTCTATCCCCATTCTCTCCATATGATCAAAGCAGCAGGCAAGCTCTCCCTACTTAGAGATTGGCACAACCCAATCTCTTTTCCCTCATCTCTCAATGTGGCCTTGGGCCAGTCTAAGTTAAACTTCTTGAATATCAGTGCAGGCTTTCCCCACTTCGAAGAGTGACACAATCCAATCTTTCTACCCCGATTTCCTTCCATTTGATCTTGTGAAACACTAAGCTAAGCTTAGTAAATTTCAATAACAATAAGAATGTATAGAATAAGTAAAGAGAGCCTTTACACTGGCCATGTCTGCAGTCGTGCTGCTTGGACTCCAAATATCACATTACTACTTACTCAGCCCTTTTGTAATGTGAAATACATTTAGAGGGGCCAGAATCCAACGTAAACATTTCACCAAGAACTTTTTTCCCAATAAGTGTGGGTTGGAGGGTGTAATGAATTCATGTCTTTCCAAAGAGCATTAGTGTAAAGTGATCAAAAACTGTCCCAACCAGAGTTTGAACTCGGCTCACCATGTACATTCTCCAAGCCGTTATCTGCTTGACCACCCTGCACTCTCAGAGAACGAGGAAGAAAAGAAAAAGAAGAACCAATAGTTTCCATTGAAGTCCACAGAGCTCATAGATTTTATATAAATGATAGATAAAATGTTTGCCAACATAAAAATCAAGAAAATAAACATAAAAAACATTTTTTTCCTACAAAATCACCTCCCTTGTATGCTATAATCAAAACACAACATTTGCTGTAGATATCAATTAGGAAAGTAAAAAACATCTCAGAGTCGCAGGTTGTTCTACTCAATTACTCTGTTCCTTACCATTCTTTATTTGATTCCAAATTAGTAAAATTCTTCAAGACTTCCTGTTTTTCTTACTTGATATTCTCAAAGAGCCAATCCCGTACTCGGTCCAATCATTTTCTTGACAAAGTCAATTTTGTTGATGAAATTTTATCTTTGCAGACTTTAACCATCCATTAACTGTAATCTCAATCAACCCCATGAAGAATTGATAACCAGACTGATTCTTTTCCTAAATGTCCATGTCTTCACTGATTACGTGTCAGGCACTGCTTTTTTTTCTACTGCGAACATACAAAACTTCTTTTAAAGCTGGCATCCCATTGAGATTTCAGAATCTTTCTTACACCCCTTTATCTCAAGGCTAATAAATCAAATTTGGAAAAAAAAAAAAAAAAATTGGCCAAGGTAATATTAAAAAGTGTAAATAAAATGTCAAGATTTATCAGAGGTCAAAATTGAAAGTCTATATCAAGATATTACTAATAGAACTATTCAATGTGCTGACTGCTGTTGTTTATATCTCAATTAACTTTGAAATGTGTGGCAAACAAAAAAGTTGGCTCGCCAACCTCCTCTCACAACACCAAAAATTGACAAATGCATCAATTGAGAGTGTATGCATCCCAGATTAAGAAACACTGGAATTGGTCAAAGATTGAACTCAAACTATAGGCATGATTGTGTATGAAATAATGTGCATTGCATAGTTACCAATTCTCCCAGAGCAAAATGGAGTTACTGTCAACATTTCTTTGCAGTCACCTGCTTACAAAACTGATTTCTAAGAATTAACTTTTCCAAAACTATTTTGCATTTTACATTTAAAACCAAAATCTTGTTAAAAACTTGAGAAGTTTTCGAATTTTTGAAAAGTATTATGCTACAATCTCCAGGGTCCTATTAGTAGCCATAGAAAATTTGGTGGCCATAGCTCTAGTCTGATCTTTGAGTTATGTGGTGACAGACAAATGGACAGACATTGGGTAAATTATAGTAAGATGAAAAACTTGGGAAAAAGAGAGGGTACACGAGAGAAAGAAAGGAAATTGACCTGAACAGAAGTTCTAGGCCTGTTGATTACATAACATCCCTTTTCTTTCTTATCTTGTGCCTATCAAATAAGTAGGTTAAACACTGGAGTAATTGGTGTGAGATAAAATGTCAATTGATTCTACAGACATTTAGGCCCAGAATGAGAGATCATGGAGGGAGGAAACCAAAGATGAAAAAAAAAAAGGAATGGAGAGGAATGAGTTGGAGAGATAAGTAATCTACAGAGGGTGAGGAGATAAGAGAATATAAAAAAAAGGGAAAGTCAAAGAAAAAGACAAAAAGGGGAAAAGATTTATTGAATAAATAGGAAGGGAAATGAGAGATGTTAAAATATGCAGATTAGGGGGAGAAGGAATTTATGGAAAAGGGTGGTCTTAGAGGAAAGGGGGGGACAGAAGCAAAAGAAGAAAAAGGAGGAAGAACGAACAGGAAGAATAAAGGGGTGGAACATCACCAGAAATGAAAGATGACAAATAGTTATTCACTGAAAGAGGGCAAAAAAGTGAAAGGTTGAAAGGCAGACATTGAAAGAGGAGAAATGAAGAAGATAAGGAGGAGTCGGATGGTGGAAGGGGAGATAACTTTCGCATTTGGTTGGGCAGTGATCACTAAAAAAGTCTGAATCTTTCATGGCAAACTGACCTCCTGGGAGGGGGGGCGCTTAAAAAACAAAATAAAACAAAAGCAAAAGTTTCTTTCTAAACATTATAAGAGGTTAATGCTTAAATTTCCAGCCTTCTAGCTCCATTGGTGTTAAATACATAAATAGCGAGTCAGACAATCTTTCTTGAAAACTGGAGAAACCTATGCTGATAGTTTTTTAACAAGCAGGAGAAATAAGGATGAGAAATATAAAACCTGAAAAAGAACAGAGAATTCAGTTTAATCTTTGCCCCGAAATGTCTCCCTCTAGATCAGTTGTTTTTAATCTGGGGTGCATGCACACCCAAGTAGTTCGTAGGCGATTTTGGACGGGTACAAGAAGAGAGTAACAAACAAACTTTTTTCCCCCCTTTTCATTGCTGATATATACAAGTTTTATTCTTTTTCCTTCATGTTTTATTAGTATTTCTTGACACAAATTTTCAATTTTGGCATCTAATGAATTCTAACATTTTCTTATCTACGTTTTTTACAATCAACTCTGCCAATCTTGACTTTTTTTAAAAATTTAATTTTTCAGCCCTGAGATTAAAAGGTGCAAAAAAGATTTTGAAAGCACAAAATGGTTTTGGCCTGGAAAAAGGTCAATAACCGCTGCTCTAATTTTAGTTTTATGTCTAATCCTTGTAAACAAGTTTTGCAATGCAAATGTATTCATGCAACATTGAACCTAAATGAAAACCAGTTTTTTCCTGAATTGTACAAGTTTCAAGGGTAGGGGTATGTTTCTTTTAGCAGTCAACAAGTCTAATAATTTCAAGCAATGCATCATGACATAATCCAGTAAATAACCAATACATCCATTTCATAATTATCTCTAATGACACAAAAATACCAAAATATGTGTATAGAATATATAAAGAAAAGAACAACTTATAGGATAACCTAGAAGGGACACAATGGTGTAGATATTCATTAACCCATCAACTGCAGATGATGGGAATTTCCGTCATTGCAGTTCTATTGCAAACTCTCTTATTGTGATTGATTCTAACTCAGGTCTATCTAAGTTAGGGCTTCCATCTTGCAATGGGCAACGGGGTTTTATCTAGCATGGATAACTACTACACCAGCCACCTTCAGCAGTTGATGGGTTACGAGAAAGCAAAATTGAAAAAAGCACTACTATTATCACCATAAGTAATTATGAAGATGATGATGAACAACAACTCAATGGTTTTTCACACCAGTAGCATCATGCAACTCTCATGGGAAATCAATTGATAGGTGGTCTCCTTAATACTCCAACAATCACTTTAGGAGTCTTGCTGATTTTAAAAATGCAGTTGTCAGGATGGTTTCAATTAGTCCTCTGACTTTCAAGTCTAAAAGTCTTTCAGGAATGGTCTGTCCAAGTGCTCCAGTAATGACAAGTCACTTTTATATTTCACAATATTTTGATTTTCTTGAAAATTCAATATTTTTTCAAGCTTTTAATTCCTTTGATTTCATTCTATGGTTTACTGAAATAGTAACATCCACTATCTGAGAGCTGTTTTTGATAACTAGATCTCCTGACCTGGATGGGGTGTTTTGTTCATTGACATTTCACATTAGGAGTGTCTGATGTCTCTCACAGGACATCATGACAGCTAATCTCCTCAACCCTCCTTAAAACTCCTCAGAATTTTTGCTGATTTCAATGATTTTGTGATCTGGATAGTTTCAATTCTTCCTCAAATTTCTAATTCTTCAAGTTTTTTTTCAAAGCTCTTTGATCATTACTGTTTATTCACATGAAAATATTTCCTGGAAGGATTTGTTTCAGATCTAAAAATAATAATAATTCTTTTCAGAGCTCAATATTTTCTTGGCAGTGACTCTATTTCATGTTTTTGCTCAACTGGTACAAAATCTGTCCTACGGATGGATATTTCAGTTAGATGGATATTTCAGTTAGATGTCTATTTCAGATCTTTACTTAAAAAAAAAAGGATAAAGACCAGGCTTAGCTAGCCTGATTCACATGAAAAAATTTCCTGGAGGGATTAGTTTCAGATCTAATAATAATAATTCTTTTCAGAGCTTCGATATTTTTTCTCTTTTCGGCAGTGACTCAATGTCATGTTTTTGCTCAACTGGTTGAAATTCTGCCCTATGGATGGAAATTCAAGTTAGATGTCTACTTTATGAGTTTATTTAAAAAAAAGATAAATGAAGATTTGGGTTAGCTAGCTAGATGGAAACTAAGTAAGAGCGTAGTTTAGCAATATACTTACATAGTAAATATAACTTTTTGCTAAAAATTTGAAAGGTTTTAGAATCTTCAAAATTTTTTCTGCTAAAATCATGCTCAGCAGCTAGAGAAAGTTTGATGGCTACGGCTAAAGCTAATGCTGCCTTGATTTATGCAATGGCAGACAGATGGACAGACATTTGGTGATTAAAAGTATAAAAGCATTGGTTGTATCTTACAAATTTCTATCTATTTTAGTTTTACCTCTAAACATTATAGAATTGGATGCAAGGTCTCAAGAATTATTTCACAGTTCAAAAAGTGGTGTAAATACTTTCTATCTATCATTATTAGTAGTAATATCTTTTCAGAAAATATATCAATAAAAATATCAATATCAATTAACTATTTTCTGAAACATTATAAAAAATGCGTTCACTTTTATTTCATTTTCCAATATTTTTCAGGATGCAGTATAATGATTACTTTCCAAAATTTTTCAGGGAATATTGTGATTGATTCAGATGAAAACCCCATGGGGTAATCTAATATTTCTTTGGATAGAGGATGCTATGATCTTGTAATTCATTCCCAAATTGGTCATCCTCTAGTGGCTGATACATACACCCTAAACCTCACAAGTGGAAGTGCCATCTGGTAAATGTGATGAGACTCTAAATGGAATCAATAACATTGACATACTAGGTAAAATATGTTTATTCTCTTAGCAGAATTCAAGGGACAAGTTGTTGCCCATAAGTTGTATTTGATATATTTTAAATTAGAAGTTATTTTAGTTCATGGTAGTTCATAGAGATGATGATGACCTTCAACTTCTTCTGTAGACTTCTGTTGTTGTTGTGGTATTAATGGCTCCTTTGGTGACTTAAGAGATAAAATTCTCAGGTGACACCTCTTCCACATGTGGGCTATAGAATTTCATTGTCAAGTTGAAGGGGGCTGTACGCTACACACACGTTTTTTGTGACAGCGCTCCTCATAGGTGTATCTGCATTTATTTCAAAAGGTTGCAATGCCTTGAGTGCAAGTTTGATGACCTGCAACATGGTTGGTAGCTAGGATCTCTTAATTGTTTTGAGAACCTTGCATTGCTGTCGGACAGCATCAAAGTAGTCTTTGTATTGTTCCTTCTGGTTCTGATGAGTGTGTGGGAAACGAGCGTCAGGGAATGTGGTTCTTGGGCATCAGGATGATATGGTGGACACAGTACAGTTGTTGCTGGACAACCATCGACTTAGAAGTGGAACTGGATGAATGAGTGGCAGTAGGTGTCTATTTTCAACCAGAGATCATTTACAGGAATAACATCAAAGCAAACTAGATTTGTGAGAGAAGAGATAGATACATGCTTTTCCCAAGGATATTAGTGCAAAATGAATCAGATAAAACCAGGAAACTGATTGAAAAGTGCAGAAACCTCAAACTACCAACGACCACAAGGGAGAAAAAATAGAAGAAATCAAACTGAACAAAACAATGAAGATGAAACCAAGAGAAGACAAAAGAAGGTATACAGCAGCCATCATTGAGACCAACCTCAAAAAACGTTGAGGATTTAAAGCAATAAATAAAGCTCTCAGTACAGGAAAGAAACAGATAACTAGCAATCTCGAAGCAAACAGAGATATAACAACAGATAGAGACAGAATAGTTGAAAATGCCCAAGAATTTTACCAGGAACTCTTCTCTTCAAAACATGGCCGATACAACAACGACCAGAATACACAAGATGCCGACAATGAGTTCGAAGACTTCCCTGAAGTTACAGCATGGGAAGTAAAGCAAGTCATCAAACAAACAAAAAAAAGGAAAAGCCCCTGGACCACATAACATCACCATTGATCTACTCAAAAAAGCTGGTAAGAGAGTCAACAGAAAGCTAGCTATTCTGTTCAACATGTGTCTGAAACAGAATGAAGTCCCGAAAGACTAAAACACTGCTATTTTAATGCTTCTAAGGTAACCCCAAAGACCTCAACAACTACAGACCTATATGCCTGCTCAACTGCATATACAAACTTTTCACAAAAATAATCACTAACTGGATTACTAAAATAATAGAGGAGAATCAACCACGAGAACAGGCAGGATTTAGAAGAAATTACTCGACCATAGACCATCTTCATTCAATAAATCACCTGAAAGAGAAGGCAGCAGAATACAATATGACAGTCGCAGTAGCATTTATTGACTTCAAGAAGGCATTTGACTCTGTAAAAATTCCCATGGTCATGAAGGCCATCACCCTACAAGGTGTAGACCCTGTATACATTAAATTACTGCAACACATATACGACCACAGCAACTCATTCATTAGGCTACATAAGGACTCTGAACTGTTTCAGCTCCAAAAAGGAGTAAGACAAGGTGATACTAGCTCACCCAAACTCTTTACAGCCTGCCTTGAGATGATCTTCCAGAACATGGACTGGGAGAATAGAGGAATCAAAATAGACGGCGAATACTTGAGCAACCTTAGATTTGCAGACGACATCGTCCTTTTTGCAGAGAACCTACACAACCTCCAACTAATGCTAGATGATCTAAACAAAGAAAGCAAAAAAGTCAGCCTACACATGAACTTCAGTAAACCGAAAATCATGTGCAATAAGCATGTTGAGAATAAGAACATAACTGTCAAGATAGAAGATGCAAAACTCGGCAAGGTAGACCACTACATCTACCTAGGACAACAAATCTCCATGAGACCCTCAAAAGAGGAGGAAATCAAGCGAAGATTCACTTTGGGATGGCAAGCCTTCAGCAGGACAAGCTCAACTTTCAAGAACCAGATGATCCCAATAATCTTAAAAAGAAGAGTATACAACCAATGCATTCTCCCGATTGTCACCTATGGAGCTGAAACATGGAACCTAACCAAGAGAAAGACCTACAAACTGAGAAGTGTGCAACGTGCGCATGAGAGAATCATGCTCAACCTTACATGGAGAGATCACAAGACAGTACAGTATATGAGGAAGAAAACGGGTGTCCGTGACATCACAGAAACTAATAAAAAACTCAAATGGTAATGGGCAGGCTACGTTGCAGGAATGAAAGACAACGGATGGACATTACGTCTCACAAAATAGATCCCCAGAGATCACATAAGAAACCAAGGCCGACAGAACACAAGATGGAGAGATGAACTGGACAAATTCAGGAAATACTGGCTCTGCAACGCCCATGATAGAAAATTGTGGCGAATCCTGAGGAAGATCTATGTCCAATGACGGATGTTAAAAGACTGATGATGATGATGAATGCAAACTGTCTCAGCTGGAGTTAGAACTAAGCTTGCAGATCACATTCTCCATGCTCTTGACTGTTCAGCCACACCATGCACCTCATTTCTGCCCTAACTGAATTCTGAAATGCAGGTGACACTGAAGATTTCTCATTCTTTGTTAGCTAAGGAGCCAAGATATTTACATTTGCATGAATAGAATAACTGGCACTTACCTTGCACGAATTCAATTTCACAAAAATTTCCAAAGTAACTGAGCGGGCATTCGCACCAATATTCATCTTTGTTCTGCCGACATGTTCCAGAGTTATAACACTTATTCATGCTGTCATCACAGGGCCACACTGTTGAGTAAACAAACACACTGGCACTAGATTTCTAGCCAATGATTAGATGCACAAATAGCAAAAGTGGGGGGGAGGGATATCAGGGCCTCTAAGATGGGGATGCAGCAGTGGGGGGGGGAGATTTTAATGGTAGAGCTGTGTATCAAAGAGTTAGCACAATATGTCCATTAATAAAATAAGTTGCCTTAATAGTTTACCGGTATGTGAATCTAGTATTGTGTGCTAAAAGGGCTATAGCAGATGAAAACAGGATGGCTAAAAGATGAGGGTGTTTGTGCAGTAAATATAGGGGTGAGGATGGAACCAACTTTGCACCACCTTATAAAATTCTTTTTGGAGGCCCTGGAGGATATCATGCAAATTGCTCCAAACACCCTCCCATATATATATATATATATATATATATATATATATATATATATATATATATATATATATATATATATATATATATATATATGTATATATATATGTATATATATATATATATATATATATATATATATATATATATATATATATATATATATATATATATACACAGAGGAAGCCCCTTATTGCAATTATTTTGGGACAGGGTCTTCAAGAAAAAAACAATCGAATTATAACATTAAGCAGAGGATATAAAAATTAGGAAAATACACATACTTTGCTATAAATTTACCTTCATCTAAGTATATTCAAAGAAGTGTGTGTGTGTGTGTGTGTGTGTGTGTGTGTATGTTTATGCACTGCAATTACACAACAAATTAAATTGTATGAAGTTGACTTTCACCAGATATATAAGTCACTACACAAAGCATTGCATTGTTGTGTCTGAAGTTGTTTTAATCAGCGGTTCTTGAGAAATCCAATAAAAATTAATAACAGATTACTGATTATAGATCTTTTATCTAAAATCATATATCTAAATTTATACATAAAATATCTTAATTGGCGACAAAAACTGATTTAATTCAAAGCTGTAGTTTTGTAAGATAGACAGAAAATCATTCTATTTGGCACACACACACCATAAAGTCTTCTAAACATGCACCAATGGAATAGACACTGCCAAAGTTGATATAGATTCATTGTTATAAACAATTTTACATAAAAAATTAATTTGAAATTAATACAAATTCTCGTTCATTTTGAATAAAGTGTGACTAGAGGACTGACTGATTTTGATAACAATAATCATTTGATAGCATTATCTGTGATTATATAAATGGCTTCATTTGTATAACAGAGGATTAACCTAAAAGTGAAAACAGAAAAATTCAAGAATCTGAGGCTGAAACTTCAAAACTCAAATAAGAGTACGGCAATCATTTACAGTGTAATTAAATAATTAAATATCTACTTATATATTTTTTGTCTCTAATACTTGTCAAGGGAGTTAACTATTAAAAGCTTATTATACAGCTGTCTGTCTTACTTCATATTTTCTACAAACGCATAAAAAAATGCTGGTTAATTCTGGTTGATATAAACAAGAAAAGACAGAACAACATAATACTTTCAATCTTTTTTATGCACAATGCAATTGAAGATTATTCAAATACTACCATAACTTTTTGATAGCATGGGAAAACTAATTGATCAAATAATACTTAAATCAATTATAAATTATCTAAAAAATGATCACAACAAAATAAAAATCTTAATGAAGACTGGAAAAAATTAGTTATTCTCATTAGACCCAACCAAATTCTACTGTGGAAATAACAGGTTTTGGCTGCAACTGCCTGGGTAGTTAAGGTAGTTATGGGAGGGTCATTCTCCAAGTGCTCCCTCTTGATTTAGACCCTATACAATTTTGACTATAGAGGTAGCAGTGTTTTGCTGCTATTTCCTGACAATGTAAGGTAATTATGGGAGAGTGATTAATCCAAATGTTCACTTGTCCACTCTCTTCTCTGCTAACTTTCATGTCATGCCAGTAATGGAATATTTTGTCAAGATATCTAGTAATGAGACAGAGAGCAGGGAGAAGTAAATTTATGCCTTTCATGTTGGTAGCTGTGAATTGGTCCACTTTTTTGTGTTAATAACTGTAAAGCATTACATGTATCCAGCTAAACTATAGAATGACTAGTGGCTTCTGATTATGCTGTCTATTTTCTATTACCAAAAATGGTCAGCAACATAATTATGACCTATGGATAACTCTCACCTGAAAAAAGACAACAGAATGAAGACATTCTGCCTCCATGCTTCGATAGAGGCCCTTTGTCCCACAATTCTGGAACCTACCCATTTACAACATCAATCTGAAAAGGCCTTAGCGTACATTGACTGAAATGTTGCATTCGAAAGATGAACCAAGATGACGACAATGGTCTGAAAAAATCTGATCTTAGTATTAACAAGATAATTTTGTCCATACAGATAAATAATTACAAATACACTTAGAATATATAATTGGATAATTTATCTATACATATTATGAAAAATCTCATCATTTTTGACAGGTACTAAACTGGTACAGTAATAAAATCCTAACCATCACCACAACTGATGTCACCAACACCATCACCACCATCAGACCAAAGAGTAAAGAGATGCCACGTAAATTTTAAAAACATGGTATTCAGTGAAAGAAGTGTATTGTTGGCAGTATGATGAGTTTTCCGAATTTAAGACTGACCACGTGTACAAAAGCTCTGATTTTTTTCAATTTCCCTCTTTTCAGAGTATGATGGCAACATCCCACTTCATAGACTTAACAATGAAACTATCACTTGAGTCAGAAATTTGTTTTTCATCTGAAAGTCCGGAAGGAAAACATCGGAAAACATCAGAAAACACAAAGTCACTGTTTTTCTGTGTCTTTTTTGTAAACAAATCTCAAGCAAGATATATATATATATATATATATATATATATATATATATATATATATATATATGCATAAAAAATAAACCACAAGGACATCATCTGGGATGGTCAGTAACATAAACTGGAAAGAACAATGTCAAGGATAACACTAAGAGAGAGAAAAATCAACATGGTTCCAAGAGCAGACCAGAGTAAAATATATCATAGAAGTAATTGATTAGCAAAAATTGAGATAGGCAGAGCAGATAGCAAGAAGAAATGATAACAGAGGGTGCTAAAAATTGACTGATTGGCACTCAAAGGATAGCAAACTCAGTAGGAAAAGCCCAGATATAAGATGGGGTGATGAGATAAAAAGGTTTGCTGGTAAGATGTGGCTGAGGTTAGCACAGTCATGGTCCTCATCCAAGAATCTGGGAAAGGCTTTTGTCTGACAGTGGACATGATAGCTGATGATGATGATGATGATGATAATGATATATGTATATATATATATAATTTCCCACCATGGTATAGTGATTAATTAGCTTGTCTAACAGGCTCAGGCCATTACTACTGTCATAAATTCAAACCATAGTGGTTGCCTACAATTGTGTCTTGTACAAACTAAACCAAGTAAATACTTTTGACTGTCAGCTAATGGTTAAGGAGCTAGTCTAGTCCAACATTGCAACTGCTAAGTGAGTTCGATCCTCAACGGATTTCCTATACTTGTGACCCTCTACCAAAACTAATCTATGTTCAGTACATAATTAGATATATACATACATACATATATGTATATATACATACTCACACACACACACACACACACATAAAGGGAGAAAAGGAGAGAGAGACAGGGGGGGTGAAGAGTGATTATAATTATGTGGTCCAAAATAATGCAGCATTATCTTCACCTTATTCACTATACTTCATGTATTTACAGCTTAAATTCGGTGAGCAATCTATGTCAGAATGGCCAAAATACAGCCTGAAATCTTCTCCTGTCAGATAAACAAAAATATCAGAACACAGGCATACCAGAATTTTACGCATGTAGACACAAATATAAACAAGCATGTCCTTTATTTTTTTTTTTTATATACATGTATATGAAGATAAATTCCAGTCGACATCTGTGTTTGTATTAGTATGTGTCAACAAGTCCATATTTGTGTGTGTGTGTTCGTGTATATATCTATGAATTTTTATTTTTGCCCATAAATTTGGTTTTGATACGTGAACATTTGCTATTTTTATCATCGGTATTTGTTTGTATTTCATGAGGTTGTCAATTCATATGTCTGTGTATGTCTAAGTAACAGCTGATACTTCTTTCAACATATCAACTGACTGTGGTGAGCACCTCCGATATATATATAAACACATAGCATATAAATATAAACATATAACACCGCAAAGAGATGGAGGGTGTGTGTGAATGTCTCAGAAGCTATCAACAAAAACTCTCGACATAGTTGGTAACATTTTTTGTGCCCTCCCAGCATGAGTTTTTAATGCGCAGGAGGAGGAGGTTTCAATTTAAAATGTAAATTAAAGCTAAATGTAAGTTCATGCTTAGTTTGTGTTCAGCTGCATTCACACTTGTTTTTTGAAAATTCAGACTTTTTTAAGCGATCACCTTGCAACAAAAGGCAAGAGTTATAACTTATTCATTTTTCAAATTTTTTAATTGATCACCCCCAACATGGTATATTGCCAAAAGTCAATTTTTTTTCTAACTGAGGCGTATAAGGAACTCATGGATGTTCACTGCCTCTTTTCCTGGTGAGGGAGGTTGGGGTGCAAAAAGATACATCTTGATGTTGCTTACCATGTAAGGGACCAGGTAGCACTCAAGCTATAAATGATCCTGAGTTCTCACTAATCATAGAGACTACTTGATCCCTAGACTCTACAAGGTTCCAACTTCCCACCATTCTCATGAAAAGGTCTGAGCTGAAAAACAGGTCGCTAATACGCTGTTTTTCCCCTCTCTCTATGGACCCCATGATTGAACTGTGATCATAATGATTCCTCAAAAATATATACATACACAGTAACACATAATATATCGTCATGTATAGGTGTAAATAAAAAGTAGACATACATGTATAAAACAAAGTAGGCTGTATCAATATTTTAAAGGGACAATGTGAATGTTGGTGTATTCTTATAGTAAAAATGTTCATTAAATGTATACAGACACAAAAATAAATTAATTTCCCTGTGCACACACAAAAAGGTGGTGTTTACTACATATTTGTCAAGATACATTTCATCTATGTGTCAGTACATATATATATATATATATATATATATATATATATATATATATATATACATATATATATTGCGTGCAAAAACTTGATACATTTCAAAAAGTTTATTAAAACATAACTATATACCTTAAAAATTCATAGAATTTAGACTAAAAATTTATGATTTTTATACATAACTTTCCAATGTTCAATCTTGTTTATATATATATATATATATATATATATATATATATATATATATATATATGTATATACACACACACACACACATATATATATTATTTGTACTTTCTAATACTTGGTCAAAATTCTGTCAATTTTGAAGATGTATAAGGATGTTAAAATGAACTTTTTAAAAATGTATCATATTTTTGCACTCACTGTATGAAAATAATGGCGATAAATTTGTAAAAAACAGTTTGCAACAGTCAGAACCCAAACTACATATACCCTGCTAAAATCAAAAGGAAAAAAATATTTTTGAAATAAAGTAGTCAATTTTTAAAAAATCTATATTGATTGAATTCAATCTAGACAGGCTAATACATATATTAGTTTCTGTTTGTGTGCATACATATATACATTTATCTATATATGTAAATTGCATCATAATACATAGAAACACTTATTTGAAATGATATCCCATCATTACACGGTTAATGTACCACTTGGCCCAGGCAATGTGCATAGAATAAACAATTACAGAAAATGGGGCTGCTGCAGGAATTTTCTTCAGTTGTTTATTCTATTCACGTTTTCAAGGCCAAGTGATACATAACTGTGTAATGAAGGGATATCATTTCAAATAAAATTCTCTACACAATATAATGCAATTTATAATCATTCTGCCGGATCATATACATCCATTTATATATATATATATATATATATATATATATATATATATATATATATATATATATATATATATATATATATTGATAGATAGATAGATAGATAGATAGATAGATAGATATAGATATAGATATAGATATATAAATTCAACAGGCAAGTCTTGTATATTTCTTGCCAGAACCATTAGATAATATTTGAGCCTAGTAGATGCCAAGATTCAAAATGTTGACTTACAAAGCAGGCAGGCCCTCCCTATTTGGAAGAATGTTGAAATACGATCTTTCTAATGACATTTTGACCACTACTTGGCTTCATGGTAGGCTAAGCTAAGTTTATTGGATATATAAATATAGGTATTCTGGCACTATGACTAGGCCTGCTTTAGGAACTGAAGTGCCAATCTATTTTTGTCTATTGTGGTGCCTCAGTTTCACAGACAAGGCCCGTGAAATCTTGGAGATATAAAAAAAGTTTTATTCTAGACTCGATACCTCTATTGTAGAATGAAAAGCAATCATAATGTGAACTTATTAATTTTTACTCTGTCCTATATTTTATTTGATCCAAGTTCAGTAAAATAAATTTCAAAATATAATCAGCATAAACCAACATTACTGACTTCAATGGATCATGAGAAATGTAAAATTGTTGCTGTTCTCTGTAAAACCTGCGATGTGTTGTTTGGTGAATATTTCAATGTGCTGTTGTGTGTATTTGACAAGGCTAGAGGAGATCATCCTTGCACAAGGTCTTCTTAAGCATGGCTCCAATAGGGAGCGATTGATTCAACTGGCTTCAGGCCTGCTCTGACCATGACTATGTGTACTGTACAGATATATGCTCTTGTTTTTGTTAAAGTTTTACAGGATGTGTCTGACAACATACAGCTGTTGTTTTCCTTCATGATTGTTTATGCTTTCTACGCTTGAATGTGTGAGTGTATATATGTGTGTGGATATGGAAGAGGTCAAAAGATCTCTGAGTCAAACAAATCCACATCACCACAACTTAGAATAAGAAAGACTTCAGCAATTAAACCCGAGATACATTAAAACAAAATAGACTATTATATTTCGATGTGCTCAGCCTGTAGAGACATTTTGAAGAAGGCAGCTGTAGCCTTTTCAAAAGATATGAACTAGACTTATCAGCTAGACATGCTGTACAAAAGTTATCTACAAAGGCCAAAGGTCAACTTTATCAAAAGGGCACATGTAAAAGCTACAAAAAAAAAAGAATAAATAAACCAAGTTTACATAGTAAACAGCACATCAACATTTAAGAAGAAAAACAAACTATTGTTGACACAATCGAAATAAATAGTAATCAAGAGACATTGAACTCATTCTAAAATGGGCTTGGTGTGATAATCTAAAAGGGGCATGAAATTTTAGAAAGGTACGCACAACTTGAATTCATATGTTACAGGGAAAACATCGAAGAAACACTAGTATAGGGCACAAGTTACCTTAGAAGAAAAAAGGGTTATTGTCAACACTATCCAAATTGTGACAAGCATTTAAGAAATATTAAACTTATCTCAAGATGGACTCAATATAATAATTCAAGCAATTCATGTTAACTTGATGATATAAAATTTTCTGTGTTAACAAATAGTACATAGAATGAAGGAAGGAAAATATAAAGAATGTATGGTAGGAATTTAAATGATTATTAAAATAGAATAGAAGTTATTTGAAAGCAACAAATAACCGAGACAATTGAAAAAAATTATTCTGACATCCTTACACACCTTCAAAATTGACAAACTTTCACCCAAACATTAAAAATAAGAAATTAGAAATGTTGGAACAAGATTGAACTTCGAAAAGTTACATACAAGAATCAGAAATCTTTGATGCAAATTCTGTCTATTTTGAATGTGTACAACAATCCTTATATAAACTTTTTAAAATCTATTGGATACTTTTTGCATTCACTATACGTATGTATATACAAGTGATAGGTGTGTATGACTGTGTATATTCAGGGAGAGAAAGAAAAAAGAATGGTTCATAAAGACACGGGAGATATCTTTCATATTGAAGGTGAGGTAATATACTAGAAAACTACTAAAAAAGATTTCAGTTTTCATTTCAATGAAAAACAAAAAACAAACTCTCAACAGAATATTCTAAAGACAACTGTATTTGATGGCATATGAGAACTACTTTTTCTCTCAAAGGATGGGTCAGAGGGTAAACATAATCTTCCTTGTCCACCTGAGGAGGAGATTAAAACACTAGGTGATAGATGAATGGAATTCAGAGAAATGCATATTTTTCTCAATATTCCCTGCTGAAATTCTGTATATACATATATATATATATATATATATATATATATATATATATATATATATATATATATATATATATATATATAATGTGCAACCCTTTTGAGACTAGTCTCTAACCTACAATACTTTTGAAGTAGGGAAATTTGAGACCTAGACTAGGCCTACATATTCTGGGTGTGTTTGACCCACAAATTATAGGTTTAAAAATCAGGCTCAAAAAGTTGCACATTACATGAGTATATGGTAAGAGGGGTTTTATATGCCATCAAATAAAGTAAATTCAAAGACAATCTTTTTCTGCTTTACAAGAATTTTAGTTCTTTAACATTTACCATTTTTGGGCTTGTTTGGCATTTTCTTTTCAGGTCTGCAGGAGCGCCATTGTTCCTTTTCTTTTTCTTAGACTGTTAGTTATTTTTTTAAAAATAAATGAGTGTTAGGTCTGCTTTCAACAAAGCCATTTGATAATGGATCCATTGCTATTTCTAAAATATAGCATTTGAGGAATTTTTCAGCCAACCCCATACTTATGGTATACATTCAAAAAATTTTAGCCAATCTTTTCTTCTGAATAAAGTTTGGAAATAATGGTAATAAATATGCAAAAATCAGTTCGTAAGCATTAGAACCCAAGCTTTGGAAGAGTTTTCCAGAAATATCAAACTCATTCTTCTTGTTAGTTTTGTTGTTCACGTAACATTTTGGCCAATCCATTCTATGGCTTTCTTCGGGTGTACTATTCTTATGTAAAGAGGGGGACTCTTTTCAAGTAATGTCAAGTAACAGTAACAAACAGTACACCTGAGGAAAGCTGTAGAATGGAACCGCTGAAGTATTGTGTGAGCAACAAAAATAAGAAGAATGAATCAGATTGTCCAAAAAAATCCTTGTTAATGATTCTTCTCAAAATTATAGACAATATCTTTATAGAACTCAAGCTATCATGATGAAATTAAAAGAGAAAAAAATATTTCAGAAGAAAGTAGTTAACAAGCGGTGATTCTTCTATCTACATTAATCAACTTCAATACAGTTATGATATAGATCAGTTATTATCCATTTTTCATATTCACAGTTGAAATATGAGGTCAGACGAAGAAAGTATTCCTAATTCCTTTAAAGCAATTGCATTGTAAAGGTTCTCCAATAATTTGAAAAGTCTATGAATAAAAAATCAATGCAAAAAAATCCTTATATTAAACAACTAGACAATTAAATTCATTTTGTGATATTTTTTTTTGCATTCAAGAATAAGATATGAGAATTTTCATCAAATATGTCAAGAACTGGTAGGGCTATTTATGATCTAAAACGTCTTCTACATGGTTTTTCAACTGCATTTGATTTTTGACATGGTAGAAATCAATGCTAAAACAACCAAATTTTAAGTTTATTTGTGAAGGATGAAAGTATCTCAAGTATGTATAACTGCTTTCAATAGTTGTTGACTGGTTTGATGTTTTAGCTTGAGTGTGTTACATGGCTGACTCATAAAACCCAGACAACAGGTAGAGTACTGGACCACTTATGTGACTTCCAGAAAACTGGAACTACCAGAAAACCAGCCATTTTAGAAACTGGCTATTTTAGAGTCTGGTGCTGCTTGGCTGCTCTTTGTTTCAATTTCCTGGTGTTGTTGAGTTGTCTTCAATATTGATCAAATAGGTCCTGCTTTTTTACGTTATAAACAGTTTCAACAACTTCCTTTACTTTTTATTGTTTATTCTATTTTAGACATATATCAAGCTTTGATCCAGAAAATCCACTAATTCAAGTCACCTCCAGTCCCAAGCTCGCCAGATAAATGGTCTGATATTGTACATTATAGTAAATTACGGTCATATCAGAACAAGGTATGTACAATGTTATATATCTTAAAGAAAGGCTTTTCACAGTATGAGCTTTCAAAAAATGACAACTGTCCAATTTAAATCAAGTAATGGATCCATTTTCAAACAATTCTTAACATGAAAGAAGAAAGAGTGAGAAAAAAAATTATTGAATAATCATTCCTGATCAAATTTCAACATTCACAAAAATCTAAGTTCAGTTCTAGTGTCCCCTCCCATTCAAATTGGTAAGTTCAGGGTTGGCACAAGGCTTTCATGCACCCCACATGAGACTTACAATTTGCGCAAGAGTTTCATGCGCCCTAGACTAGACCTGAAATTTGCAGCCTTGGTTGTATTCTAACAACTATTTTTTTTCAGTTTGGAGTGCACCCATAGGACCCTTACACCCTAGGCGACTGCCTAGGATCATGTAATGGACAGGCTGGCCCAGGGCAAGTTACAATGACTCTCTCTTTCTCTCTCTTCAGTTCTAGCAGTTGCCTAGAGCAGCAGGCAGAAATTGTTAGTAAACAGAATCTAAAAGCTACCAAGTAACTATTACTGAGAAAACTCTACAGCAACTAAAGCAGTCCTCTGCAGTCATTTGGACATTTACACCTACTTTGGCCCAAAATCTTCAGATGAAGTTTTTGTCCAAGACATGCAAACTGACTAGATTCAATAGTACAGAAAAGCAGAAAAGGTTTAAAGTGTTTTATTGGAGAAAAAAACAGGTTTGAAAAAAAAAAAAAAAATAATAAAACAGATACAGAATGACTTGATGATGATTATCCAACTTATTAGGAAGCCAGGCTTCAGAGAAGTGAGTATCCAAAAATTAAAACGTCTAACCCCGTTATCAATAACAACTCTTGCCAAATGAAAAACAAATATAATCAATGTTGTATATGAATTCACTTAAGCAGGATATTTCTCCCATTCACCATCTTCGGATACATATATTGGATGTATCACTACAACCTTATCAAGATGTCTCACCAGTCATCTCTTTGATCAAACTGTAATAAGAGCCCATTTAAACAAATTTTAATAAAATCTAAAAACCCAACTCTTGATAAGATCTCCTGAGGAGTGCTTTTAGTGTATAATAAGTAAAGACCCTCCCTCCAATCCCGACAATAAAATCAGCCAATGAAAAATCCTTACCATTCTCACTTTCCCTACTTGTAACTTAATGATCTTGATGATGATAGAAGAATCATTTGAAAGTGCTAAATATGAATTAACATTTGATCAATTTCTACATCAAACCCTAAATTTTGTTTTCTTTTGAGAAAACAAGAAAAATTACAGAAAAAATTAAAGTGACATTCCTTGTTGATTATATTCAACCAAACTTGCGTGTATATATATATATATATATATATATACATACTTGGGAGGTCATTTCAAATAATACACTGCAATCATTATTCTGTCATTTGAGCATTAAAGCACTTTTTGAAATGAAGATCTGTTCTTTGTAACATCGATGTTCATAAATGAGACGAAGATATGCATCATTGGGAGGCTGTGGCCAGAATCCGCGGAAGATGGAGGCTTGCCATCAAGGCAGGCATCCAGCAGAGTGAGAAGAGGAGCTTGGACCAGTAAGAAGAGTGGAGAGAGAGAGAGAGCATAGACTGTGGCAAAATATCTAAATAGATTTTCTCTTCATAGCATATTGTAACAAAATAGAAATGTCTGAATATGAAAGCATTATTAAACTTTTCAAAATCTAGTAGGCTGATTCTGAAACGGGCATTCTGAGAAAAAAATGAATTGAATTTAACTAGCTGAAAACCTGTCTTACGATTATATGTCTACTATATTCACTTAAACAAAAAGATGAAGTAAGGGTCCATTTTAGCATTATACTTACATTGTAAGTTTAATGACTTACTAAAATTTGAAGAGTTTGGGAATTTAAAAAAATTAATATGCAATGCTCCAGGGTCCTATCAGTAAGCACAGAACATTTGGAGGCCATCGCTCTAGCCATCTTCAAGTTATGCTCAATTGGTGAATGATTGTAAAATACTAAAAATACTATTCCTGAATACATAAATGTATAAAAAAAATTACTATCAATCTAAAATTAGTCCATGGCTCACCACTCAAAGAAAAATTCATCAAACTTCATTGAGAACTTTCGGAGATATCCAGTGGACAATTAGATAGACAGACATGAGTGAATACATATAACTCATCTAACTTGGTTGGCAGATGTAAATAAAGAAACTGAAATTGGTAATAAGAGTTATTCATATCAGATAGTTTTACCTGCTATGGGCTGTAGATTTTAAAAGTATAAAAATCTACTACCTTCATAAAATGGAAATGTTACTCAATATCTAGGCAACTATCCCTACACTAAAATTAAGTCAACTATTTTAGTCAAATGGTTACTAAAAGAATTAACATATTCACAAAAAAGATTCTCTCTCTGTGTCCCTGAAATGTCAAATATTGTAGATCTTGAAAAATACATGAACATGCAAATGTCAATCAATATAGAAGCATAAAAAATCTTGTTAAAAGTCGAGATATTCATGATTTTGAGGTATTACAGATCTTAAAAGAATAAAACCAGACAGATGGGAAACATTCAGTCTTTAAATTAAAGTTGATTGAATGTAGAGCAAAAAGCTTAAGCCAGGGATTCTTGAACCTATTTTTTTCAGTATACCTGTTTGTCTTATCCAACAGTGTTGGCAAGACCCTTTGTGAAGAATATAGTGTAGAATGTATGGATACCAGTTAATAGAAAATAGGCAAGTGATATTTGCTAGTAATTTCATTTAATTTAATCTTACTTTTTCTATGAGATGGATGAGCTTGGCTCTCTCCAACAAATAGCTGCAGATCATCTTCAACAGACAATCTTGCACTAAATTTGTCTTTGATCATTTACAGTGTTCTTAAAATCTCTTGCATACCCAAAGGGATATATGAGCCCCTGTTCAAGAAACGCTGGCTTGAGCAATATCATCAATGATTAAACTCCAGAATTCTTAGCTTGAAGTTCTCTTCCCTAGCTTTTCATGTACAATAAGACACATCTATTTGAACCAGCAATTCTCAACCTTTTTTTTGGCAATGGCCACCTTAAGAGCTCTTCTCAAGTTCCAGGGCCACTCCAGTCAAACAGTGATACAACATGAAATTTATTTATAATTATTTCAGTCTATGACCCCCATCAAATATGCCAGGGTTCCCAAGGGGGCCATATGACCTTCGTTGAGAATGACTGGTCTAAATTATCTGTGAATTTGATCATAGAATAATCATAAA
The DNA here is from genome assembly GCA_963457665.1 of Thysanoteuthis rhombus. Taxonomy (NCBI): domain Eukaryota; kingdom Metazoa; phylum Mollusca; class Cephalopoda; order Oegopsida; family Thysanoteuthidae; genus Thysanoteuthis; species Thysanoteuthis major. The sequence continues at coordinate 50,287,579 of OY735198.1, forward strand.
TGAAGGAAGAATTTTTACCTTTCGTTGGAGCTTTCATTTTTTTTTCGAGTCTGCGTGCAGTAATGCCATTTTTGTTAAACTAGCATCTTGGATATAAGTTCAGTCTTCAGTTTTGTTTCCTATCATTGGGCCATATAAATAAAATACAATGCTTGCCTGAAGTTGGCGGCTAGTATATTGTAATGAGAATGCCATGTGAAATCTTAGGAGTTTAGTCAATTTATCTCGATAAACATTCCATGTTCGAAAGAAAAATTTCTGCATATGTTTTATTTTTACTCCGTCTACCTTCATTGAAAAATCAATTCAAATTTTACAAATTTTTCTTTAGTTTGAAAGCAAATTTTCTAGCTTGTAGCAACATTGGTAATGTACCCCGATTAAAATGGTTTTGATCAAATTATATAATACAGCACATAATTGTATATCGTTTTTGTCAGCAATGTCAAGGGAGATAACTATTGAATTCTAATTATAGAGTAGTCTGCCTTATTTATCTTTTTTGCAAATGCATAAAAAATCCAGGTTTATTCTGGTTGGACATAAGCAAGAAAATTCAGAGCAACACAATGTTTTTGATATTTTTCAAGTACAATGAAATTGCAAAATTATTTGAATACTGCCATCACTTCCTGATGGCGAGGGTAAACTAGTTGTTGATATTTGTTCCAAGATGCTTTACTAGTAGAATAGAATATTTACTTCATCGTACCCACTGTGGAGGTATAAAGTGCTGCTCATGTTCATTTGGTACTAAAACCCTTTGGAAAGGCATGAATCCGCTCCTTTCCTCAGTCATTAGTAAGTTGCATGCCAGCTGGAGCACTTTAGCCTGTAAGGCAGCTTGTTTCAAGATTGTGGCCAACCCCCACCCACCCCCGGATATACTTGCAACTTGGACCACAATGTAGCCTTATGCTCCATGGGTAATTTACAGGGGAAAAAATGGTGCCTGCTGTGAAGGTAAGCATGCTAGTCTCACAGGCCATTGATAGGACAGTGAGTTTGATCATTAGTCTCACGATTGTGGTCCTATGCCTTATGAATTACATTAACTTCATTGATATTTATCAAAGTGTAATAAGAGCCCATTTAGACAAAATTAAAAATCCCTACTCTTGATAAGATCTCCCTAGGAATGCTTCTAGTGTTTAATAAGTAGAAGCCCCGAACCCAAAAGAATAAAATATATATAATATAATATAATATATATATATACATATATATATGTATATGTGTGTGTGTGTGTGTGTGTGTGTATACATATAAATGAAATTTTCTACACAAGCTTCAGTAAAAAGCAATGGTTATGCCATCAACAAAGATTTTGAGAGATGATGACTGAGGTCAGGCATGGTTTTAGGGCCAAAGCATCATTACCACTAACCTAGAGTGCCTCAACAGTACTTAACTAAACCACCAGGTCTTGATGTTTATCTGTCACAGTGTGGGAGTGCCAAATGAAAATGCTGCCTCATTTATATCATATCTTATGTAGCCTTAATTTTTCATTATGTTTTATATCTATCTATCAATCTACCTCTCTCTCTATAAGTATCTATCTTATCTATCTATCTATCTATTCATCTATCTATATGTATATACATATGTTACATTAGTAAATAATCAAGTATTTTCTTACCCACCCACTTTTTTGGGGCTGCCCTTAGGAGTTGACTAAGACCACCACACCTGATTGACAATAAAAACCAAAAGAAACTTCTTGCTGAAGATAAATCTAATTCTGAAATGTCATGCAGAAAATTTTCTTTGAAAGAAAAAAAAAACACCAAAAAACAAAATAAAAATAATAGAAAAAAAACAAACTTGAAATAAAAAATGAAATAAACAAAAGAAATTCCTTTCTAGTGAAGCTCTAGAATGCATATAACAACCACTGATAGACATGTTGAGGTTTTTCAAACAAATTGCTTTTCCTAAAGCCACATATACTAACCACTACTACTCTGATTGGAGGAGCCACCCAGCTGACAAAATTCACCATGGTAAGGGGCCAAGCAAGAGCAATTGAATTTGCCATTAGATTTTTTCAAACAGTAGCCGTCATTTTGACAGGGATTTGAGTCACATGGATTTTTCAAGGCACAGTTGGCATCATAACGAACAGGTGTGTTTCGACCAAAATAGTGAGTGGGGCAGGCACACCTGTAGCCAAGGGTGCTGTATGGTTCCTGTATGCATGTTCCTGGAATGAGAATAAAAGAAGAATGTATAAGGAGTTTGGTCTGAGAATGGGATGAAAATGTGAAGTAAGGCTTCATCTCTTGATATTACAGAAATACACAGAAGCATGTACACAAGTAGACTCTCAAAGGGTGTGTGTATAGGTAACTAATGTCTATTTTGATTGTCGAGTAGTCATTGATTATTTTAAAGGATCAGTTGATTAGTCATCGACTAATTTGAATGATCATGAAAAGTACTATTACTCAGTGGCTCTTTTTAAGCTATCAGCTATTGAATTTGACTGCAGCTTTCTTTAGGTATGAGCTAACTAACAATAAAGACAATAAAAATTTCTTTCAAAAATTTGTCTTTCATTAGGAAAGACCTAAATAATTTTGATGCTAATAGTCCATCCTACTGACAAAGAACATGAAAAAATTTAAAACCAAGGACAGACAAAGTGCTATTTCTTTGTTACCTAAAAACCTTGATTTGAATCCTAAGTCATTTCGTAGCCTACTGATCTCAGCTGTATTGATTTGTAAAAATTGATATCTAACTCATTACGTGTCCTTTCATTTCATTGTAATCTGCATCATGGACACACAGTCAGACAACAACACTTTTGCTGTGCAGCTTATTTGTAAACAACCATTTTGCCATTTTGTCAAATACTTTGCACCATTCAGGTTGGATACATAAACGAATAAAAAACTGAATTTTCTTAAAAATAATTGAAAAAAAAAAATTCAACATTGGAAGAACACTAACAAGATGATAGGACAAATATAATATAAAATGAATTTTTGCAAATAATCAGAAAAATAACCGAGCAAACATAGACATTTTAAAGTAATTGATATTGGGAAAAATCAGTTCTTGAGTTTTTTTTCCTTGTTTTTCCCAAGGAGGAAAAAGGCAGAAATTCCAGTCAAAAGGTACAAAAAGACAAATTTTCATAAATCATTAAGTAGAATATTGCAAGGTTTCAAGGAAGTAATTTGTTTTATTTACTTTTATCATGAGCAACATACATACATGGTACACTGTAGTAAGTTCGTTGAGAAGTTAGTAATCAAAACTTTTATACTTGAGTCTTCTTCTCATCAAATGCTCATTTTCTATCAAAAAAAATTCTTTCATCATTCCTATAAGTTATAGAAGCAAAGATAAATTAAGCTTATTAGTACAGTAGGTTTTTACTTTTTTGTCAAAAATAACCACAAATAACTTCTTTGAGGAATTTCATCATTATTATTACTATTATTATTAAACTTACTAGAAATAGTTGAATCAAAACTTATTCAACGCTATATTATTTTAGTTAAGTAACCTTTTGTGGGTACACATTAACCATGTCTGTTACATGAGTTAAGCATAAACATAGTTGAAATAATTAACTTACCATTATTCAGACAAGGTGAAAGGTCGCAATTAGGTTGGTAGAAGACATCACAAATATCTCCTTTCCACTTTGGAGGACATACGCATTTGTCTGGCTTACCATCTCTGGACTGACAATTGCCACCATTTTCACAAGGATTCATTGCCTTACAGTCAATAACTGGACTCCCTGCATTGGTTGAACCACCTCTCTTTTCACAATAGTAGCCATCCTTAGATGGTACACACTTGCTGAAAGGCCCACATGAGTCATGGACAGGGCAAGGTGTCAGTCGATCTGCACAGGTTGGACCTAAAAAATAAAATTAAGTACGGAGAAAAAGCAGAAATAAGAGACATATAGGAAATATGGATGCACAGAAGAGTCATTCATATAAAGTAATTATGAAGAAACAAGTTCTAATTGTTTATTGTATGATTTTGATAAATATTAAGAATTAAATAGTAATACCCTGCTCAGTCCAACCTTGTTTAACACTGATTTGTTATAGCACTGTATTTGAAATATTTTTCAAAATAAGTTTAGTAATACTAAATTTATGAAATGAATAATAATAAAAGACAGCATTATGGACAGTTTCCAAAATTAGAGTACACCACCGTACACTGTGATTATGTGCCATGTTTACGAGAATGAACATACACAATGACAAACACATACATTCATCATGTAACGATACATATCGACAACTCATGATATTTCACCATCTCAAGAAAATGGCTACCAGTTGGGATATACAGCACTAATCCATTTTATCTCATTCAGGCTCAACAACATCACATATTTCAAAATGATAGCTGGCACAATCTCTTTTTATGTTATATTATCATAAACTCAAATAACGCTGTTTCGTTTAGAATTGCATTTTTTAGAAATGTATTTAGAGTGAAAAATGAGATATTACTGTAGACATCAAAGGTATGCAGGTATGTAAAAATGCCTCAGGAAGCAGAACGCCCTTGCCTTAAACAGTTCTGTGTCATACTTTGGAAAGATGTAGCACCTGCTAGCCTCTCTTTAATATTCCAGGGGTTTACAAGATGGTAGATGCCATCATCTGATTGATCTGTCAGCACCAATTTTTGGAATAGCACCACAAAAATGTCCTCCACTTACCAAAGGGTAGGATGGAACACTAAGGCTGGTGGCCCAGTTCTCATCAGATGAAGTGGCAGGAACAATGCAATGTCAGCCCCCAGAGTCTCTGAACACTTGGGTTGGTGATAATGATGATTTGATTTCAATCTATCTATTTATTACTAAAGGTCTGATTCCGTTTATCTAAAACTGATCTCTAAGTAGCTGGAATGGTGCACTGTAGCCAGAGGTAGTGGATTAAGGTACTCCTAAAAAAACAGTTTTAAGCTTTTATTTTAGCTGATAAACCTAATTGATCTTAGCTTCATTAGCTTGGACCAAAGAATCAATCATGAGTTCAGACAGTCATATGACCTACAAAGTTGTGCACTTTTAACTAGCACTGATGTTCAAACCCAGGACTTTGAACACTGATTTTCAAGGCAGACAGGTTTTTCCCTCTTGGAAGATAGATGCAACAGATCTTCCTACTCTAATTTCCTTTCATTTGGCCTTCCAAGCTAAGCTTAGTAAATATCATGATTTTCAAAGATCTACTATAGTGTGAGGGTTAGTTAGCAGGTCTAATAGAAGTAGTGAGTCTGATCCTCACAGAGGTTTTGTACCAGATTAAACTAGGCCAAGCAAGCAAGCAAGCAAACAAACAATTACCAAAACAGTTTCATTCTTTCTATATAACCATGTTTGATTTCATATACAGGTGCAAGCCCAGAAGTACAACCTTCTGGCTAAAATTCAATCAAAAAGTTTTATTCACATTTACTATTTGTTTGTGTATCTATCAATACTTAAAAGACATGATTAGTGCATAATAAGTGTATTAGAAGTGTTTTATCCAGTTGTTACTGTACAATCCAACCCCATGACCGATGTTACAATAACATTTGATAATCTGACCGGGCACTGGAGCCATGAATTCAGACAGTATTTAGCCCTCTAACTACAAATGACGGGAATTTCCGTCATTGCATTTCTATGGCCAACTGAATGAGATTTCAGTTTCATTATGTTTGATGGCAACTCAGTTCTATCTCTGGGTCGGGGCTTTATCTTGCAATGATTAACTTGCAACGGACAAGAACTTTCATTTTGCAATGGATGAGTTTTACTCTTCATCAACTTCCATAGTTAATGGGTTGATAAATCTTTCACAACAAGAATAAAATTAAAATACTTACCAGTAAAGTTCAGAGTACAGATGCAGGTGTAGTCATAAGGATTTGGACCATCTTTACATTTTGCTCCATTGAGGCACACACCAAAATCGCATTCATTGATTTCTTTATCACACTCGGGACCTGTGTAGCCATATTTGCAATTATTACACTCATAGCCATTAACCATATCTTTGCAGAGTTTGTTCTGACCACATTGGAACACAGCTGGAAACAGACATTCGTTGACATCTGAAATCATAAGAAAAATTTGTTTAGAAAAGCTAGTAAAAGAAGGTAGCAACAGGGGAGGGGAAAGGATTTATTCCAAGGTGGGGTGAAGGCAGGCAAAAAAGATATATCTGGATGTTGATTGTGAGGACTAGGGAGTGTACCAGCTGTGACTTGTCCCAAGACATCACCCCTTGATCCAGAAGTGAGGATGTGAGTGCCCCTACCCTGTGGATGCCAATACATAGCAATTGCATTTTAGTTAAAAAATATATTTTTGTGTTTCCTTTTTGAGCAAATGGGTCCCAAAACTACAAAAAAGTTACAATTTAGTTTCTCTCTGATATTATGGCAAAATTGCATTGGATGCAGTGGTTCTTATACAATCATCGGGAAGACAATGTCAAAACCTTGTCAGTACCTTGATGGTCAGCCATCTGGGAATATGAGAGGCTATAAGCAGCTGTGGATCATCTAGATAGCCAATTAATCCTCCTGAGGAGGATACCAATCTCTACACTTCACTCAATAATAAAAACAACCCCCCGGCTCACTTGGCTGAGTGCAACAAAAAATGAATGAATGATTTTCTCTCCTAACTTACACAAGTTAACCGTTTCAATTTTTTACTAGTATTTTTTTATCTTACGTTTAGTTCGCTTTTCATCCAACTACTCAGACTGTCAGTCAACAGCAGTGCGTGAACAGCACAGAGCAAAAATAAAAACTGAGCTCAAGGCTGGACTTGAACTTTTACCTCGATAAGCTTGCCTATATACAGTAACTGTTCTATCAACTGAGATACTGGAGTTCTTATGAGTGGCAGAAGACAAAATCAACTCTAGAATGCATGCTTCATTATAGAAAAAAATCATGTATTTACCTAAGATTGTCTTAAACAAAAGCATAATACCTGTTTCCTCACAGGGAAACAGAGAGAAAAAAAACAAAAACAAAACATGTTCATCTTGATGAATTAATTCATTTCAATATAAAGTAATTTCAACTTTCATTTATAGAGTGCACATAAAAATATCTTATTTTTCATAAAATATCTTAGCCCCTTCACGGAACAATTTTTTTCACTAAACATTTCATTTTGGGTCTTCTTTCTTCTCCGATTAAACCAATTACATATCATCCCAGAAATATTCGTTTTCAAATTTGGTGATTTTCTTTCGTCTGTTTTTGGAGGGAAATGAAAATTTCATCCCCTTTAGTGTATTACATGCATGAGCGGATGTCTTCTTCATGCCTGTGTTAACATGTGATTCTCTGAATTCTCTCTTTTGCACAAAATCCAAAAATGAATACATCAAGGATAAACCATTGAGGGATTAAAAGTCTTGATATGAAATTTTCTGAAAAACAATCATCGTGTGTGTGTATGCATGCGTTTGTTTACATCATTATCGATAGAGAGAGTAAGTTTGTTTACATCATCCTGGACAGTGTGTGTTTGTGTGTGCGTGTGTGTGCGTGTGTGTGTGTGTGTGTGTTTGTGTGTGTGTGTGTTTGTGTGTGTGTTTGTGTGTGTGTGTGTGTGTTCATGTGAGGGTATGTGTTCGTTTAAATCATTCTAGATAGTGTGCGCATGTGTGTGTGCATGCATGGGTTTGTTTACATCATCCTGGACAGTGTGTGTGAGTGTGTATGCATGCATATGTATACGTGTGATTGATAAGGTACCTACCCAGACAATGAGAGTTATTCCTGATCTGAACGTCCCCATGGATCCTACGAGGCACTTGACTCCAAGCAAGGACATTACCAAAAGCTGTGTTACATTTGGAAAGGTTACCCAAACTTTTGATCTCCATCTCAGTTAGCACATGGTTGTAGACATTGAACTGACTGATCTCACCAACAAAAGATTCAATATTGTTAGCAGCACCAAACAGCGCATGTGTATCTTGGCCTAAAGGAAAAAGATAGATACAAAGATACAATATTTTAATCATTATTGATGTCATTATCATACAAGTTTTTTGGACTTGCATCCTCTTCTTGATAGGTTTTATTGCAATGTTTTGTCCATCATACTTCCTACAGTGGCTGAAACATTATAAAAAAAATAACCAAGATAAGAATACTATTTTTTTTTTAAATCTTATTTTTGTAAATCTAATAAATTAAAATGTAACAGATGTAATACCGTTTTTTCTTTTACCTAACTACAAACATATTGTCTTTACTCATTTCTGAATGAATAAAAAATATAAAAATTAGGAAGGTTTCAATAGTGAAATGGCACATATAAAAAGACCAATGAAAAACAGTGTCTAAGATTTGGAACTTCTTTTTGTTTTTACTGCTATCTTTATTTTTCAATAGTTTCTAGCATCTAAAAGTTTCAGATAATCAAAATCCAAGTGATAGAATAAATTTTGACCTTATCTTCAGTCTCCTTATTGAATTTGAGATAGCTGAGTAGCAACTTTACTTAGTGTGCATTGCATCGTGGGAATAGCGTTACTATAAAATTGAAATGAAAACATGCAGAAAATTCTGTCCTCTATCAGATAAGTAGTGAAAATTTCACTAAAATCCAATAAATAGTTAAGACTTTGTAATTTTAAAAAATCTAGCTATGTTCACTACTAAAGTTTTCACAAACTTCACAGTGCAAGATTTGTTTATTTACATTTTCAGGCGTTTTTTCTAAAAAGAATTTTGTCCAAGTGTACATACGATTCTTTCTTGGATTTTTCTCCAATCTTTGTTCTTACAAATGAGATGAAGGTTCTGGCTATTTTAAATGAATTGAATTGACAAAATTAAATTTTCATACAATTTTGAGGTCATTTTTTTATAAGGTGACAACTTTTTCCTATACCACCAAAATCAACAGAGACATCCAAGTAAATGTGCCCATCCACAACTATATCCCTGCTCTTGCAGTAATTGTTGGCAAAGACTTAGATGTTTTGAGACATTCTTTTCTTAGAACAATGACAGATTGTTTGAGTACTCCCCCCCTCCTACCTGGGAAATGTTTTGCTGGACAATTGTGTTGTGATTTCTCCCTTTAATCAGTTTACATGCAATCCATTTTAGAGTCACCTTACTAAGAAAATCAACCTGGGGGAAGTATATGGAGATCTTGGAATGGCCAGTTGACTGAACCCCCTCTTAGCCTCGCTGATGTAGTTTATAAGAAAGCAGAGCATGATATATTATTAGCATAGCAGTAAGAACTACTGGAAGGATATCAAGATTGGAATCTGATTACTTTAAGGTGCATTTCCACTCCCTGCTTAAGAACCAGAGTTATCTTTCTCTTAGACTGGTTTCCCAAGGTGAGAGTGCCCAGTCTGTCTTGGTATTTTATCCAGTTTAACTGATTCCATTGCCCGTGCTGTTAACCACTACACCACTTGCATCTCCAGAGTAGCAATTATTCAAAAACTAATCATAATAATGCATTTTCAAACCAATCAAAGAGAATATCTTTCAACTAACCGATCAGAAAGTCTCCACCTGAAGGTATTTTGAATCCAGCTGCTAATCCTCGACCATATTCAGCTTCAGTGCCATTAACGTATACGGACCATTCTCCTTGGACACTGCTCCATGTTGTACACAAATGATGCCACAGGCCATCATTCAAGGCCAAACCAATAATCAAATGTTGACCATTGACAAATAACTACAATGAATAAATAAAGATGGTCAAGTTTTTTACATGGAGAATTAACAATATACTTTGGTTTATTTCCACAGACATTTTTATTTGTCGGTTTTATCTAAAGAGAATATAAGAATGTGTCTAAGAGTGTTCTTTACTAATGTAATTCAGAGCGTATCTTGAGATTCAACTATTAGTTAAGATAAGAGACATTGACTTACGGCATCTTCTATACATAGCTCATGATGGAGATAATTACTCAAGGTACCCCTAAAATGTTTAAAATTAGAGAGTGCAAAATCTGGGGCAATTCGTAACATTTTAAGGGGTTTTGAGGGGGGTTCTATTTACTTCATGACTATAATGCTAAAATGGACCCCTAGTGGTATTTCGATTTGTAACTTTTAAATTTTTTTTCACACGACTTCATATTCAGGAAACACTATTTTTTGTAAGTTTTTTTTTAAGTGTCAAATTAAAATTATGAAATTAGCTTTCATTTTTCAGTTTTAGTCGTCTAAATTGCAAGAAATTCCAATTTTATTTTTATCGGTCAAAATCAAAGGAAATATTTTTTACACTTTTAGGGGTCAAAATCAGGAGGGAATATGAACATTTGAATTAATTTCTGCTAAATTCAATACATATAATTTCAATAATGCTATGAAAAACATTCCAAGCATAATAATATTTTCATTTTATTGATTTTTTTAAACATTTTCAATAACTCAATTTACTAGATATATTTACAATAATTTTGCTTTTTTTCCATACAGAAAAAAACAACGGAGGATTTGGTGTTTGTATCTATCCATCTATTAATTCGATTGCTCAGTTTAATTTGGCATGTTCATTGGCGGAATAATTTCAACTGTTTGTTTACATTTCTGATCTATACATTGCATATTGTCACAAAATTACGAGTTGTGTATTTTTTTGAAGTAACACCAGGCCTTTTTTTTTTAATCAAAAAATCAATTAAATCTTTCAAAACTTAATATCCAAATTCTATAGTTGTTACTGCATTTTCCATTTACAATATTCAAAGTACCTAACTTGCATTAAATCTAATAGACTTTTTTTTATGTGACTTCATATCCTAACAACACTATTTTTGATAGGCTTTTTCTTTCTTTACATGTGGATCATTTTTTCAATTTCCAGGGATTGAAGGTTGTACAGATTATATGGGAGGAACTTTTATTTTTCTCATTTTTAGGGGTTTTTCCTTTCAATTCTAGGGTTCAAAATCAAGGAGAAATTATTTTTTCACAAAATGAATAAATCAATTTTTTATAATTTTTTGCTTGTAATTAACATAAACTAAAACCAGGATATTTTTTTGAAAATTATCAAATAACATATGAAAATAAAGAAAGAAGAAACTGCTTTTCAAGCAAACTGTGGTCAGGTTTATCATTTATTTTCATTATGAGATCAAGTATTGCAACCCATTGTGTTCATTCTGACTACTTTTTTACCGTCATTTCAATTTCTATTTCTACTTTTTATCACAACTCGATCTGGTACCATCATTCTATAGCAGGAAGTGAACGTCGTGGACCAGAAATAAAAAGTAAGCTTTCGGTGAGATCAAAAATCAAGTGTTTCTTGCCAAAGGGAAACATGGTTCACTTACTCCCTGCTATAGAATAACAGTTAAAGTTGAGTTATGATAAAAAAACAACTAAGAATTGAGATGAAGGTAAGAAGTTTTGAAAAAAAATTATTACTGTACTGGGAAACTGTAGTCAGATGAACAAAACAAAGAGAGAATAAGGTTTCCTTACCTGTAAACGTCCATAATCATAGAGTGTGAAAGTATCTGTATTGAAAGGTTGGTTATTTTCTACACTGTAGGAGAAGATTGTTCCCATGCTGGTTACATCCAGAGTTCGCATCCAGAAGCATACACTGATCTCTTCAGGATTGGGGAACATTCTTAGGTGGACATAATCTTTAGTCGATTGTTGTTGGAATACCAAATCAAAATCAGCACTGATTTCTGTAAGATAAACCAAAATCCTAACAATATTTTTCTCATTTTTTTTACTTGAAATAGAGAAAATTAAAAAAAGAAAAAGAAAAAAGATAGATTTTAAAATCTTAAATCATATATTTGATCTGCCTTTTTATGTTGGCCTTTTTTTCCCGAACTACACACTGTTATTCCTTGATATTAGCAGGGGTTACGAACACCAGGGGGCTACAAAATATTATGAAAATCAATTTTTACAGACATCCCCTGAATCTTTTCAATCCTCCAAACCTATAAATCTTGTGCCGTTAACAATGAACAAAGACTTTAACATTCCCGAATTGTAAATGTACAAATAAATGAATACAGCAAATCATACAATAAAAATTTCAGATTTTAAAACTTGACTTCATTTTTCTGTTGATATCCATCAATTATGGTGGAATTGACATTTTCTTAGGCAACAACAGCCTTAATCTGCACAGAAATCCTCTGTGAGAATGCATAAGTATTTTTTTCTTTTTCTTATGACTAACTCAATGCTATTTTCTTGCAGTTATAACCAAAATTAAACTTTCACAGAAGATATTTAATCATTGCAATAGGTTTTAAAGATTGTTAAAAAGTAGATACTAGTAAAAAAAACATAGTTAATTTAGAAAAACCATAAATTTCATTTAAGTACAGTGCAGTGATTATCAACAATTTTTTTTCTTTTTTATGCTATTATTCACATTCATCTTATTATTTTTCTTGCTTTAATTTTAAAAAAATACAACTATTTCAGCCAAGAGGCAGGAAGGTAACTAAATTGCTCGTCTGTAAATAAGTTGAAAATGAATAAAATAAAATGAAATGAAGCAAAAAGTAATTACTCATAAGTAGGTGAAACTAAGTGGGATTTTCAGCTAGATGTCCACTTTATACGGCTAAACAAAACTATAAAGATTCAGTTTAGATAACATGAGGAACACAAAGTTAAGGCCCAGTTTAGCACTATACTCACATTGTGAATTGAACCCTTCATTAAAATCTCAAGAAGTTATAGAATTTTCATAAACTAATATACTGAAAATATGCTCCAGTGTCCCATTAGTGACCATATAAAATTTGGTCACCATAGCTTTAGCTGTCTTCGAGTTATGAGAGGGAAAACAGATGAACAGGCATTTGGTGAATTGTATTCAGATCATTCTTTGGATTTTGCTATTTTTACATCACTGAATTTAATTTTATCAGCTTAGTAGCATAGTGCCCATAAAAATGATGGGGTTATTTACATATAGATTGGTACTTCTGTCAAAGATCAGAGTAGTTTTAGAATGAATTCTGTTTTGTGTCTACATTTGACTCCAATTTCAGACTTGGAATAAACAATAAATAAAAACCAGAAATATTATCTATAAAATTACATATAATGATAAAATGATATTCTGAAATCACCACAGAAGAATATCTTGACTCCAAAAAGTAAAATTATAGTAAATAAAAGAGCCTAAACCTTGATAGAAAATTGTATAAAAAAAACTGAAGACACATAATCTGCTTCAAAACAATTAATTAAACAACAAATTATACTTGAAAAAAAACAAAAAAACAAGGAATATCAACCAGCAATAATACTAAAACATACATGCTATAATACTAAAACAAATGAAAAATCATAAAACACACAAAACTAACAACTAATATCAAATAATTAAATAAAAAAATCACTGAACCACTGAATGCCTTTGAAAAAATTTAAAAAAAACAACTACCTTGTCACATAAAAACAAATAGGATTTTGAAATTATAATTATAAAAAAATTAACATCATCAAGCAATTTGTTTCACTCTAGGTTAACAGAAATTTTTTTTTAAATCTTAAAAATAAAGCCAAATCATCACCACTACATAAACAAATTGCAAACCCAAACCAATCGTTTATTTGAACAGTCTTGTATGGTGAAACAGAGGTCCCTGATGTAATAGACCTTTAATTTTTTTCTGATACTTATATATACATACACACACACACACACACACACACACATATATGTTTAGCTCACACACACACACACACATATATATATATATATATATATACCTATATATATATATATATATATTTCAAAAATACAAAAAAACGAAATGCTGTAAAAGAAAAAAAATCATTTGTTTTGGGAATATATACATATATATATATATATATATATTGGATTTTATGAATTGTCTATTCATTAAAGATCAACATGGGTTACTTTTGATTATACTGATATGGGGATGATTTGGGGATGTGATTAAATATCAAAATATTAGATGATTAGGGGTGCTTGAACAGGTAATGGTACTGAGAATGGACTTGGCAAGCTAAGTTCAAACTCCAGTTTGTGTAGTGGGTTCACTTCACTCTAATGCCCTTGGGAATGGTATGAATTTATCTCTCCAAGGTATGGGTAAATAAGTGTAGAGTGAAGTGAATGATGCCACTTTTTTTCTCTTTTAGTTCATGCATTGCAAACGGGCTGAATATGTAGTGATGTATGATGTGGAACCCAGACAGGGGATATTGAAGCCTTAGTCAATGTAAGGACACAAGATGGACGGAGTGATATTTCATCATTCATTACAACTAGGGTAACTCAATCTCTGCACTTGCCTTAAATAAATGTTAGATATATCAGAGTGGTTTACAAGATTCTTACTTACCATCTTGACAGGCCTTTCCTCCAAAACCACCAACACATAAACAGTGGTAATCATTACGAAGGTTAACACAGCTTCCACCATTAAGGCATGGGTTACTAGCACACTCATCGATATCTTTCTCACAGATATCACCTAAAATGAAAACAATTGCAAAAAATATTTTATCATTGAAGTAAGTAGTTGAAAACCTGCCCTATAGGAAGGTTTTCAGGAAGATCTCTACTTTATATGATTAAACAAAAAAGATGAAATTTCGGTTTGAAAGCTAACCTGACGGATATAAAGTAAGTGTTCAGTTTAGCATTAAACTTGCATTTTATATTGAACCCCCAGCTAACAACTTGAAAAGGTTGGGATTTTTCAAAAACTGATATGCTAAATATTGCTCTGGGGTCCCATTAAGTAACCACAGAAAATTTGGTGGCCATAGCTCAAGCCATCTTTAAGTTGAGTTATGCAATGACAGACAGACAAAAAAAATACATCTGGTGAACTAAAGTAAGGAGATGAAAGACAAATATAATCCATATATTCATTGTACAACATGAAAACTGAGTGTCGAAATTCACAATAAGAAATTTTAGGAAAAAATTGGCAAAATTTGTCTAAAGATCAATTTTATTTTCCCTATTGTCCTGAATATTCAGCTTGTTAGCATAAAAAATGATTAAAGCATAGTTGGAGAATGGTCGAGTAGCAGTAAAGTCAGAGGGCATCAATAATCAAAACTAAACCTCGATCATATATGTTAGGAAATATGCGGATGAAAGGCATAAAGTAATTGAAATTAGGATTTTCTTATGCATCACAAATATAAGTGTGTGTTCATGTTTTTACTATCTAAATTATACATGTGCAAGTGTGTTTTGTTCTGTTCCCAGCTGCTATGAAAACAGGTCAAAGCATTTGACCTAAAGGGGTTAAGGGTTGACCTTTTATAAGATAACAGGGCCATGTTTTTTAGACCCTGTGTGTTCGTATAAATGAGTAGAACACAGCTAAATTTTATGCATGTGTATGTGTGTGTCATGATGGCAGGCTGATAGGGATGTCACAATGCATGATCGACTGCTTGCTGAGAGGGGGGGGGTGAGCGTGTTCTGATGCCCACTTTGTACTCAGCGGATATACGTATATGTGTCAATATGGTAAACTGAGTGTTAGAAAGGAATACTACATCTAAGTTTCAACCAATAGTTCTAACGCAAAATGAAATTGCATTTTTAGCTGCAATCAAAGCACACTGTCCTATCTCTAGAGAGAAAAAATCACCTATGCATTTTGAGTAGAGAGAAATGCAATAAAAACAAATGGATTTTTTTAATAAACAAACTGTGTTCTCTATATCCAAAATGACCCAGTTGTTTTCTCTGTTTTACAGCTGTAACTCTGCTCAGCTGACCTGTTTGAAAACTCAGCAGGCTTTTCATTGAAGTATGCATAGAGCACACTATGCACTGAGTGGATGCAAACACATCAAACAACCCCATCATCTAACACATTTACTGGATTCAAATGTACTAGGTGCTAAAAATACAACCAGAATTATCATTTCATTCACAACACCTTTAGAATTTGCCATGTCACTATATATGTAATCATTATAGTGAATGAAAGTTTTGGGATAGGGGTTTATTAAATCCTACCTGTGATATAGGATACATAAACTGGTAGTGTATATTAATAATAGTTTCATACAACTGCTGTTGCAAAAACTGTTGCTGTGCCTTTATCAGATGATAACCATAGAACAAGTCATGGTTATAAAGTTGAAACATCATTATCAATAACCTAAGGCACTCTAGCAATACCTCATGATATCATCATATTTTGCTGGATTTCCATCACTTCTCCTCAGGTATTCTCCTAGCAGATCTTCATAATTTTCCTCTTTTTTCATGAGCCCTGTCATCTTTTTCCTCAAAAGGGATCCAATGATGTGAACTTTTTGAATTAAGTGACCAGTTACCAAGGTCAGGACATTGAGTGGTTAACATGATCTCTGCAGAATAGGTTAGATGAAGTTCTATATATATATTTATTGCGATTCTTCAATCTAATACAGGACTCGTTCTCTTTCACACTTGGTATTTTTGATGGACAAACAAAGGGATCCTGTGTACTGTGGTATTTTATTCTGACACTGGTTCCCTTTATTTCTGTCTGAGAATTATGCTGTTATCGACACAGGCATCTCATTTATTTTGATGGCTCTGCATTCCTTCAACATTAGTAAACCTGAGATCACAGCAGCATTATGTGTCCTTGGATGGTCCAAAGTCATTACTCTTCTTAAGACCCCAGGCCTGGACAAACACCAAAGAATTCCCTAATGAAAAATCACACTAGTGCTATAAGAAAAAATATTCTCCGTCTTATTCATTGCTGTTGTATCGATAAATTATTTCCATCAATATAATTTTGATTGTAACAAACAATCGAAAAGAATTCCATCACTGTATTGATGGAATACGTTCATGCTGTGAATGAAACTTTGAAAAAATGGGAACTTTAAAAAAATGAAAACTCAAAAGAAAAATTAAACAATGATCCATCATATTCATTGTGTTGTTAAACAGCATGTTGTCAATGGTAATTTTGATTTAGACAAACAATATTTTATATAATGATTAAACAATGCATTTATTAAAGATAATTTATCACATTGGTGCATTAGGAAAAGTAGTTGATTGATTCATCACCAAAAACCTTGGGTTATTTAATGGGAGGCATGACAGATGTAATAAGATTTTGTGGTAAATTTTAAACATTGAATCACGGGACAGCAATGTTTGAAATAATAAAATAAAGAAGTGATATCCCTTTTGGAATTACAAACAAAAAAAAAATACACTCATATACTTGGCACATTATAATAGTAGTGTTGTTGAATATCATGGACAAGAGATTTTTATGGCAACCAATTCTGCTCTTTTTTTGTGTTTATATTTTTTATGAAACTTGCAGGTCATAATGTATTTCTTTGATTCTTTGGAAAGTTTTTGGAAATTTTCAGATAACCAAGAGTTCTGAATTATCTTTTACCTCTAAACAAAAAGCCAATGCCAACATAATCACTTACATTCAATTACAAAGCACTTACAGAGTACATGCCTCTAAGATAGAAAACCATAGTAAAATGATGTGAAATTTCAGATTTTCTCCTCAAGAGCTCAGGTATGAGGTTATCCAAGGACATGGGGCAAATGATCGAAGGAGTTAATATTGACTAATTTGCAATTGGACCTTCTCTGGCATCAAATATGGGTCATGAGTGAAAGGTTGTAACTTGGACTTTGCACTTACCAGTGTATCCCCTGGGACAAGAGCAACTGAAAGTGTTCAATACTTGTTTACAGGTCCCACCATTCAAACAGGGTAAAGATATACACTGGTCAATCAAAACACTACAGTTCACTCCTGAAAGATAAAAGTAAAATGAGATACGAGAGGAAGAAAATAATATTTCAATTGTTTCAGTGTATGACATAAAGTTTAGGATGATTGAAAAAATTCATATATATGTATATTCTATAAGCACTCTAAACTTAAAAATAACAACAAAAAAACAGTAAATATATGTATATATATATACATATATTATAAATCAGGGAGCACTACAATATAATATAGTATAATACAATATCCAATGTATGATGGGTTAATTTCATAAAGTGCGCGATACATTCAACTTTAAATATCAAGTTGGTTTAGAGTAGAGCTTAAAATATAAATGTGTTTGTGTAACAAATCCTCATTCTATTATATATATATATATGTATATATATATATATATATATATATATATATATATATATATATATATATATATATATATATATATATATATATATACACACAGAATATGTGGTACAAATCAGGCTAGCGGCATAACATAATATAATTATATATCAATAATATAAAGCCACTTCTGAAATGTATTGGATTTATTTCATAGAGTGCTCAATACATACAACATTTTACTCATGGCGTTGAGTTGTTTAAGAGTAGAGCTGGAAATAAATAGTAGGTTGCGGATTCTTCAGCTGAAGAGGCCCAGAGAGGGCCGAAACACGAGCTAGTTTGTGTAGCGAATCCACAACCTACTATATATATATATATATATATATATATATATATATATATATATATATATATATATATTATAATGATAATATGAAATTGTAAGTAACAATTATAAAGTGCTCAATACATTCAACTTTAAATATTAAGTTGGTTTTTAGTAGAGCTCAAAATATAAATGTGTTTGTGTAACAAATCCTCATTCCATTATATATATATATATATATATATATATATATATATATATATATACATATATATATATATATATATATTTATATATAATGATAATAGTACGAAATTATAAGTTACTATAATTCAATTTATTTCATAACTAGAGTTTTCTTGTTAATGGCTAAAAGTATCCCACATTTATCAAGTGAAAATATCATTTTCACCCAATAAATGCAGGCTGCTTTTAGCCATTAGCCGTGAAATAAGTTAAATTAATGTAACTTATGTAATTATCATCAAAATAACCATATCTACTATTTATATAATTTGCAATAATATACATAAAAAAAAACAAATACACATACATACATATATATATACCTAGTACTGTCATAAATAATGTTACAAACGTACCTTTTGATCGAAGGAAAAGTAAATAGTAAAGTAAAGTGAGATCTGGTATATTTAACTATGGTTCAATGATTATAAAAATCAACAAGTTATTTAAAATGCCCACCTTTAGGCTTTGCATTAGGCCATTATCGATTGTGGTCCACACAATTTTCATTGGAAAATTGGTGGCTACTCCAACCATAGAATGTTCAAGACACCCAAAATTGGGATATCTTTTGCCACAGGCAATCCTTTCCAGCTCAGACCACAATTTTCTAATCCAGAGGATTGAGATCTGAACTACCAGAAGACCAATCCTCAGACGATAAAACCTAGAATCTTGTCGCTGAACCAATGTGGAATCACTTTTGCTTTGTGTGCTGGAACAGAGTTCTACTGGAACATCCAATTCTCTCCGTGGAACATTAAGATATTTAACTTGACCCACAAGAATATCATTGACATACACATTTGCAATCGTTCCAATTCTTTCCCTGCAAAAATGAAGTTGAGTAATACTTTGTAACTTATCATCCACCACACCATGTCTGAGGAGGGATGGTAGCCTTGCTGCACTCAGTGAGTGGCCACAGAAGTTTTCTTGAAACTATCAGCACAAACTCTCATCATTTTGTTGATTGAAATACTTTGCAACTTTGAAAATCTTCTCATCAGTTAAAAAGATTATTCTCTGACATTGCCTGCTTACTACTGAAGCAACAATTTTTACCTCTACTATCTGATTTTCATCAGACCGAGGTTAGCAAGTGACCAGTTCTACTATGACAGGTACTTGGTCTGAGATCACTTTTTATCAATTTGGACATTGATCTGGGTTAAATAGTCATCTTTCTAGCCATAATTTTCTGCTTTCTCAAAGGATTCCTCAGGACTCTGTTTGCAGCAACTTTGATGACTTTGGTGTCTGAGGATGGCCTGGTCACTGGACATCTTCAACAATCAGGTGTTCAGTGAATCTCTTTATGGTATGATACACAAAACATTCTATTGATCACAAATGATCAGAATAGTCCGGAAATAGCAGATAGTTCATGACCAGCTTTATGAAGTCCTATCTCTATAGTTCTGTTCAATTCATCATCCAATTCTACAGATAAATGCTACATTTACTAAATCATACACATGAAAATGATAATGAAAGAGCAACTTTTGGCAAAATACAATCAATTATAGGAAAAATTTCGAAAAATATATAATATAAACTTGTAACAGTATTTATGGCAGTACTATATATATATATATATATATATATATATATATATATATATTTATACACATGCATACGCTTGAATATTGTGAAAATGTCTATCCGGGAAGTATCCAGATATTTTTAATACTTCAAGAACTGGTTACGATATGACTAATCAATCAGATGTATGAACAGACACTCTTCTGAGGGCTTACTCAGTTACCATTCAGTGAGTTTGTATACTGTGTGACTGTTGCATTCATAATGAACGGTCCTGCACTTTCTTTGTGTCTTGTAAAGAATTTTTCATCAAAACATCCAATCATCCCATTTGGCTACCAGTGAATTCTGAACTCTTAGTGAGTGACCACGGAAGCTTTCTTGGAACAATGAGCACAAACTCTTATCATTTTTTTGATTGAAACGTTCTCTTCAAATTCAAAAATTTTGTCAAAGCCCTGATTTGGTTACCTGTAAACTCTGACTTTCCACCATTAAAAAGGAGATTACAGACTGTGGGAAAGAGGAATTTACAAGCTGTCTGAATAAGTGGATTAATGTTGGTATCAGTGTGAGAGGTCTAAATGGGAGTAATTTGAAGGACACTAGGGTACCATTGCCCTAAAAATATCTTTTTTTTTTTGGTCGGTATTAAGTGGCTGAATACTTTCCGGACAGACCCCATATTTATATACATCTGTGTGTGAGTGTGACCTTTCAAAGAATTATTGTACAAGACATCACAAATCTGCAAGCATTTTTTCATTCCACAATGAAAAGAGGTATAAAGTCTTACCTGCATAGCCGGGATGACAGTGACACTTGTAGCCATAACTCATGTTCTCACAGGTGCCACGTTTCTTACAGGGAGAGGGTGAACATAGGTTGATTCGTGTCTCACAAAGCTTTCCTGTATACTGCTTGGGACAGTAGCATTTGAATTTATTGAACCGATCTTCACATGACCCACCATTTTGGCAAGGAGAAGATTCACATTCATTGACTTCTTGATCACACAGATAGCCTGAAATGAGAGAAAAAATATAAGAATAACATTATGTTAGAGTCTCGAGTTATTCAATCTAGACTAAAGACCTCCCCTAACCGGTGGTTTAAATTGCTGTCCACAAAAGAAATAAAAAGATAGATGGATGCAAATTGGATAGCATTTCATTTGATTTATTTTTAAAATTGATTTAATACCATTCTTTCCGTCAGGAAAAATTTGGGGGCTAATGTTGAAGGGCATAAATTGTAAATATAAAAAAAGTATGTTGGGCTAATGTAAAAAATCGGGGTTGGCTCAAGTTAAAATGGGGAGGGACTGGGGTAAGGGGGGGGCGCACTAAACTTGAAAAAAGGTATTACGTTAAGAATAAGGGATCTAATGTTCGGAAAAACGGAACTAATTTTATGAAAAAGAGGGAAAATTTTAAATAAGCTATTGTTTAAAAATAGGACAAAAAGTAAAGAAATGAGCATTCAGGCAGGTAGATATTTAAAAAAAAAAAGGGGTGCTAATGTCCCCAAAAGGAGAAGGGAAATATTGAAAAAAGTGGGGCTAATGTACGGGGGTTGGAGGAATAATGTTGAAAAAAGGGAAAAGTTCCCATCAACTTTGATCAATAAAAGAGAAAAAAGTTTACCCTTCAATGTTAATCCCTAAAAAGTGAAAAAACATTCCCCTTGATTTTGAACTCTATAAGAAAGGAAAAAATTCCCCTTTGATTTTGACCACTTGAAATGAAAGAACAAATTCACTATTGATTTTGACCCTAAAAGTGAAAAAAATTTCTCACTTGATGTCAATCCCTAAAAGTGAAAAAAATGATTTTGACCTCTGATAATGGAAAAAAAATCTTCCCCTACGATTTTTGACCCATAAAAGTAAAACAAAAATTTCTCTTGGATATCAATCCATAAAGGTTTTGAAAAAACATTCCATTGAAATTTGACAGCCAAAAGTGAAAAAAAATTACCCCTCAAATTTGACACCGAAAAGAGAAAAAAAAATCTTCCCATAAATTTTTTATACCTAAAAGTGCAAGAGAAATTCCATTGGATTTCGACCAAGGAAAGTGAAAAAAAATTCCACTAAATTTTGACAGCTAAAAATGAAAATAAATGTCTCCTCTCGGAAGATCCTTCTGATTTTGTCTCCGAAATTGCAAGTGACAAAAAAATAACTCTTGATCTTGACCACTGAAAGTGAAAAAAATCCCCACTTGATTTAAACCCTTAAAAGCAAAAAATATCTCCCCATCGATTTTGGCCCCTAAAAAGTGGAGAAATAAAAGTTGCCTCCATATGAGCTACATAGCTAGCCACCAATCACAAAACTTTGTGTTTTGGAAATACTTCAATCATACTACAACAAAATGGGGTAACACGGGGCAGTGGCATTCCTAGGGTTGGAGTCATCCCCAGTGTTGCCAATTCAAAAAATTTTCCACCCTAAAACGATAAAAAAAAAGTCAAACTGCGCCATAAAACACTGTTATCCTTCTTATGGCCATTTTTAATAGTTAAAAATGGCCAGATTCAGTCAAAATGAAATGAATGTTCTCTTTTGATTTCACCCCTGAAAGAGGAAAAAATCTCCCCCGCCAATTTTGATCATAAAGATAATATAAAAGATACCACGCAATTCTGAACTTTGAAAGTGAAACAAAGTTCTCCTTGATTTTGACCCCAAAAATTGAAAAAAATTCTTCTGCCTATATATGTAGGTACATCAATAAGTCTATAGTAATCATGTAAAATGATTTATTTTCACAACAAACATTCATCTTTGAACAAAATTTCCTTCCTTGTTTAATACACATAATTCACTAGTAAAAATGAATCACATAGATTGTATATTGTAAAATGAAAATTTCAAATAAAAATTCAGCTGATAGTTACACGTCTGACAGCAGATTTATTGATCAACCTTCATTAGCGTGTTGCATATATATATACACACACACAAACACACACACACACATATATATATATATATATATATATATATATATATATATATATATATATATATATATACCAAAGAGAAACCAAATGATGATATGTTTTTAATACACGGTGTAACCTGGACACATCATCAGCCATGAAATCCGGGGTCCTCATGTGTTTCAGGTCTTAATGACCTTACACCCTCACTTGGGCCATCCACTTCAAGTTTACCAAGCTCTAACGTGTCCAGGTTGCATATTACACCACTCATCCTGCTTTTTCAACTAGGAAGCTCACTCAGCAGCTCCTAAGTTATTCCTGATGGCTTTTCTTTCGTGTAGTCCACATATTCGAAAAAGTCTCCAGATACTGTCAAGAGATTGGCTAACACTCTCTGTAGCCCACTTCCATGTGTTTGCACAGGGTCTTCCACTCATTTCTTTGACTCTCAGCAATCAGTTCGTCATACTTGGCTATTTTTCTTTCGCGTACCTTATCCATATGGTCTTCACAGAAGGTAATAAGCTCCAAAAAAATGTAATGGGCCACTTTGCTGAGTTCTAATACCTGCTTTGGTTGATACAAGTGCAGATTTTCTCAGCAACTGCCTGCAGAACCAGGTCATGTTCCCAACAATAACCCCCCACCCCACCCCACCAAGGCTCTCTACTAAGGACATGAATCCTGTTGTTTGGCAGAGTGGGAAAATTAGTATATATCTGCTAAACTCCAGCTGAACAGGTCGGAAGGACTGAGGAAGACATACCAACTGGACTAAGAATTTGAATTGGTGAGGGTCTGCTTCCCAGAGATCTGAATTTGTAATCATCATCATTGTTATTAGATTAGGAAAATGAAGTCAACTCAATAAGAGCTTCACTATACAACCATGATAAAAAAGTCAACGTTACATTTCATTGATGTGAGAAGAACAGATGGGCCTTCCACCCATTTCTTTGACACTCAGACACCAGTTTGTCATGCTTGGCTATTCTTCTTTCTTGTGTCTTCTCTACATGGTCTTCCCACAAGACATTAAGCTTTAACAAATGTTATGGGCTCTTCTGCTCCATAGTGGCACACTTTTCCTTCAAAGTTACTTTAATTTTGATCTAAAGGCCGCAAAAAGCTAGACCACAAAACTCAAATAATGCCAAGTTTGTTATGATCCACATTTTTGCTGCATTTATCAGACCTTATTTAGAAATGAAAAAATTTGTTAAGGCCCATGTGTTGACAGCATTTATTGAAATCTTAAGTCAGTTTGGATGGATTCAAAAGTTCATTGAAGCCGAAAATATAAAATGAAATGTTTTTAAAGGTCAAGAAGTAATCAACATGGCAATATTAGTATTGTCAACTGCCAGCATATACATTCTAGATAAAATCCGAACAGTGATACAAGAAAAGTTTGAAAATCAAGATCATACTCAGTTGCTGTGAAAAAAAACCCCAAAAACATTCACAAATGGGGTATAACTAGATTCATGTACATTTTTAAGAACACTCATATGATATATATATATATATACTGAGAGAGATATGCATATACACCAATATGTGAATACAGATAGATAATTATAGATATCTCACCTGTATAGCCAGGTTTACAATCGCAGATGAAGTCATTGATTCTATCATGACAAGTCCCTCCATTGTGGCATACTTTTCCTTCACAGTCATCAATGTTTACTTCACAGACCTTGCCTGAAAATCCATCGGCACATTCACAGGTAAAATTATCAAAGTTGTTAAGACATGTGCCACCGTTCAAGCAGAAAATTGGCTTTGATGTTTTGTTTGTCTGACAATGATCCTCATCTGTAAAAAAAGAAAACGTTATAATAAGCACAAAAATTGTTAGCAATAATTGATAAAGTCGATGGACCCAAAACTACCTTTAATAGGACTAAAAGCTTGCTAGTTGAAAAAACAACCAACGGCTGGGATTTTCAGCAAGATCCTGCTGAAGGCCTGAATGGGGCCTTTGACCTGAATAAGAGATCAAAACTGTTTTTAGGGAAATCTTAATTCAATATCTACAATGCACTAGTTTAACTACTTAGAGGTCACATAACATAAGAATCAGACATTTTTTATTATATAGATAGATAGACGGAAATCAGATCATCATGTATCCAAGAACAAGTTTTTCTTATTTAGTTATGTTTCCCCTGTATCCCTGCTGGTATATATATATATATATATATATTTAAGAAAAAAGTGAAAAAAAGAAAGCCAAACTTTTTAGTTATGGTTTTAAAATATGATAATTTGTAATAAGCCTTAACTGGTTTCATACATGTCTTCAGAAGGCTGATGTGATTCTGAAGACGTACAAAACTGGTCAAGGCTAATTAAAAATTATTATACCTATAAACCATAACTAAAAAGTTTGGCTTTCCTTTCTTCACAAATTCGTTCAACCCTTACTGCAGAATTTATCTACTTATTTTCATATGTATATGTATATATATATGTATGTATGTATGTATGTGTGTATGTATGTATGTATGTATGTATGTATATATGTATATATACATACTCATATACTCATAGATACATACACACACAAAAAAAACCAAACATATTATAACACTCAACACAGGCAACAAGCTGACAATAATTTCCATAAGTAAATTATAGCTGACTTTATCAGAATGCTGGCAAATGGCGGGTTGGGAGAAATTATACAATAAAGAGAATACCAAACAATTTTCATGTAGAAATATGCAAATAAAAATTGCAGCGATTATATAGTTACAGGATTATTTTTCATAGTATTCAAAGGTCAAAAAAAATATACAAATGGAGGGAAAGCAGAAAAAAAGTTCCATAGCTACAAATTGGAAAAATCAAGAATATACATTTGGCCTGTTTCCTTTACACAGATATATCAGTAAAACTGACACCAGAAGTATATATTTGGATGTGGTATGAGCGGTGTGACAATTGATAGCACAAAAAATAGAATAGGTGAGATGCGTTCAATCTCTGGTTGAGGCGGTTCATGTCCACAACGCACTAATGCCCTTGGGAAAGGTATGAATCCGTCACTTCTTCCCTCCCCCTACCTATGGGTAAAATGACTGGTTACACTGAGCTCTCTAACCATGGGAAGGCAATCAGTCTCTAAGACGGACAACTCTGACAAAACAGGAAGCGAAGTCCCCCTGAGGCAGATGGATGCCAACTTAGACATCCTTCTGGCAGCACCTGCAGCCAAGCTAGTCTACACTAATATTTTAGCCTTATTCTGCCTCTTCTCCACAAAAATGACAAGGCCTATTGATGTAATATTCAGCATGTAGACCTCAGAAGTCATTCGAGCTCTATAGAGGACATTTCTAGCCAATTTTCAGAGTTGTGAACCACAATATGCACCGGGGATGCTGAAATTGAGGATATGTGTACATCTCCAAACGTGAAAGGTAACAGGCTAGGTGAGATTAACTTTGGAGGTTATTCAGGGTCACCAGTGGTCAATTCTGGTAATTTCTACTCAATTTTTCAAATTTTTGGCAATGATTTTGTATCTATGGAACTGTAATTTGGCATAGGGGAAAATCTTTCCTTGCCAAAGGTCAAAGGCAATGAAATATTGATCTCACAATTCATTTTAGATCATCTGATGTATCTTTGGTCTATTCTAGCCAATTTTCCAAGTAGTTAGCCACAACTTTGCACCTCTGAAGCTGAAATTTGACATAGAGGTAGATTCTTTTATGGCCAAAGTATTTAGGAATGTGATTTTGACACTGGGGTCATTCAAGGTCACTTTTCTTGCCATTTTTAGTGAATTTTCAAGTTGCTGACTGCAAATTTTGCACATAAGATGCAGATGTTTTGCATAGGGGTATATCTTTACACCACAAGAGTTATAGGCAATATGAGATTGATGCTGGAGATCACTGGAGGTCACCCGAGGTAATTTCTGGAAATTGTAACAAGGTACACAGACAATCTCCCAACAGTACTAGCTTTTTACCAAAGTTCTCCATACTTTTCCGATGAACAGCTCTATATTGGTTGTTCTCCCAATGGGAAAAACACTCAAGTAGTGTATTCAGAAGCCCTATTAAACTAAGCAACAACATCATTTGTTCTTTTTTTGTGTACTTCAGAATATTTCTTCTGTTACAGCCACTTTTTCATGTGTATATAGTATAAATAATCATTTATTTCATTGGTTATGTTTTGAAAGAAGACATATATCAAAGAACATATTTTTCCTGTTTGGTTATATCACAAGTTATTTTCCCCCTGGGCAACATTAGGTATCCTCGCTAGTAACAGTAATCAGTTAGTAAAAGTAATCATAAAATCATCTTTCTCAGCAAGCTTTTTTGTGCGATAGTAAATGAGAATAGACATGTACACATACATATACAAAATGATATATCATGTAGCAATATATATATCAACACTAAGTGATATTTTATTGGCACCAAGAAATAGATGAGATACACAGCACTAATCCATTCCATTATGTTGATCCGGTATAGTGCCGTTTCATTAAGTGCTGCATTTTTTAGGAATGAATCTAGAGTACCGAACCAGTTATAACTGTTCTTCATTTAAATTATTAGATTACCTGCTTGTTAATAAGCTTGTCTCCCATTACTATTTTCTCAACTGAAAGAACCGCTATCTAACTCAGAAAGTGCCTCTGCTAATGCTGCTGTCATCAAAAACTGAATGAAAATCAGTTCATATGTAGCTAAGATGCAGGGGAACTAACTGTGAAAGAATTCCTGGATCCGCCTCCAAATTAAATTAATTCTCACTTAGCTCATGGTCCGACCTGCCACAAAATGGAATTCATTGAGAACTTTTAGAGATATTGAGTGAACAAACATGAGTGAATACATGAATGTATAAAAAAAAAAAATTGAAAAAATATATTTAAATTGAAAAAAAAAAAATTACTGCATCCATCCCAAAATTTAACCAATTCTTCCTGACCCAATGTCCTACCCTTTGAAAAAATATCATTGTTGTGAATGCATATACCTCTCCAAACTTTGATGGCAGAGATAGTAATAAATTTATATGATAAATTCATATAGATTCTGGTTGTAGAAAAGATGCAAAAGCCCTACGAATTCTGTTTTATCCAAGAGGTATAGAAAACTGTATAACTTACATAGACAATCCTCAAAAGATTTGGCACCAGATTTGTCACTTTTGCTGTTGTGGGGACAGGGATAGCACTCAGTAGCCCCTTCGTTAGGTTGGTACGTATGCTTAGCACACAATGTGCAAGGCTGGAGGCCAGTGACACTGCTGTAGCTTCCAGGAGGACAAGGAACTGAAATGAAAGCAGTCTCAACTATAAAATTCATTCTAACAATAATTGGTATGTAGGATTTTCAAATTAATAGGTTTTAAACTTTCAAGAAACTGTGATCAGGATAAAGCTTCTATATTCAGAGGAATCTTGCTGAAGTCTAGTTGAATTTAACTGATATTAAAGAGTTCCTTTGAAACAACATTTCATAATTGACCAAACATTGAAGAGACTAGCTGGAAACCTGTCCTACAGGTGTGATTTTCAGCTAGTTCCCACAGGAGGCCTAAAAAAAAGACCATGGATTTGAACTATATTCTTATTAAATTATGCGTTATTTGAAAATCACTACCATCATGAACTTTTTGATAACATTCGATTTAAATATCGAGGGGGGTGGATCTGAAAATGTTGGGGTCCCGCTAGTAACCATAGAAACTTTGGTGGCTATAGGTCTAGCTGTCCTCTGTGATAACAGACAGACAAACATTTGGTGAATTGTAATAAGATGACTAATATGAGTTGTATCACAAGTTTCTATTACCAAAATTGATTTTGAGTGAGAATAAGATATTCATAGTGAATAATCAGCAGTGCATTCAAATCTTTCAGTCTCTAAGCATGAAACA
Organism: Thysanoteuthis rhombus; assembly: GCA_963457665.1. Classification (NCBI taxonomy): domain Eukaryota; kingdom Metazoa; phylum Mollusca; class Cephalopoda; order Oegopsida; family Thysanoteuthidae; genus Thysanoteuthis; species Thysanoteuthis major. Next base: position 50,316,682 of record OY735198.1, read on the forward strand.
TTTCACAAGTTACAATTAGAGCAGTTATCTTTTTTCTCTTCCAACACAAAGCAAACTTTTAAAAAGTCGTTTGTACATGAATATTTGTGCTGAATGTTTTATTAAGACTTTGTAAAACAGTGGTAACTTTAACAATTAAGTTTTGATAATGCAATGATTGCCATTCAAGAAGAAAATTAATTCTTATATACATATAAGCAGTATACATACACTTACTACAGCTTCAGCTGTCCCTGCTTGAGCTTCACATATCACATTACTACCCTGGTTTGCAATGTGTGGAATAGACTTACAGGCAACAAGCATTTGAACTGATATCACTCTCTTCACCGTGATCTTATATACAATAGATTATATTGTATGCTTGATGCACGTTTAGTGAGTTTAGCTTGATATGGCAGACAGGTCAAATGAGGGTAGGAAGATTGTGTTGCACCAATCTTCCAAGTGAAAAGGGGCTGAGTGTCTTTAAAATATTCAACAATCCTTTCTTTTACTCAAGTCTTGAACACTGACCTCTAACACCAGTTTCCTCCTCAGGAAGAGGTTAGTAATAGAGATTTGAAAAGGCCCAATATGGATCCATACCTTAAGAGCGAAGATATAAAGCAAATTGAATTGAAAAAGATCGAGAAAAACAGAGATGCAGGTTGGATTTTTAATTCCCAAAACAAGACCTTCGTTTATCCACCATGTCCTTGGTAGTTTGAATGGAACCTGGTTGTTAACCTGGGAACACATGTATATGGTTCATCTTTTTTTAAAAATTGAACCAAATGAATCTATTGAATCTGCAATGAATTGTGCAGAGATTGAAAGCGTAATTGAGATTAGAATCCTTACAAATGCGATTCTATAGAAAAATGATAAACTTACTGCTGCAGTCAGACCCTCTGGTGGCTCCTGGCTTTGAAGTGACCCTGCCATCAGGGCATTTTACACAAGATGTGGAGTTGGACTTATCTTGATACGTTGAAATCTCACATTCCTCACATGGTGCTAAACCATTTGAAGAATAGGTGCCTGGTTTACAGAAGGCTGTCAAAAGAGAAAAATTCACTTTCCCAATAAATAAAATGGGCAATGCTCAAATTTCATTGCATTGAAAAAAAAAAGTTATTATACTGAGAAAGATTACTTAGTAACCCTAAAGCTTTTATGATTACAAACTCATAAAATACAAATTTCTATTGACTCAATGTAATAAACTGCTTGATATGTGGACATATTGCATATTGTTGGAGAAGAAATTTAATGCTGAGTAAAATTTACAAAAGAACCATGAGATGTATCATGTGGACAGACAGAGAAGCTTTGTAGCTCTTGTGTGGTTCAGGCAGTTAGCTAAGATGTGGGGAGGTAATAGAGCATAGATCTACTTCAAAATTTCCTGACTTTTAAAATAGCCTATGATCCAACTTTTGACAAAATTTAATTGAAATTCATTGAGAACTTCTAGAGATATAGTGTGGACAGACAGAAATTTTGAAGATATTTTGCGGTGATAAAAGAAAGCTACGAAGTACAGGAGGTAGTTGCAAAATGGATCACTTTTTTCTAATCTATTGCCCACTTTTCAGAGAAATTTCATTGAAATTAATTGAGAAACTTTTGGAGATATCATGTGGACAGACAAAGAATCTTTTGAGAAATTCTGTGGTTGTCAGCTATTAGTTAGGATGCAGAAGAAATAATCTTGCACAGATCCACTCCTGGCTTCTTCTGTAGACTATTGTCCACCCTCCCACAAAATATCACTGAAATTCATTGAGAATCTTTGGAAATATTGTGTGGACAGACTGAGAAATTTTGATGATATAGTCTGGCGCCATAATGTAGGGGTAGTAATTGAGAATAGACCTGCTCCAAAATTCAATCATTTCTTTTCCAATTTATTGTCCACTCTTCTACGAAATTTCAATGAAATTCAACAAGAACTTCTAGAGATATTGCATGGACACACAGAGGACTTTTGGAGATATTTTGTAGTTGCTGGCAATTAGCTAGGATAAGAAACTTTTGAGCAGATCCATGCACAGTTATCTCTCCAGACTCATTTTGTATCCTATTTGCAAATAAAACTAAAAAGATAGGTTCTAAAAAATGACATGCCATAATAGTACCACTTAATCATCTATTCATAAAATCAATAATTGACAGTATTGTACCATCAGAAATTAATAATATTGTATAAATAGAAATTTATCAATTAAGCCTCAAGATGACTTTTTGCACCTACTGGATTAATATCTTAATACATAACAGGAGAGCTACAAAACTAGCACTTACCCCGACAGTCTGATTTGTCCTTTGATTGGCTTGTCAGCGTACTCGTAGATGGTGGACATTTGAAACAACTGGTCTGTCCCTCCGTATCTTGATAAAAACCCACAGGACATTTCTCGCATCTATAGTCGACATAATAAAAGCCAACTGGACAGTTTACTAGTTTTGAAAGAAAAAAAAAAATCATGATTTTGCATAATTAATGATTTTCTGTAATATATGGCAATATTTGCTGTAGTAGATTTTTATCTTATCCAATTAGGAATAAGGAAATGAATATTTCTGGGCTGGATGAGGAGTGTAAAATGATATTTAACAGTCATTATTAATGAACTGATGATGATGATATTGATGATGATATCATTATCATTATGATGATGATGATGATGATGATGATGATGATGATGATGATGATGATGATGATGATGATGATGATGATGATGATGATGATGATTTTGATCAGTGGCGATCAATATTCGATAAACAAAACAATCAAATTTTGTTGATATCCAATTGCTTAATATCTGAGTAAAAGTAATGCAATTTTCTTTAGAATAACAGTAATACCCCATTTAACACACAAGATACCTCCATGAAAATTTCAATACAAAAAGAATCAGCACTATACGCAGTCATTAAAATGTAGATTGGGCCAGTAATCATTTAAAAACATATGGTGTCATCATTGAGCCTCAATAAGATGAAATGAATTAGAGCTATGTCTCTCATCTGGTAGCCACTTTCTGGAGCTTGTAAAACATCACTCTGTGTCAATATACATCACTACATGAATTGCTGTGCATGTGCATGTGTTTATCCACATACAATGAACAAAGTATGCAGTATATGATTATTTCTCTCCAAGATGTTGTCTTCTATCATTATTTTCAGAAATTTATCATTACTAGATTTATCACAAAATTCTACTTGATAAAAAGTGCTATGGTGAAACAGAATGAGGTCATACAAGATGAGCACCAGAGTATTAGAATAAGGAGGAAATCCTCCAATTTTCCAAAACTTTCTCCACAAGGGATGGGAGAATAAAAACAATGCGTGTCAAAACTTAGAAGGCTAATAAACTTTTCATTTAAAATCAATTTTAAAAAGTCATTAAAAAAAGTCAATAAATTTCAAAATCATTTTTATGAAGTGAATTTGATAACACAATCAATTTATAATAATGAATGTAATATTCCTATTTTTATATCTTTTGCTTGATGCTATCAACCAATTATAGTTGACTGCAATGATATAGTATAATGTAATCTAAAAGAGGTACAATTTCGATTCGAAGCTAAAAACAATCTGTCTGTGCCGAAAAATTAAAACTTGGTTAAAAGAAAATGTGATCTCAAGTAATTGTAATTACTTTTACTTCTATCTCAATTTTTAGTCGTTTTTATCACAGCTCAAATTCAACTATCAGATCAGAAATGAAGAGTAAGCTTCCAGCCCAAGTTGTGATTAAAGTAACTAAAAATTCAAGATGAAGGTAAAAAGTAGTTAAAATTAATAAAATATTGTGTTATAATACTTCATCTAATAGAAAAAGTAAATAAAAAATTTGACGTTAAACTTACAGCATTTCTTCACATTCACTTTCTCGACAGTAATCATTGCTTTCTTTTCACAGTCTGATTCAATATTTACTCTGTCATAGTCATAACTCTTTATACTTATGTTACCCATTCCTGTGGAAGAGTCCAAGGCAATGTCCATTGTTTGCTTGTTTGATATCTTCATTCGAAACGCTCCAAGCTTCCTACGCAGTTGGTATTGCTGGTCATCAGAGGTTATACTGTCATCTGCCATCTTGATTTTGAAACTTACAGTCAAAACCCGTTGCTCGTCGGCATCTCTCTTGCTACGATGAAATTGTGTTACAGTTTGAGTGTTTACTTGAAGAACATCTCGTCGACGTCGGACACTTCTTTCTGTAGAATTTTCACAAAAGATTTCAATGTCTTCAATACTGCACTTCAAATCCTTGCAATGATGCTGCATTTGGTCTTGTAGTTTAGCACGAAAGATCTTTGAAATCTGTTCCCTTGCCTGATTGCATTCGCCCATGTAGTAATAATATTGTATTTGGCCAATCATAGCAGCTGAACCAAGGATATGCTCATCTGTCAGGATATAAAGGAAGCAATTAATAGATGAGTTTAATTCATCACATAAATTTCCTATTTTAAAAAAATCGATAAGATCCGTTGATAAAAAATAAGCAAAATAAAATCTGTAAGTGAAGAAAATAAACAAAATATAGTAAACTCTCGTAGCACCACTCTTTCTGATGAGGTTACTTAATGACACATGCATTATAATGCACATTTGTTCCTATATCCTTGCAAGACTATTGTCAAAGATTAGTTCGCAACTTCAGCACATGATTTCAGTGCATTATTTCAAAATTGAAATCGGTAAACCCTTAAAATAATGTTAAAATAACACAGAAATCTAAAAAGAAATTCAAAAGAAAAGTCTTATCAATTAAGAAATTAATTAGGAAGATGTAACAAGCTATGTATGATTAACATAATTACTTTTTGGTCCATTCATTTTAATTGCAGACCTGTAACTCTTATATGGGGGCATTGGACTGTAATAAAAAAATGTTTTTGTCAGTAGTTTTCAGTTTCTCATTATCAATACACTTTGTAAGAAATCAAGCCATTAAAACGGCAAATTCATTGTAATGACACTCTTGAATGTTCAATAGAGTTGTAATAATGGAGTCTGCTATATTTATTTCAAGGTAGAAAGCACAAGAAAAACGCACAAGATTACCACAATATGACCTCTGACCCATTTACTGTAGTAGGTGGAGTAATAATCATCCATAGCAAGAAAAAAACCTTTGTCCTCCGTTGCAAGTTATCCATTGCAAAATAAAAACCTAGACTCACAGATAGAATTGAGTTACCATCAATTACATTCAGATTTTATTGAGTAAGCCATTGAACAAAAAATCTTTTTCAAGATTGAAAATTCTGAAAACTCACAAGAACAGTCAGGCCAGAGTTCACGTGGAGACCATTCTCCATTCGGCTTGCACATATATACATCCTTTGGTACTGTAGCAAAGTCATATTTAGCATTGCAAAGGACAGAACAGATCAGCAGATAGACTGTACTTTTATAACAAGAGACAGCTCCATTCTTCGGTGCTTTTGGTAGCACACATGTTTTTCCTGAAAAGAAATGAACTCAATCAGTACCTTGAAATTTCTTGATTTGCACAAACCTTTTATTTTAAAGAATACTGTACATACTAGTATGATGTTCAATTTTTTAGACCAATTTTCCAACCTGTAATTAGGGAGCCAAATCTTACACAAGGTATGCTTTTGAAACAGTGAAAAGATTTTGGTGTACGCTTTCAAAGGCACACTTTGTGTAAGGTTTGTTCCCCAAATTATAGATTTGAAAAAATAGTCAAACATTAGATGAGTATATCAGTATTATATTATAGGAAGACATGAAATATTAGATTAGGGCAAAAATAATTGCATTTTTTCACCTTCATCTTTAAAGCAGTTCATCTCAGCTTAAAATCAAAATTATTAATCAAAATAAGAGCCTTTAGAATCTACATATTTTTGCCAACTACAAACTAGTCCATTTATTCTGGAAGCATAGAATTCTGGAGTCAAGGAATCAATGAATTTTTCAATCTGCTTATTTGTTGACCTTTCCTTGCAGGAAGTGGTCATAATCCTTGAAAAAGAGGTAGTTGGCCGGAGAGAGGTTGGTGAGTAAGCAGGGTGAGATAGAGATTTGTAGCCTAGTTTTTTCAATTTCTACTGGGTCATTCACACGATATGCAAGCTCTTTATACAGGGTTATTTGTGCAACATGTTGAACTTTTGTTGCTACTCCAATTTGGTATAAATGTAGAATGGTCAACGTTCAGTTCCTCTGAAACGTCCCAAGTTGTTTTCTGAGGATCTGAGGCCCTCAATTGGATGTTGTCAATCACAGATGGACATTCATGTTTTCAGAGCTCTCATCTCCATTCTGAAATTTTTGAGCTGACAATCGTTGATGGTCCCCTGGCCAACTATTTAGTTGACATGGCGAGCAATTTCCACTGCTTCATGTCCCATTTTGAACTCATATGACAAAATTGCATGAATTTGCCTCAAATAAGCGAGAACTAATCCCGGAAAGAAAATGTTCAGCTTAAATGAATAGAGCAAATTCACACTTTAAAATGGAATATTCCGTGAACATACTTGAATGATACTTTATTCCAAAATAAGCATCAAAGTTTTAAACAACCAAAATCTCGATTATTTTCACACTAATCTAATTGTATGGTCAAAAAAAAAATCTCATAAAACTAAAATCTTATTAAACATACCTACAGATATTATTCAGGATTGTTGAATTACTCACAGTTACTCTATTTTATGGCATACAAGACCTCCCTTATTTCAGCAGCTGATATTAACAAAGAAAGGATTTCCTTGAATATCTTTCATTGATCATCCAGTTCTTAAACTCCTCCTCAAGTTCTGGCTAATGTAGAGCTGGACAACAAAGGTTACATTTATATTTTGAGACATTTTTGGGGAAAAAGGGGGGTCTTACATGCCATCAAATACTGTGTACTGTCAAAAAACTACTTCTAATAGATAAAAATGGCCTAAAATATGACTTTTCACAATCTATAACGGTTAGCTGTCATGTGACTTGAATAAAACACTTTTCTAATATCAATAATGAAGTAAAAGCAATTCAACACCAATAGTACACAACAAACAATCTCAAGAATACATTTGAAAATTTAGATGAATATAAAAAAGATTAAATGAATTTCAACTTGTACATTCAACACAGTTTATAAAAAATGCATCTGATTGTAAAAATGTTATTATCTCTTAGAGTTATATTTATGCCAAAATTTTCATTTATAGGTGTTTCATTATAAATCCACATTTAATATTATTTTGCCAATTCGCAGTCTGAATAAAATTGACTGCATCATTCTCATCTTAATCTGGTAAGCCCTATAATATATCTTAATTCAAATCTGTTATTGAGATAACATATCTGCTAGTTGGGATTGGCTGATAGAAATAGACATTGGATTTCATTAACTTTTTACATACTAATAAGATAACTATCAAAATACTTTTTATTATACAGTAATACCCCGCTTAGTGCAACCTGTTTAGTGCTGAGTTGCAATTAGCCCTCTCTGATAAAATATTTTTGTAATAGATTTAAAAATGTTGAATTTCCAAAAAAAGGTAAAGAATGATAAAAAAACAGCATTATCGACAGCCTCCTTTACAACTGTATACTGAACACTTTGACTAATGTGCATGAGAATAACACATACACAATAATTTATAATGTAGTGATATATATATATATCGACATCTAGTGATATTTTGCCAGCTCCAAATGAGATACATAGTATTAATCTATTCCGTCTTGTTGAGACTCAGCAGTAACATCATACATAAGAATACTTTGAATAGTGTGCTTTTGATTAATGCAGGTTTTGATGAAGTATGGTTAAGGTATTGCTGTACAAATTAATGTAACTAAGTACAAAATGAAAAAAACAAAAAAAACAAATTAAATCATGATAAGATCTTGAATAATATGGTTTTGAACAGTATGGAAAATTTTGGAAAAATTAACCACACTATTCAAGGCATACTTGTATTTTGAAATGATGAGAATGACCCTGACTGGGATCAGAGCAGCAAGGTAAAGTGAGGTGTTCTGGACACTATGTTATAATGATCCCATGTAGTACTGCTTCATTGAGCATTACATTCTTAGAAAGGTATCAAGAGTGTAAACCAAATTATTACTGTACACAACAATTAAAGCATTCTTCTCAATATCATAATAAATATCTTAAAACATTACTTTTCAAATTGACAGAAAAGCGACATCGGACACCACTGCCTAAGTTCTTCAAAGGTGAACATAAAACATTGTGATGACCAATGGCCATTTTTTTCCCATTGATGTGTGTGCATTCATGTGGCACACTGACATTGTCTTTGTTGACAAAAATTGGGTTGATCCATTTGACAGGAACTTCATAACTCTCCACATCAGTTATAGTGATGTTCTCTGGACAGAACAGCACTCGTACTATATCCTCTAAAAAACAAAAATATACAATAATAATTGAATATAACAAAAAAAAAAAAAAGGCAGATTTAATTGGATAAAAAGTTTATAAACACAAATCTCACGGTGGTTCAAAAGTCTTGGAAACACTATACTCATTTGCTATATAAACTTGCATCTTGACTATTAACATTCAGTATTTTATTAAAGTAGTCAGTTGTACCAGAATTATCATTGTTAATATCATCGTTGATATATCATAATTACTTCACAATTTCAATATCATTAACATATGTAACTATCTTTTTAACAATCAATTCTCATCTTCAAATGTCTGATATATGTTTTATTTAAAATATTTATCTCTGGAATCAGCAAACCCCTATATCCAGCTCAGGTATCTATTTACAGTGGCATACAGAAAATAAGACGAATATGAAACCTCCTTTCTCCATAAACATAAACAAAAAAATCTAATTCTAGCTTTATTCTAGTGAATATACTCAAGAATGTGGTCTGTGTTCAAAATAATGATAAAGGTATTATCCAAAGTAAAAACGTCTCCAAACATTAGGAAATATCATAAAAGCCTGAAATCAGACCATAGCAGTTAAAAATCTACTAATGAAGCATTAACCAATAACTTCAGACCACAGACTGCAGGTTCATTTATCAAATTTAGCGCCTCTCCCTACATTTTTCCCTTTTTTTCTTCAGGTGTGTAACTCAGACCTACGCTGCAATCCGCACAGGCTGCTACACTATTGGATTACTCCTCTGAGAGGGGTAGCAGACCTCTACAGTAAGTGCATATTTGCTAAGGGGTAGCAGACCCCCAAAGTTAGCCAGGGCATTTCTCATGAGAAGGAAATTCCAGTCAAACCTAGGGGCCCTCCTCTGATTTGTGTCACCTCCATGGTCTATTGGATGCAAACCATGGTTTAAAGAGTGGGGTCATCACTGTGCACATCGCGCTTTACTTTAAAACTCCATTGTGCAAAGGTTCATTTTGCATATATAGCCCTGTCATCCATGGATCTCAGAATTGTGGAAAACCCTTCCAAAAGCTTTGTCCATAAGGCCAAGCCATTCATTCATTCATATTGAAAGGAAAATAAAGATTCTGTTGGCATTATAGTTACACTGTAAATAGAATCCCCCTCTGGAACCTTTAAAAAATATTTTTCTGATAGACTTTCACTTTAAAACCTTCCCCTAAGTTCATTGAATATGCATGTCAAATTTGACGGAGAGACAGTGTGACACCTCTCACATATATGAAGATGGTAGCCTTTAAATATTAATCTTTCAGCAGCTTTTTAAAGGGGTTCTCATCATAGGTATCTTAGACTTTCCTTCCACACATATCTCGGTAGCTATCTAGCTATTAGTATACTAAACTAAGCAGACCATGACACCCAAATTCCAATGAATATTCGTTATTCTTCACCTTCAGGATATTACCTCTATGTCTTTTCTTTTCCTGTCTACACTTTTTTAATCCATAGAAAAAAAATTTTTTTCATTTCCTTTTCTGCAAAACATTTGTGACACTGTCTTCTATGCATTCTCTTTGCTTTTCAGTTTTAGTCTTATCTCCTACAATAAGGGGAGCAGTACTGCCAGAGCTCACCAGAGCACTGCTTTTACCAATCACCAACCCTTGAATATTTTTCATACCCAACCTGCAGTAACCATATCTTGGTAATAATGCAGCTCACTTTCTTGGACCCTAACACTCACGTTATAATGGGGGACACCTGTAAAATTATACATGGAGAGAATATATACAGTTCTGAGAGAGAGAGAAAGAGAGAGCATGCTTACCTAGAACTTTGATCTTTTGAATGCAAGAAGCATTGTTATGTGCCCTGTCTTTGACAACATACTCGACCTGGTGAAATCCAATTTTCAGTTGTGCGGGACTCTTGTTCAGACCATAATACGTCAACTTAGCATAACCAGAGTTATCACTAAAACTTGGACTCTCATTTTGCCAATGTACCATAGCATATCCCTCAGATCCAACTGACACTTCCATGTTGGCAGGACATCGTAATGATGGTGGTTCAATGTCTGCAAATAAATTCAACTCCCAAATTCATATAAGAAAATTTGAATGGTGATATCGAAGGGAATAACTTTTGATTAAAGTCATCTCCTTCCCACCTTTAGATGAATGTTTTTATCTTGTTTCAAATTCACAGAAGAGTTCATCTATTCTTTATTCTATGCACAGAAGAATTTCAGTCATTTAGTGGTACCAAGAAGTTTATGATATTATGATCTAAATAAAACATATCAGTCAAGAGCAGTGGTTCTCAATCTTTATTATCTTTATTCAAACTTTATTTTTTGATCACAAACCAATATAAGTTGAGAGAAGTAACTTATTCACTGATCACCCTCGACACGGCATACTGCCGAAGGACACAGGTGATGTGACAGTTTCTGTTAAGTGACTAACCAGACCTGTTTAGTTAAGAACCTATTCTATACTGTGAACTATTTTGTTCAGTTTGTTGTTCCACTGAATAAAACATCAATAGGTATTTATCATTTTTATGCAATGCAATGTCAAAATAAATTGATAACAATAACCATTACAAATGTTGTATTGGTAAAACCGACTAACTACTAATAGATTATTTTCAATGATTTTAATGTGTACACTTACATGCCCATAGCTTACAGGGGACTATGATTGCTATAATCATTTTGTGAGATAAAAGTAGAAAAGAGGCGAGACTTACCAACACATCTTGACTCCTTAGAGCTATCCCATTGACCATGGTTCCCACAAATCTTTTTTGATGGACCAATCAAATGATATCCTGGCTTGCATTGAAAACGACACATTTTTCCTGGATTAAGTGTTGTCTCAGAACACTTTGGAGGTAAAATTTCTCCACCATCAATTTCTGAGAGAGGTTTGCATTTTGCCTCTGAAAAAAAAAAAAGAAAAGTATTTTGTACTGCTTGCAACCATATCATATTGTTCGTACCAGTTTTTGTGTGATCACTGAAGTTAAGCAACATCGAGCCTTGCCAGTATCTAGATTGGTGACTGCTTGGGAATACCAGGTATCATAGTCAAGAATGGTGAAGTATGTGACACTGCTTCCAGTTCTTGTGACCTCTTAGTCAATTTCATATACCACAAGCTGAACAAGAGAAATGTGATGCCCACGTGAGGATAGCTGACACAGTAGCCAGCATAAGGGCATTAGCTAGTTATCAATTTTGTGCTGCAGATCCTGAAGAATTTTGTTATTCTTAGCTGACTCCATATTATGAGAGGACCTGAGTGCTAAGAAACCGGACTATCTCCATTATAAAATGTAAAATGTATGAAAACAGTTTTCCAAAAAATTGAGCAGTATCTTAGAAGACCATAATAAAAAATAATGTATTTCATTCATAAAGTTGGATTTTTCATCTTATTTTTTTCAATAGTTTTCACCCTTATTGAAATTCATTTGTATATTTCTCATTATCCCAGTTGTAGGAACAAAGATCTTATACGCATGTTTGTTCTCCAATGCAGATAATTTCAAATGTACATTTGTTATTTTGTTATAAAAAAAATATGTGCTATGCTTGGCTATTTTAGCAGTATGGTATTATGTATATGTTAGCATATGTTGACACCAAGATTAAAGGTGTTTATTCAAGTTTACCCCAATATAAGTGGACTCTCGCAAGATTAGTCGGCATTGTGTCCATTAGAGTTCATAGGGTTCGAACAAACTAAAATGATCCATTAGGGAATTCCAATCTGAATTATTATTTACAGATATATAATTCACTATATAGTCCTTGTGTCTAACCAAACTTATAGGAACTAACAAAACCATAAATCCTACTTTAGAGGCTTTTTAAGATAATACATAAATTGCCTTACCAACACACCAAGTCCTTGTGCCTGACCAGACTCCATGCCTGTTACATTTACGTACAATATCGCCAAAGGGTTGCCAGCCTGGCATACAGGTTACTTGAACCAATGAGCCATACGTTGTTGTTCTGTTCATGTACGTATCCTGTCCATTACTGACATCTTCACCAACTTCAGAGAGCTCTTTGCAATCAACAACTGCAAAAATATGAAAAATAAATTAATCTATTTAACAATACTAAATTCATTTTATTATCAGTAATTTTGTTTAGGAAATATTCATTTCTATTTTTTATTAACTCTGCCAAGAGTTTCCTTCAGGGCCATCTTACTGGTCCCAAGCTGGGATAAAGGAGAAGGATTTGGCATGGGGCTTCTGCTACGTGCTATGACCATTCAGTCAAGAGTAATGATAAACAAAGTTTTTAATGCTTTGGCTAAAGTAAATATATATTCACAATCTGCATATTATACAGACTTCCAAACCAACTTTCAAAAGAATTAGATATTTTAATCATATTTTGAAGAGTTAAATGAATAGTCAACAGATTGTACAAATAGTAGAAGGGTGAATTTATGAGTTGCTAACTGGTTGACTGCACAGAGAATGGAATCGCTGAGCTGAACTGAGACAGTCTCTATTCACTTTACACTAATGCCCCTGGGAAAGGCATGTAGTCATCTTTCCCCCCTTGCCAATACATCATGGGCCAGTGTGACAAGGTAAGGCCCATCAAATCCTATGTCTTACACTCACATAGGAACCTATGTCCAACAGATCTTAAAGGCTGAAGTAGAGAAAAAACAAAAAGAAAAACAGAAGAATAATGTAAAATTGTATAATCAAATGTATATATTCAGGACAAATCACGAAAAATGATGTACTTTTGCATTCTGGGACGACTCCTGACCACGATCCATTGGTTTCACAGACGAGTACTGGATTACTGGTAAGCCTGTAACCGATTTCACATTCATAATGGCAAGAATCTCCAGGGCTGTTTTTGCAAGGTATCCCAGTGTTGGCAATTTCATCTGTCATCCGTCCTTCGACATGGAAACTGAAACCATTAGCAATTTGTCGCAATTGCTTACATTGTCGCACTGAAAACAAGAAAGAAAAAACAGCAAAGATAACTTGTTAGAGGGAATGATCGTCACTCTGGCGCACAAATAAAAATACACAAAATTACAAAAAAAAATCAGAATAGCATTCATTCTCTTATTTAAAGAAGAATAGAGATTTACTGGATATTTGGTTTGATGATCCAGAGGGTAAAAACATCTTGAAACTATTAAATGAAAAATTCATTAGATATCCAAGATGGCTGCTCAACCTTCTGATAATGTCAACAAAGCATTTGAACTGAACATTACTATAGTGCAAACTTTTCAGCCTTTGTTCAATAAGTTTGGGTCATGAAATATAAATAACATTAATGAACCTCAAGGGAAGCTCAAACTTGTTCTTAATGATGAAAACTTATCAATTTTAACAGCCAATGACCTATCAACAATAGTTCAAGCACTCTCTAGATACTTTAAGACTTCAACAGCAACCATATCATATTGTCTCAAGGCAAAAGGAAAGGTTAAAAAAATGAAAGAATGGGCCCCACAATGACTGAATGACAATATCAAGCCAAACATATTTTAGCTGACTGTGTCTAAGCTTGGAGAATTGGGATCCTCCACATTCACCTCAAGGAAATTATCATCTTTTCAAGTATTTTTAACTTAATATTCTTAATAAAAAGGTTCACTAATAGCGAAGCCATAATTCATCCTTTTACTGAACTTGTGACCACTAAACCTAAATTTTTTTTATAGGGATGGAATATTATCATTAGAGAAGCATTGGAAAAGGTTATTACTCCAAATGGGTCATATTTTAAAATATTTACAGTTTTTTGTAGTTTATAACATCCCTTATCTTACTATTCAAAAAGCACTTTATACGTGATAACCTAATGAGATAGAAGTTCAATGGATGCCAAGGCTACAAATTAATAATAAAAATAATGAATACTTCAAATTTTTGCTTTATATGATTTTTTAGGACTAACAATGCTTTCTAACTTTTAACATCAGCAATATTATTTTTTTTAGGTTTATACAACTCAACAGACACCATCAGGTGATTAATGCTTTCTGTCAACATGTTATGCTGAGGAAGATCAACTGAAAAATTGTGGTGATCATTGAATAAGTTACTTTTATTATCTTTTTTTGGTCGATGATTTCTAAAACATTTTGAATTCTTATAGGAACAAATGTGAATACAAACTCTGGGACCGATATAGCATAGACTTACACAGTAAATTGAACCCTCCACTGAAAATCTATTTTGTTTTTTCTACAGATAATAAGGAAGATATGATGAAATTTTCAGCTTCCAAGCTCCATTATGTAAATTATCATCATAAATTATTTTACCAGGATATAGTTAGTTATCTATTATTAGGTGAAAAGATAGATTTGGAACAAAGAGTAGACAAAAATTAACAAGCAAAGTTCTAAAATGAAGGTAAAAAATACTTCATAATCATATTTATAACAGTGCTACTTTTTATCCCAGCCATTCCAGCTGATAAGCCATCCCCTCCAGAAATTTGACTGGAAAGTGAAGAGTACACAAACCGAGAAGGATTATTTAATTGAACCGTTGGGAATGTGATAAAAGTAAAGTGAGTTCAGCACAAATACACACATTATCATCTTTATCTCTGTTAGTGATATTTGTTCAGCTAGTTTTATCTCCTTGTTTATTAAAAATATAGGGTTAACGTCTCCAGTAGAGGGTTTGGTAGACGGATTTTTTTTTGTAGATTTTTGTCAGTTACAATGATGCATATCCTACATGCTAAGATAGCTTCTACAATAGTTTCTTGGAAATTTTTTGGCCTTATTTGATTGATTATATATTTTTTCTAGGTTTCCAGATATCTAATCCTGGATGAGAATGAGTAGGTAGGTCTCTGTGTGCGTGTATGAGGAGAAGCTGATGTTTGACCTCACATTCCTTTTATTGTGTTCCTGGCAGTTCAAATGATCGGTCGTCCTTCCACATACTCTTCACTTTGAATATCTGGCTGGGATGGCTCAACAACTGGGATTGCTGGTGTGAAAAGTCGCACCTTGTTCATTATCATACTTTTAATGTATATACATCCACTTTTTCCCAATAAAATTTTCATAGAGGCCTGAGTTCATTATAAACTATACTACAAAAAGATTCAACATTAAAATTCAAACTAAGATGATTTTCTAAAAAGCTCTCCAGATTTTATTTGAAAAGTGTATTTTTCATATTTTTTTCTCCATTTTCAGAAAGGATATTAATTCTCACAAAAATGTGAAAAAAAGTATTATTCACAATATGGAATATTAATGAGTTCATACAATATAATAATAAAATATAAAAAATGACTAACTCTGTCTCATAATAATTGTAACATTTAATATATGAGTATATCATGCAAATGTAATAATTATAATATGACAGAAATAGTATTTGGATATCATGTAATAAAGATTTTGAATATAATGAAGTGATTCGAGACTTGGCATACTCACATTGACAAGGGTCATTAGGAGTCTCTCTGTAATAAGGAGTATGACATGAACAGTCTCTCATATGCTCTGAACCAGCAGTATTTGTTGTTGAATTGGCTGGACAAGGTTTGCATCTCCCAGGGCTCAGTGAATCCTTGAAAAAGCCTTTTTCACATACTGCACAAAAAAAAAAAGACAGCACAGAAAATTATTGAACTAGAAAATAAAATATCAAAAAACATGGAAAACAACTTTATATGTGTGCAAATATATGAGTTACTTCCATTGAAATTGAAAGTTATTCCCGATCTGTGTGCCATGGTACATTAGTGTACCACAAATATCTCCCAAAGGTGCCATGTAAATATTTCCAAAAATGTAAACATGCATTCCTAGTCTTGAATATGTTGAGTACAGGTATTATGTCTGTCCCACTTCCACAACAGAATTGCCAATCAAGTTTTACCATTAGATTTTGAGAGATCTCAACATTTTTAGCAACAGATAAAAGGAAAAAAGGTGATGATGAGTATGTTTATCAGTATGCTGATATAAAAGTTTTGTTTATTGACTACAGAAAATAGTTTGGTCTCATTCATTTCAGTTTTACAATACACCTACTTACACATTTCCGAAGTTTTCTCTTTATAAATAATATATATAAAGTTCCATAACTTCTATACCCTAATTATGGCTTAATATGTACCATTATATATTTATTTTAATGGATCAAAGTTTGTAAGCCACATGAGTCAAGTATATTTCTTGGTGTGCCATCATGAAATAGAGTTTGAAAACCAGTGCTATAGAGGTTGTTGTGCTTCCTTCTCTTTCCATACAAGTTAAGCCAACTTGTTTTCAAACTCCTTCCATGGACTATGGCTTTCTGATGTTCTCCAAGCCTTATTTTTAACGGGCAGCTGATTTTACCAGGGAGAGAGCAGGAGTCCGAGACATCATAGAATCTATTAAAAAACTTGAATGGCAATGGGCAGGCCATGTTGCAAGAATGGCAGACAACTGATGGACATCACAACTCACAATACGGATCCCCAGAGATCACATGCGAAACCGAGGCCGACAGAATACAAGATAGAGAGATGAACTGGACAAATTCAGAAAATATTGGCTCCGCAATGCCTATGATAGAGAAATGTGGTGGATCCTGGGAAAGGTCTATGTCCAACGACGGACGATAAAGGACTGATGATGATGATGATGATGATGATGATGATGGTGGTGGTGATGGTGATGATGATGATAATGATGATTTTACCCTTCTCCGCTACAACTGCAAGGAATATTGTACACCATGCTCTTGGTCATATTTTCTTTCGTTTGGATGTAAACTTGGTGATGTGGCAATGTAGGCTCTCTCCACTTGGAAGACTAGTGCAGCACAATCTTTTTACCTATATTTCTCCTTTCAAGTTTTTACTATACAAAAAATGAGAACAAGACTCCCTGGGTCAACAGGAATAAATTTAAAGGGAAATGCCAGGGAGATAAGTTCATAGTACCCAAGCCTCTCTGAAAAACATTATTTGTTCAACTGGCACTTCAAAACATTTCTAGTCTACAACTGCTTATATTTGTGCAGTAATGCCTTAGTTAGCACTCCAGATAGGTTCCTAAAAAATGCACTATACAGGGTTATTATAACATAGCATAAATGGAGATTGCGTCAGCAATCATTTAAAAATATATGATGATGTTGAGCCTAAACAAGATTGGGATGGATCAGTGCCATGTATCTCATTTGGTAGCTTCTTTCAGGAGTTGCTGAAATATCACTAGATCTCAATATATATCACTTCGTGATAAATTATTGTCTATATGTTTATTCTCATACACATAACACATTAACCAAAGTTTACAGTATACAGTTATTCTGGAGATTTCCATGATGCTTTCTTTCATTATTTCTCATTTTGGTTATTTAGTATTTAAATCGATTACAATAAATATTTGAAAAAGAATGTGATAGCAAATCAGCGCTAAGTGAGGTAGCACAAAGCGGGGTATTGTACTTGTAAAATCCAAAACGCGAAATAGTTGGAAAGGTCTCATGAAGCAAAAGATAGGAATATCAGTGATTTATTCTTCAATAATTTTCTGGTATGCCCCCAAGATTCTAAAATAAAAACAGCCCATAAAAAATTGAAGATAAAGACTTCTTTATATCCAGGATGAGTATTCTACAAGTGCAAACAGAACATTAAAAATAACCACCAACCATTCATAGGAGAAACAGTTGATTCCTTTTTAACTAAATCTTGACATTTTTTTGAATGGTTCGTGCCAAAGCAGTTACCTGATAGGGGACACAGTATCAAATTGTAGCAAAGAGTCACGCATGGCTTGTCTGTACTTTTTTAATCTAAAAAAAAAAAATCTCCTTCAAATACATAAAAGATCTCATTATAGTAAGAACCTAGTACTCCCACGGCTACTATTGAGATAAAAAAAAAGTCATCTTTTTTCTTTTTACTACCCTGTTATTTCTATATATGGTTAGAGTGCCAGAAATCGTTCAGATTGAATGTGGGCCTTCAGGAGATTTTAGACAAAGGTTCCTTTTAAAAAAAAGAGTCTTAATAAAAAAAACATTTTTTAGGAACACTATTCATAACTCCAAGAATATTCATATGTGATTGAAAGCTATCAGCCTATATATGTATGCATATGTTTTGATGATTTAAGACAATTATATAATAGATATAATGATAATTACTATAATAATTATAGAAAGAAAATAATTTGAAAAAATACAATCAAACCACATATAATAATTACCAATGTGTTTTTAGTCATTTGTTTATTCATTTATTTAGTTGTTTTCTTTCACGCAGGAGGAAACCGATATAAAAAATTAAGTGGAACTTTCATTTGAACTTCAACTTTTAAAATGTCTTTTATAAATTTGGAAAAAGGAAAGGAAAGAGTGATAATATTTGACCATAATTTCAATTGATAAGTTTGAAAAGGGTAAGGGAATAAGGACTCATACAATTTGACAACAACTGCCTTACTACTACTTAACACTGTTGAAGATTTTCCATGAATATTGAGAGAAAACACCAAAAACTTGTTAAAAATTGATTTTATTGTGAGAAATATGTGTGCCATTCATGAAAAGAATGAATCATGAAAATCCTGGTGTAATATTATTATTTTCTGATGCTTAGAAGCAAAGAATGGTTCGAGAATAACCTCTGTAGACCTCTAAGTTTAGCTTAAGTGGGAAGTTAATTTTCATTGATTTTCCATGCCAAATATCAGGACAATCTGATTTTTAGTTTTAGCGGAGAAGAGGCGCAAACAAAAAAAACAAAAAAATGAAATAGTATTACAACAGGTTATCATGTATAATGAACAATTCAAATCATTAATTGAATTTTAATCTATGAATATTATAACACATTTTATCATTATTTCATATTATCATCATTTATTATAATTCATAATCATTCATTATAATTGTATCATTGATATCATAATTTTTAACTTTTATCTATTAGAGTCTGACTTAGTGCAAGAGTCGAGTGACTGTGGTGGCACAAGTCATCAAGTGATTTTTTGAGAGAAGGCAAAAAGCTAGCTTTGCAGTAGGTTTGATTCAGAGTATCAGCCTCAACAATGTAGCATCCAGAGAAATAACAAATATCATAGCAACTCCAGTTGCCAAGTTTGGATTTTATTGTTTTCAATTTTGGATCTTTTGCGATTGTCCATCATGAAGGTTAGAAGATCTTTGATTTGTCGTAATGGTGATGCATTGACCAGACAGAAAATGGGACCATTTCCTCACAGCCTCAATCACTGTAGTAGCCTCTTCCTCGGTGATAGGGTAATGAATTTTGTGCAGATTCAGAGTCTCTGACAGGTTGCCCAAACTGATTCAATGTAGCTGAGACAGCTTAGAGTCATCAGGACAGTGTAATGCAGTATGCATAAGCAGCTGTTTTGAACAGCTGAATACTTCACAAGCTTCAGTACAGAGTAGAAAACCCTTTGATATTATTAGGGTTTTGGCACGATCTGAGAAACAAGGATAATAATAAGCAAACATTCACTTCAGAGCCGCCATTTTTGTAGGTATGCTACCTAGACTGGCCTGGCCAAACTAATCCAACATTGAATTTGTAACCAAGTGTAGATATTTTTGTGAAGGAAAGTATGGATTTTGGCTCATTTAAAGTTGTGTCATCATTTAGCAGCTTTGAGGAAAAATTTCACACATTTACCATGTTTCTCTTGATTGCTTGGTAATGTTATCAAGATATTGGAACATGTTAGGAAGGTTCTTTACGTCAACAAACTTGTTGATAATGTGTTGAAATGTTGTCACTCCATTTATGATGCCAAATGGTATCCATGTGAATTGATATAGGCGTCCATTAACCTCAAAAGCAGCGAATGGTTTGTCATCATAAAACAGCCAAACTTGGTTTGAGGCACTCTTTAAATCAAATGTTGAGGACACCCAATAGCTTGCCAGATCATTGACTAGCAAACATACATGGCCAGAATACCATCACTGACTTCTACATTTTTAACTAGACCTTCCTAACCTCAAGTCAACCATACCGAACTGAACAAATTCCCTTCCTCCGACCTAAATTCTTTCATAAATCAAATTCTAGATTAACCTCATATAAAACCACGAACATCTGAGATCTAATAACTTTAACTATATTGATGACCTCCCAAAGCTGGACAGATGATCTCCCTAAGGTCATGACACATATACTACCAATAAGCTTACCACACATGTGGTCAATCAACACACAATCACAACTAACAAATCAACTGTATAAAACACCTGGTTTCTTGTAACACATCATTTTCTTGACAAAACTCAGTATGAGTGAGACATCAAAATATAAAATTATTTGTCTCATAAGGCCTTCCGATATTGTCATTTTACTTTTACCTATATCTATCTATCTATGCTGAGATTGTATAACAGTTTAGTCTATCTAACACGAAAAGTACTAGCTGAAAAATTCAGAAGTATTTCATTTCTTAGTTATACATTCCAATTGTTGAGCTTGATATGAGAAGTGTTCTAGATGATTAATTTTATCTTTTATAGCATTTACAGGGTGATTATTGGGCAAAGGACGAAGTGGTTAAATTTTGACCTTCAACTTGGCAAAAATTTCAGGTAGAGAAAAGAATAAGTGATTTCAAGGGGAAATAGACTAAGATAGATCAATAGATAGTTATCAGGGGTATAAAGATTGTTTTCAACACTATATTCGGCTCCTAACTGAATATGCTATGAAACTGCCCTACGAACTTGCCAGTTGGAATTTCCACCAACACTTGGTTGGACTTGTTTTTTTGGCATGAATATGCCATAAAACTGAATATTTATGCTACAAACATGTATGTACGAAGAAGAAAAATCCCCCAGTAAGATAGTGGTGCACGCAAGGCTCCTTAGCTTGGTAAGGCTGTCATAATGCTGCTGGCTCTAAGTAAAGAAGGTGGTGTCAGGACTTAAGCTTTCTAATCAAATGCAAAGTGAGTGGAAGTTTAGCAAATGGATAATTTATGTGTGTGTATGTACGCAGGCCTCCAGGCCACAATTGTCATCAATCCTCATCAAATCCAGACAGGACACACGAAGTAGGCCTTTAAAATTCCTTGAAATAATTTCTTCCATAGGTTTTAATGAGTGGGTTCTATTTACAATGTAATTGTAATGTAAAACTTGGCATTAACTTTCAACCAATATTTTTGTTTACAAAAATTATGGGGAGATAACATATCATTTTGCATTAATTACAAACAATGGCTAGATTTAGTCTAATTTAATTCAACTAAAAACTATTCACCCAAAATTCTACAGTTTCTTTTTTTCTATTTGGTTGAAGATTTTTAAAAAATTGTCAAGTACACAACTGTTCAGTTGCACTTGTAGTTAGTTTTTAAATCCCTTCTAAACCTTTGATATTGATGTGCAAAATAGTTAATATATGACATTATTAATAGAAAAATTCTTGACAAGTTACAAGAGTTCAGTAGAATTTATAGGTTGAAAAATTCCATTTAAACAAATCAAATGCACTAGGGCAAGAGTTCTCAAACTGGGGTAAATTTTGCCAACCCAGGGGGGTAAATTTGCTGATTCTGGGGTTGTACATATTTTTAAAAAATCATAATTGAATGAAACAAGTAAAAATCAATAAATTGAATAACATTGTTTTGTGCTATTATCACTTTTATTTGAACTTTAAATGATTATGTCAAAAACAAAATTTCTCTGTTGGTTACTTCATTATTTTAGAGGTGCAAAATCAAATTACTGAACAAAATATTTCCAGGGATAAATGGGACGAAAAAGGTTGGGAACCCCTGAACTAATGCAAATATTGAAAACAGAGAAAACACTTGTTTCATTTTAAATCTTGGACACTAAAAATTAAAAGAAAGAGGAAGGTTCATACGGAATCTGGTCAACAACTTCTAAGACTTCCATTGTTGATATTTGGGGGGGGGGGGGACCACGCTCCCTTTACAGAGCATAAGTTTCATGAGTGTTTTTTTTTTTTTTCAAATAAATACGTTTTTCTTCTCCAGGTGGTAAGAGATGCAAAATAAAAGGAAATAGTAAAATTGATGCCCATAGCTAGAGAGATTCAAAAGAAGGATAACACCGGGTTGTCAAATTAGCTATTTTTTGGCAACATCTGCATGATTTTTTCCCAAAATCTAGCCGATATTGTCAACGTTTTCATTTTCAGAAATACAATTCAATTCAAATCAAACAACCCTGATAACAAATCGTTTTTATTTCATTTCATTTTATCTGCTTATTTTTTCAAATTTTTTATTTGTTCATTTATTTATCTATTTTATCTATTTTTTTTCTTTTAATGACTGTTTAGGATCCCCCCCCCCGTTTTTTTTTCTTCTTCTCCTCCATTCTTGTATCTCCCTTCCTTCCCTTCTCGAGGAATGGCCTCCTTCCAACGAGCAAGGCTTGAATCCTGGGGACTACCAGCAGGAATACAATAAAAGAGGATTTACATATAGACAAAAGAAAATGTTCAGGAGATAAATAAAGCTCAAGTTGACCAACAAAAGTGGTAAACCAGTGTTAAGTGGGCTTGCTGGCTGCCAAATAGAACAATACATAACTATACAGACAAAACAAAAAACATGTTGTTTACTAATGTGCCCCCCACCCCTTTATAACTAACTGAATGAACAAACTTGTGAATCAGGGAAGTACAATATTATTTGTGGTATAGAAATCTATTTAAGCATAATACAGAAATTTCTATAATTCTAAATTTTATAGGGAGGTAGAAAAAATAATACTCAGTATTGAAGGTCAGCTATTTATGTGCACAACTCTTCGGATGTGACAAGGTTGGATTGGTTTGGAGAGTCAGAGTCCCTAACTATAAAGTCCCCCTCCCAAAAAGGATGGTTACTGCTTGCATTTATAGATACCCAAACCTATCAGAAGGAAATAATAGATTAATAAGGCAACTAGAAAATGTACGTATAAATTTTAATCTGTTTGATGTCAATTGGAATAAAGGAATAGTAAGATCCTTAAAAGAGGAGGAAATCGAGCGAAGGATCACTTTGGGATGGCAAGTCTTCGGCAGAGCAAGTTCAACTTTCAAAAACCAGATGATCCCAATATTCCTGAAAAGAAGAGTATACAACCAATGCATTCTCCCGATAGTCACTTATGGAGCTGAAACATGGAACCTAACCAAGAGACGGACCTACAAACTGAGAAGCATGCAACATGCACAAAAGAGAATCATGGAGAGATCACAAGATAGCACAGTATATAAGGAAGAAAACGGGAGTCCGAGACATCATAGAAACTATTAAAAAACTCAAATGGCAATGGGTAGGTCATGTTGCAAGAATGGTAGACAATCGATGGACATCACGACTCACAACATGGATCCCCAGAGATCACATGAGAAACCAAGGCTGACAGAACACAAGACGGAGAGATGAACTGGACAAATTCAGGAAATACTGGCTCCGCAACGCCCATGATAGAGAATTGTGGCGAATCCTGGGGAAGGTCTATGATGATGATGATGAAGTATTTTTAATGTAAATTGTTTACTGAGATGCCCATAGAGGCATTTTTACTAATTAATAAAATAAATTGAGGAGTGACTTTTACTCAAGTGTTAAAAATCAAGTATCTGATCAGTGCATCCTAAAGGAATGAAATTCAATGATAGAAATGAGTTTTGGGAACTAGGTATATAGTTAAGCTGGATTTTGGCAACTAGGTATACGGTAGTGTCTCAAATTGTAGACATTGAATATGCAAAAATTAGAAAATTGAGAAGTAGATAAACGTAGTATCCCTACATACCCCCTCATTTCCACCACTGACAGCAATCAATAATAACATGATCCCAAGTGTTGTGATAACAAATAAAACTGGACCTTATTTTGGAAAGTACAGTTATGCAACGTTGGAGGTAAATAACATTTGACTAAAGATACTACTCATGATGTTTTGCTTTTGAAAAAGAAAATTTTTTCACTCCTTTTTGAACATTATCAATATGTCTACTAACAGTGTAAAGTAGGAATGAATGACGCAGATTGCTGCTATCAAACTTGCACAGTATTACCAGTATGCACAAGCTCATTTTCTTAGGTATTATTAACTGATCAAAGTGGATGTTTTACATTCTCATAAGTTGATGTTGGAATTATTATATGTAAATTTGAATAATTTTTTTTTTTTACCAGATAAAAAAGATAACTTATACATGTGTAAATATGGAACTTGAGTGTGACATACATGCATAAATATGGAACTTCATAGGGACAATTTTTTTTTTCTTTCACTTACATTTACATGTAATTCCATTTCCTTCATATCCAGCATTGCAGATGCATTGGTATTGTCCGATCCTCGTGCCACATGCACACACTGCATGCTTCGAACAGATACTGTCGCACATACTTTTTCTACCAGCCACTTCCCATACTTCAGGTTGAGAATCTGAAAGAAAAGAAATTTGTCATAGTCAAGCAAGGAATCAACAGAACAATGAACAGTTCAGAACTCTAGCTGAAACAATTTGCGTTTGCTTCACTCCAATGCCCTTAGGAAAGGTGTGAATCCATCTACACCCTCTAGCTACAGGTAAAATAGAGCAGGGTGAAGTGAGTAACACTACCTCTTTGGCTTGTCGCCTCTGAGATCATTTCACAAAGCATTTTAATTCAACATCTGTATCAATCTTTTTTTTCTATCTAATTTACTTTTGAGACTTAGAAGTGATATTGTGTTATGTGTTCCTTTGAATATTTTAAAATCTATAGGTGGTTCCATTCTGGGACTTCTTTGAATCAGTCAATCTTTTGATGATTCACTGTTCCCCAGGATGATTCACTGTGTACTAGAGCTGAGACACTGGATCAGAAATAATAATATAAACAAGTGCACACCAGCTCCAAACTTGGAGGGATATTACTTTCTTCATTTAACCTGTTTCAAAGCCAAAATAGTTGATATTTTT
This sequence comes from Thysanoteuthis rhombus, assembly GCA_963457665.1. NCBI lineage: Eukaryota > Metazoa > Mollusca > Cephalopoda > Oegopsida > Thysanoteuthidae > Thysanoteuthis > Thysanoteuthis major. Next base: position 50,342,056 of record OY735198.1, read on the forward strand.
TTAACCCAAATATATTGATAAAATTATCAACTATTTATAATCATTTTTTCTAATCCACTGTGCCCTGGTTTCCCTTATATAGTTCTTCATATACTAGGTATGTCAAGAAAGTATTCTATGATTTACTATCAGTGAAAGAATAGGACAATGGTGCCTTAGTCCCTTTCAAAGTACTCTCTTCAGGACCTCACACACTCCTCTTACTTTTCAAAATAGCTGGTGAAGTTCTCTTTCAGAATGGCCATCAGCTATCTTGCCACTTTCTCCTCAATCTTCTTCATGATCTGAAATTTCCTTACATTGGTGATTCAAGCCTAGGGGCAATTTGGAATTTGGGCATGAAGAGCAAAAAATGTTCAGTGGCTCAAAACTTGAACGTGTTATGGCTTAATTGATTAATTCTAAATTATGTAGTACTATCAATTCCTAATTACATGATTCTATTAATTACTAATTAGTTACTTATAAACTACGTTAAATTTGTAACTTATGCCCAACTTATTAATTTTGTGAGGTATAAAAGCAATGAAGTAATTGTATTGTAGTTATCAAATTTCATGCAATAAAAAAATTACAAAGAATTAATAAGTGCCCCAAAGTTCATACATGAGTATTTCGTTTTTACAAAGAATTTGTTTCATCAAAGTATATTTTCCTTGATTTAAAACTCAAAATTTTGATAAATTTCTTGAATCTAACATAATACTGGTCATAGCTGTCAATAAATGGACAACCTTAGCGTCAAAATTTGAAGTCATGTGAGAAAATTCCAACTAAGAATGAATATGGTCAGAATATATTCTGTTTATGACATCACTGGCATTTTCCACCAGGAAATATCTAAAATAAAGTGACAAACATTTAGAAACATCTAGATTCTCGGGAATTTAAGAGTTATTTCCATTGGAAAACATCTAAAATAGAGTAAATAAAACATTTAGAAACATCTAAATTCTCAGGAATCTAAATGTTATTTCTATAGGAAAACATCTAAAATAGAGTAAATAAAACATTTAGAAACATCTAAATTCTCAGGAATCTAAATGTTATTTCTATAGGAAAACATCTAAAATAGAGTAAATAAAACATTTAGAAACATCTAAATTCTCGGGAATATAAGTGTTATTTCTATAGGAAAACATCTAAAATAGAGTAAACAAAACATTTAGAAACATCTAAATTCTCGGGAATCTAAATGTCATTTCTATAGGAAAACATCTAAAATAGAGTAAACAAAACATTTAGAAACATCTAGATTCCCGGGAATATAAGTGTTATTTCTATAGGAAAACATCTAAAATAGAGTAAACAAAACATTTAGAAACATCTAGATTCATGGGAATATAAGTGTTATTTCTATAGGAAAACATCTAAAATAGAGTAAACAAAACATTTAGAAACATCAACATACTGGAGAATGTAGATGTTATCATTGAACCTGTCAAAATAAGGCAAAAAAAAGTTAGAAAATTTTTTTCACGAAAATCAAAAAAAAAAATTTTAAGTAGGGATCTATAGAGTACTGATGCTAATTTTCAAGTTATGGCCAGGAACGTTGGAACATACAATACACATATATAAAAAGTGATTGGACCCCTAAACAGATTTAATGTCTATGATTGTTCGATTATTATACTTTTTCAGCACTAAATTAGTTTTATTAGAGCAAAGGGGTGCATCTTATCACATGGGCACACAGTTGCCCGGGGGCCCTGCCATTTGAGGGGTTTAAAATTTTATTTGAAAAATAAAAACCTATTTCAATATTTGGGGAGGGGGTTAGGGACCCCAGCATATTGCTTTGTCTGGGGCCTCATATATTCTCAAGATGATCCCGGTAAGGGGGGTATCAACTTTTTGGAGCTGTCAGGGTGGAACATGAGATGAGAACCTCTGATTTAGAAAATGAATATAAAATTAAGGCATATTGAGAAAATTTATGAAGAAGATTTTTTTTCACATGTCCTATATTTTGGGGCAGTTACAAGAGGGCAGGGAATTAGTCTGGGGTGCAGATGGCTGCCAGGTCACCCATAGGGTCAGAGCTAGACAGGAGAAGCAGTGTTCTATCCATTAAAATGAGGAGGCAGAAATATGGCTCTCAGGCTTCTTGTTGCTGGGTGGGTGAATAATTTGGGAGTGAGAGTAGCAAGGATGACAGTAATGTATTAATATCCTATATTTTGACTTGGTTTATATGAAAAATGCTTTTGAGTCATATTTATATTTAATGTGAGAAACTTTTGCAGATTAAAAACAAGATTTGAATCCAAAAGGGAAGATTTCATTTTTTCCTCCTCTCTTCATCCTGTTTTCTTATTTATCTGTTCAGAGTTAGGAACCAAATTTGTCAGCTTTTTATCTCTCTTACAAAGGTCAGTCTCAAGAATACCACAGACATCCTATTTACCTCTGAAAATGAAATTGGAAGAGGTATTTTCTTTCAGTTGTGTCTATCTATCAGTCAGCCAACCTGTCTCTTAGAGTTTTTGATGAATTTTGATGAAATTTGGAGCAAGGACAGGCCATGGGCTATGGAGAAAGTGATTAAATATGGAAGCAGATCCAGGAATTAATTCCCCATTAAGAGATATTTTTTCTAATCATTCTGCAGGAAAAGAGGTTGAAAACAAATGGTTAATAAAAAGCCTGGATTCAAATTTTCAGGGAAGAAACTCAATATATTCATATCAGTAGTTCCTTCCAATTTTCAATTCATATTTTATTTTCATTCTGTTTTTAGTTAGTATACAGCATTGGCAGAAGCATTCACTCTCTGGGTGCTTTCTGATACATGTAAGTTTTGATAATGAGATCCATTCTGGTCTCTTTAAAACCAAACAAGACACTCACTGTTTTCCTATCAATAAATGATAATCCCTTAAAAAAAGAAGGAAAAATAAGACAAATAAACAAAAAAGCTTCTTCTTCATTTTGGGAATAAATACCACCTCTAAAATATAAAGTAATATCACTTGACAGAAAAATCTACTTTTCATAATGAATCTATAAAACAGGCAAAATATGTTCTTTCCATGAGACTGTACCAATACAATATAATATAGATAGAGTTTGTAATTTTCAGATAATTCACTAACATTCAAAGAGTTATCTAGGCCATTATCTTAAATTTTATTATCATCAGATGAAGCATTGTCAGATATTATAATCTTTGACTAATATTTCTTTCATATCAACTTCAGCTGCTTTTCATTACAACTACTCAGACAGCCATTCTACAGCCGCTGGTAAAGAGAGCAGATCTGAAATTAAGAATAAGATCTTGACAAGACCTATATATATATATATATATATATATATACACAAAGGTTTTCCAAGGGAAAAATGATGCAAGTGGTGCTACAAGAAAAAGAGATGAGAGTTTGAGTCTCATCAAGAGCTTATTCTCAATTTCCAATTTGTTCAGTACAGTTTACTAATGGCCATGGAGTGACAGTCTGAGTAGTTGTGATGAAAAAGCAATTGCAATCAAGATGAAGGAAATACTAGTAAAAAATTGATAATGATTGATTGGACTATTGTTTTACATTATTGGTGGACATTACATGAGAAAAAAAGACCTGCCCTCTTTCCATATGGACACTTGAAGGCTATAGAACAGAGCAGCTGAAACATTGTTGTCACAAAAAGAACAATCTCAATACTCTAAACCAGCCATGGAGCAATACAATAAAAGTTAGTAGAAACACATATCATTAATATCATACATTGCATATCCAAATGCTAATGAAAACGTCAATTTATAAATCTAGCATCTTGTTGTTAAAAAAGGCCTTGTTACACTTCCTTTGTTGATTTTTTAATCATGGTAAAGCAAGCTGAAAGAGTGGAAGAAGATATTGTGAACCAACAGACGCAAAATAAGTTGTTTTATTTAAACAGCAGCAATCTGATTTGTGTCTGAATTCTCTTAAAGTTCTCACTATATATGTATATAGCTGCGGTTATTTCAGTGTTGTTTTTAATCTAATTCAGTTGCCTTGTCATTGTTACCATTCAAGGAATACTGTCAAGTTTCCATTTAATACTGCGTCAAGTTCCTTAAACCGGAGAGCATTCTGTTTACTTTTCAGGAGACAGCCATATTGGTTTTTGAAGATACACAGCAGATGTCTGTGAAAGAACAAAGAGTTTTTGCAACTAGTTCTATTGAATAAATATTGTTGTTTATAAGTCAATCTATCATTATTTGTTATTTGTTAATGGTAACAGAGTACAGATGGGAAAATGACAGAGGATATACCAATATTGGTGAATGAGGAGTATTGTGAGTGGCGAGAAGAAATGGCTTTATAAGAGACAGCAGCAAAAATTAAAAAACACAAGATGGCTCCTATTATGTTTTTCAACAAGCAAAGGCAAGCAATTTTGAAAATGAACATGATGGATTTATGCACAGATGACAGATTAACAAAAATATATATGAGATTGGATAAACTTTTTGAAATAAATTTTGTTGAAAATGCCGAAGTTGCAACAGGCATCAAGGAGAATTAAAAAAAAAAGAAAGGAAGATGGGATTCAATATGAAGAATAAATAACTCTTTCGGAGGAAATTCAGAGGAAAAAGAAGATACAAAAGAATGAAAAAGAAATGAAAAACGGAAAGAAAAGAAAACAACTGAAGATGAATTAAAGACAAAACTAAATGAAGAAGTTACCAGACTTGAAGCTGATTTAGAGAGGAAAAAATTGGAATATGAAGAATCAATATCCATTAAAATCAGATCAATTTACACATGAATAAAAGTTGCAGTACAAAATACAACTGTATTTGTAAATAAGTGAATATTCCAAAGTTTTTGAAGATTAGAATACTTGAGCATAAATACCATCTTAAACAGTACAATATCATTTTGAAAGAAGAGAAACAGCTTGAGCAAAAGTTGAAGGATATTAATGATAAACAAAATACATAGATTTCTGAAATCATTAAATGGATAAGTGAAAAGCTTACAATATCAAAGATAAGCAAAGTAACAACAGAAGACAAACTCTTTGAATGTCATTCTGAGAAAAAAAAATGTTAAGAGAAAAATTGAAAGAAGCTGCAAAGATCTGGTTTGATACAAATTTACAAAAATAAGTCTCTTGCTATAAGTGCAATGTAATTAGCCACATAACAGGTTACTGTAAAACTGTGAAAAAACACTGCTATATATGCAACTGGCTGGGTCATATTGCTTGTCACTTTCATGAGGAAATTGAGAATAGAGCTTATTTCAACTTGGGGAAGCTTTTGGCATATCCAGTAAAGTGTGTCTTGAATCATGAAAGTTCACGAGACACCAGGAATTACTACTCCATTGTCAGTGGCCTCGCAGCATACCAAAAGATCCAGAATGAAAAGATCAAGAACCTGCATTGGATTTTAATTAGAACTACTATCCTATAATTCATTATGAAATAGGAACAAATGATGAAGCATTACATATTACAAAAAAAAAAAAAAAAAGGGGGCAGTGGAAGAGTAAAGGAAAGCTTCTGGATGAGCCCTCATTGAGTCAGGGAGCTGAGATAAAGGAGACTGGAGCTAATGCAGTAAAGTTGTGTTGTAAAGCAGGAATGACTCTAGAGTGGCTGGAATATGCAATTGCAATGGACACTCATGAATACTAAGAATCTATTGCTCATTTCCAGTAGGAACTCTTACACCACTGTGACCAAGAATCTTGAAAGAACCAGGCAGTATTCTGAGGTAGCCAAATTACAGAAGCCTGCAGAAATACCCAGGAAACAGCCTTAGAATTGAAGCAACAGTCTTTTATATTTCATGGAGTAAGTTGGAAAATAATTTCTGAAGGAAGGTCCTTAAGAAAGGGATCTGAAGTATAGAGTCTTGTCACTTATCTTCATCAATGTGAATATTCGCAAGAACTTCATAGTTCCTAAATGCAAATACTGCAACCGCTATTTTGGGCAACAACGCAAATGCTGCGCTCACTATTATTGCCCCTTTTAGCTCCTTCTTGCGTCCATCCTGAATTAACTACCCCCTTATAATCTAACTTTGTCAACTATACCACTCATTATAATAGACATGGCTCATCAGGTTCTATTCAATAGATAGATAAAACGACATTAGACGCATTCTGCCACATGTCCCAAAAATTCTTATTCTCTCTTAAATTTCATTTTTACTCATAGGAATAACCTAAACCTTCTCTTCTTTACACAATAGAATGTATTAATGTTTCCATTACTGGTATTTCATTTCCATTCTTTATTTGTGTATTGAATGTACTTCTCATTTTCACATCTAAATACTTGCTGGCACCCATTCTTCTATGAGAACTACTAGGATTATCTAGGACCAAACTTCTACTAACTGAGGACCCTGACAACTATGTATAAGAACAATATTTTTTATAACTGATGACCCTGATATATATTTCAAGAACCTTATCTCCTATACAACCATTGTAAAATAATATAATAGATGTAACAACTATCGACTAAGAATTTTCAACATAGCTTAAGAACAATCCAGATAATAAACCTTGACTATCTATCAATCTACTGTTGAAACAGTGAAGTTCAACTAGATAGACGGAGTAATTTGCAATGTGTTAGCTAGATTTTGTTCCCTATCATTGTGCATTGAATTTTGAATATCCTGCTGTGCCCCTGAGAGCTAACTGTGGCACTCCTAGAAGCTGCGGTGCACACTTTTGCTGAATCATTTTAGACATTAGAATTAAAACAGTGATGTATTTATGAGACGTGATACAATAAAAGCTTTTGAAACTGATTTCCTTGTTTTGGTGGTTCTTTTCACATGTTTCCATTGATTTGATTGACTCACAGCATTCATGATGTGGTCATACGGCTTTTTTCATTAGCTTGTGACTAATACTGCAAGACTATACAATTAAGTTATTAAGACACTCACATATGTATATTCTCTGGATTCAGTTATCATTTTGTTGACAAGTGACCCAAAAAAGAGGAAAGTCTCCCAGTTTAATGAGTCTGTGTAGATAAAACTGTTACTTTAATAGACGTTCACCAAGTCAAGCTTAATCTGGCACAAGGCTAAATCTTCTGAGTGGGAACAGCCAGTCTACCTTGAAAATTACTATTTAAAATTCTTGCTTATATCTTGGCTCTGACATCAATGACTGACACCAGTTGAAAATGAACTATTACCCATGCAGGCTTTTCAAAAATACTCACAATAAATCAACAAACACTTTAGACAGGCAGGCTTCAGAAGTGGCTATTTTATTATTGACCACCAACATACATTAAACCAGATGATTAAAAAGACAACAGAATACAATAAACCACTTTGTTTGGCTTACATAGACTATGAAAAAGCTTTTGACTCAGTAGAACACACAGCAGTCAACTCAATGCAAGAACATAGTGTGGATTTAAATCTCCATTATGAAGATCAGATTCAGTCCTAGGAAAAATATTAGGTTTTAAATTCATGCTTAAAAATGGTTACAACACGCGTAAAGATTATTGGGTTTTCGGAAAAATATTTAGATTAATTATATAATTGAAGTTTTTCAAATCTCTGAAGAGATATTTACTCCTATTGTTGCTTATTGTGAAACGACTCAAAATGTTATGAATACAGATTTTGCTTCGGTTACGTTTTAGTTTTTTTTCCATAATAAACCGTAAATCTTGTAATACATATTTGGAGGGTAGGGTTAATTTGTTTCAGTACAGTAAAATTATGACAAAAAAACTAATACTGAATGAGAGATCGCAAAAACATTTGTCCTATCAGTCACAAATTTAAAAAAATTTGAAAAGCCCTGTTATAAACCTTTATTTTTGACAACTGTTTACCTTCATCTCTTTTTCTCAGCTGATTCTTTGGTTACGATTTCCTTTACCAGTAAAAACAAAAAAAAAACTAATATCTCATATGACTGTCCAAAATCATTTTTCAAAAACACAGCAATTTTTCTGAATATAATTAAAAAGGAAAAACATCCATGACATAATTTATTTCACATTAACGGTAACATAAATATTTCAAAGCCATATTTTAGCACAACTGACATAAGGTAGGGGTCCAGGTCAGCATTATAGTCAGAACATGAATAGAACCCCCCTCTACAAAAAAACCCTAAAAATTTGTCTTCAAAAATGTAATGGAGGTCTTATTGTTTGAAAGCATGAAAAGTTTTTTTCTGAATAAAAACGAAAACAAAAGTTTTTCAGTTTCAGTGGTTAAACGATTGTTAAACTTTTCTGATCACAACTTAACTCATGATGTGATTCCATGATTTTCTGTGAACAATGCAGATCATAATTGAAGAATAGGCTGTCAGTGTAAATAATCATCTTTTTCAATTTGTTGTAATGTGTAGGAAGAAATATATTGAAAGACATACTATTTTTTTATGATCAAAAATTCAGGTAATCAAAGTGAAATCAAACTTTTTTTATAAAACAATAAGTAAATTTTGCCAATTAGATAATTGAAATTCATAATAATTATAAAAATATTTATTCTATTGCAATAAATTAAAAGTGGTTTTGATCATCAACATTTACTCTATAGAATATTCAGTGTATTGTCATTTATTTTGTAACTATAGATTTTTAAAGAAATCAAAATATTACTTATTTTATTAAAAAAAATTTCTCTCAGGAACTGAAGTTATAACTTTTTCTCCAATTAATTTTTTGTCCTGATGTACATTGGCATACACTTTGACATTTTTTCCACAACTTTTTTCCTGTCAACATTCAACTTTCTACTTATGTTACTATTACAGCCAAGCATCAACTTGCATCTGGGTTACGTTTTAGTAGTAAGGATGCAACTTGCAACTCAACCTGAGCATGTCAACCATTATAGGGTGATAAGAAATAAATGATGCACATCATAAGATACCAACACATACATCTTTACCTAAACCTATATATTATTCATACATCTTCCTTGTCCTTCTGAAGAGAAAGGAACAAATGTCATCCATTACTTCTTCCACTCTTTATCTAGTTTGCGATGTTGTTATGATCTTTGACTGAATTATAAATTTTTGTGTCATCTGTAAATGTACTACATTTGGATTGTAGTGTTTTAGTAATAGGATAAGTAATACTTTAATGCAATAAGTAATCTATATTAATATTTTAGTCATCTCTGGTTCTAAACATCGGGATGAAATGATTTTTATACAAAAATTTTCTCCAATAATTCTTCTTATGAATGGTGCAAACTTTTGTTATGATAATCAACAGAAACAAAACACACACATAAAACTGTTGTCTTCGGGGAATCAGCGTCCTCCTCCTAATTTTTCACCTCTGGTGATTTTTGTTTAGTTAACGAACAAGTAACAAGTGTAAAATACAAAAGGTGAAATTTTGAACTGAACCTAAATCTCCTAAAGTGAGTAGCAGTTGAGATTTCTGTTTCCAATTTGAAACTTTTAAAAAAATTCATATGTGAAAGAAAAGAAAACAATTTTCAAACATCAATAATAATTCAGCAACATGTGATCCAGCAGTTGTTGATTATATTTAAGTCATAGTTTTGTAGTTCGAGTTTTTATTGACGCAGAAGTGAAGTAAAAAAAACCAAAAAAACAACTAATAAATTCAACACAGAAAAAAATTACAAAATTTTATGTAAGATATCTTATTTAGATTTCTGTAAAATATTTTTCAATATATTCTTTTAAAAGTATTCATCAAAGACATAAAAGAAATATATGATCCAGCATTTTATTTTAGATTAGAGACATAATTTTTTTGCACTAGATTTGATGAACAACAATTAAGTACAAAATGAACTTATTCAAAGACATTCAAAATGGAAAGATTAAAAAGTTTCATCATAATGATAAAGAAAGAAGGAAGATATTGATAACCTCATGCATTTTCACTGGAAATTCCAAAAAACATTATGTCCTATTCTTTGAACGGTGTAAGCAACTTCTTAAACAAACAAATTATGGTTCTAAACACAACAAAAAACTAATTTTTCTGTCAGAATTTTACCTAATCATACCTCTCATAGATAGCCAAGTATAAGGAATATCTTAAAATAACACCGAATTCAAAGGATTCTGATTATTTTATTTGCAACAACTGACATTCTAATAATCCAACTGTTGGTACTAACCAGATAAAAATGTTGCTGATTGTACCTGAATGATCAGCAAGATTTTTTAATTCTAAATCAACTAGATCCCAGGAAGGTAATTAAAGTTATATTTGTGCAAAGATTAATGAAAATTACTACATATGCAAGTATATAAGATAAACATTACATCCAATATGCTGGTCAAATGGATTTAAGAGTTAATGAAATACAGTTACCCCTTTGCCATTCAGCAGTTTCCCATTTGTGATTTGATAATTTGCAGTTCAGTCTTTAATAATTTGATGGGAATATCTTAATTATTTATACAGCAAAAAGCTATGAAATCAACATCATTGAAAATACACGGAACAGTATAAACAAAATATGGATCGTAATAATCTTTGTCTCATTAATAAGAAGAAAGATAGTTGAAACTTATTTATGTTCATAATCAGTTTGCCTATGTTCGTGCTTCACTGTTATTTGTGCATGACATCTCTGATTTTTAGTCTGGTCATCTATCATTGTTATTGAATATGAAAATGAAGTCAAAACTCAATAGTAGGAGTTAGGCAATAAATATTCAGCGTAAGGAACAAAATCATTTAACTCACAAAATACTATATTTCTATCTAAATACAAAAAATTCTATGAACTCCAACTTTGAACCAATTTCTCCCAGTTAACATTGGGTATGACTGCTAATCATAGGTAAAATTTTGATTTATTTCATTTATGATAATGAAATATTTCTAATATTTTTGTTATTCTTTATCATAAATATTCACTAAATTGATTTATTACTTCTTATATTCCAAAATCATTTTATTACTATAAATCAAATAAATGAAAAATATTACTAATCTTTTTAGAAATATTACTCATTTTGTTATAATAGTTATTTATTTTATTACAAATATTATTTATTTTATCAAAAATATTACTTATTTTATTAAAAATAATACTAAATATTGAAAATAATTATCAGTTATTGTATTAAAAATATCACTTACTTCATCAAAAATATTACTTATTTTATTACAACTGATTAAATAAATTGGAATATTACTTATTTTTATTGGAAAAAATTTCCCATGACTTTTTTCCAAACCAAAAACTTGTTATGTTTTTTTCCTTTCACACACTAGCACATACTATGACTTTTTTTCCTACGATCACTTTGCCAAGCCTGAGATATGATATGCTTGAGCCAGATGACCAGTAAACAAACTCCATGGATTCAAAAGAAAAAGATAAGGTCAAAATTGAAAACAGGATTTCCCCCTCCCCACTATCTAGGCCGATTGTCTTCAATGAAATGGTACCTACTATTCCCCCACCCACATCTGCTTCTGAGGCATATCTCTTTTCCCTCAGCTGTTGCAATGGAATTTCCTTTTTAACAAACACAAGGAAATCTCTTCCTCTTTTTGGGAAGTGATTTTAACAGTTTTCACTCTTGAAGTCAACTGCAGCTCTTTACAAACTGGTGATTAATTGTCCCAAGGGTGAATGAAATTATTTTGGTGGTGAATGAAACTAGAAGGATGAATGAAACGTGAGGGAAACATGAAAAATGAATGACCAAATTTAATCAGATATTTTCATTTTTCAATACTTGAATAGATATTGCAATTTAAGTGGTTAGATGAACTAAATGAAGAGAGCAAGAAAATCGGCCTACACATGAACTTCAGCAAGACGAAGATCATGTGCAACAACCACATTGAAGATAAAAACACTAAGATCAAAATCGAGGACACAGAACTGGAGGAAGTAGACCACTACATCTACCTAGGACAATGAATCTCCATGAGACCCTCAAAAGAAGAAGAAATCAAGCGAAGAATCACACTAGGATGGCAAGCCTTTGGCAGAGCTAGCTCAACCTTCAGAAATGAGAAGATTCTATTAATCCTAAAAAGAAGGGTGTATAACCAATGCATCCTCCCAATAGTCACTTATGGAGCTGAAACATGGAACCTAACCAAGAGACAGACCCGCAAATTGAGAACCATGCAACATGCATATGAAAGAATTATGCTGGGCCTCACATGGAGAGAGCACAAGACAGCACAGTACATCCGAAAAAAGACAAGAGTCAGGAACATCATAGAATCCATTAAAAATCTCAAATGATAGAGAGGTGTGGCAAATCCTGGGGAAGATCTATGTCCAATGACGGACGTTAAAAGACTGATGATGATGATGATGATGATGAAGTGGTTAGTAAGCTGATAGTTTTTTTAATGGAAGTGGAGCTGGAAATATGATGTATAATATTTTAATTCTCTACCTTTGATTTACTAATTTCAAAATAGCAGGATATTTCCCAAATTCACTTTAATAAAACCTTTTAGGGGAGACCTGGTATAAAATGAATTATGTATTGAATCATACACAAGGAAGAATAAGACAAAATTGATTGAAAACTTAGAAAAATTTCATCAAGGATCAATGAAATTTTGTTATAAAGACTCGGGGGTGATTAACACTGGAATAGTTCAAAGAACCACTGGTCTTAGAACACATGAAAGAAAAAAAGTTTCAAGAACAAGAGCAAGGGAGAAGAAAAGCAATTCAAGTGGTTAACAATTGTCTCAACTTCATAAATTCAGGGCTAGCTTCAAGCCAATGGGACCAATTGCTTCCAACTGGTCCCTTCACTTAAGGGGGCCATGTTCCAAGGGAATCTACTCTAGTCTTGGCAAATACACATAACAACACATTGCAAATTACACCTGACACCAAATTGCTGGTTTTACAGAGAGCAACATCGATTTTAATTTTCTTTTGAATTGTTAAAAAGTCAATAGTATTTGTTCGTAAAGTAATCTCATATATTCATTTATTTGTAAATGCATTATCAACCAAGGTCCATTCTGGTCACAACAGATTACAGTAATCATCTCTTTCACTAATTTTTGTTTTTTCATTTATAACTTGTAGAAAAAAATCATATGCTTGAACTTTTAAACTGATATTTTTTAGCAATTTTTCAAGAAAATGTTCCCAACTTGTAACTGTAGCAATGTTGCATGACATGGAAATTTTTATATGAGTGAAATATGGAACTAATATAAAGTTAGCCATAGAATTATACTGATGCTAACAGGAGTAGCAGATGAGATGAATAAACTTGATAGAAGTATCAAAGGAGTACACAAATTTGTTCTCTTTACAAGTATATATACAGTAACCCTTCACTAATCTGGCTCCATTGAGACCTGAGGAGTGCTTGATTAGTGAAAATGTCAAATCAAAGATGGATTACCTCTAAACAATAGCTAGCCACTTCATCATACCTTTAAAATATCATGTAAATCAGTACAATAAGGAAACAAAACCATTGAATCTAGTCTTAATTCTTGATGAAACATTTTTATTCGCATTTCCATCATATCTCCAAATAGTTAATCATCTTTACTAACAAGAAGCTTAAACCACTTTATCAAGATTTTATCTAGTTCAGAACTTAGTCACACGAGTCATAACTGGGGTTAATTAAGAGCAAATAAGATAAATGCAGTAAAACTATCAGGAATTGGTTGCCTGTGTTTATAAGAGTGGGTTAAGGACTATATGGATCTAGTGCAACCAAAACAAAACACAACAGGTTGGTACGGTACACTGGGGAAGTTGAAATTACGGTGGCCAGGGAAATAAGGAATTAGTGATGAATTAGTAAATGAAACAGATTACAGGGAGATGAATTAGTGGTGGAGGTCTACTGTACAACAGAGTTTCTTCTCCAAAGGATCAAAATCTCAATAAAAGAAAACAAAAAGTCAGACTCTTGGTGTAAAACTATTGATGCCACAAAAGAAGACCAATTTATACAACATGGTATACAAGGCAGTGATAGACTGACCTACTGGGATACCAGGAAATCTCCCAGCGTGCCCCCTTCAAGTCGAGCCCTTTCTTGTTTTCTAGATTGTTTGCTATCAAGGCGATTTATGCTTTACAAAATACTTGGATAGTTTGTTTTATGATTGAGATTTTAATTTGTATAATATCTATATTATTTAACATTGCTAAATAAAATATTGGAGACATGTAACATTTTATTTGCTGACTGATAAAATTGCTTTTATTTGATTCCTTCAATAAATTTTAAGATTAGGTTGGCCCTTTTATATATTTATACAGTAGAAATTATAGGTTCAGTCAGCTGCTGATACAAGATCTGTCTGGTGAAGAACCAACTATTTTGAATATCTTGTGAACCAACAGCAGGGTCTTGATTCAACTTGGGAACTAATCAAAGGGGATCTTACTACAGATGTAAGAACAGATATTCCCCTGTGGGGTTATTCAGTCAACATTGAGATGCCTTTGAATTGTGTGTACTGTGTGACTGTGGCATTCTTGATTCCTTATCTCCAGATCTCATGCATGATTTTTTGGCAAAACATACCATAACCCAAGTGTGTCAACCTTCCTACAGTTAAAATTTAGCTGGCTAAAACTTTTGGTTTTCTCAAAGCTAAAATCACTGTTAAAAGGTAGATTTCAGACAATGAAAGAGATTAGGGGAAATGTGCGGAGGCAACGGATGGTGATTCTGAAAATGGACTTGGCAGACAGTTTTGGAAATTGGAAAGGAAGCTTGGATGAGTATGTGAGGTCTAAAGAAGAGTATTTTGAAATGGGGGTGCCATTATCCTAGGTAGGCTAATTTTTCATTAACCCATTACCTTCAGAAGCTGGTGAAGAGTAAGATATCCATTACAAGGTAAAAGCTTCTGTCCATAGCAGGATAATCCATTACAAGACAAAAGATACAACCGAGCAGCCATCAATTACGATGAAATAGAAATTTTATTGTGTTAGCTATAGAACTGCGATGACTGAAATTGCATTCATTTGCAGCTAATGGATTGATATTAAATGGCAAGATACTTTAAAGATAGACCTCGAATATTCATCTGAAGAAAAAAGTCAAGATTTAATGAATAATAAGAAAAAACATATTATTTCGTGTTTTTAAACTGTTCCTCAGTAGTGAGTAACCGGAGCCAATATTAAAGTTCTGAAGGAAGAAGTCAGCCACATTCTCACACATTGGCTCCTTTCTCAGGGGGTTAAGAATGCAAAGAAGAGGATATTGTTCCATCCTGATACACAGGCCTGTAGTTTTTTTGGTTGTTTTTATCATTGATGCTAGTTGCTTGCCCCACACCCATAGGAATTTTTTTTTCTTTCTTGAGTGTTTGTGTATGTGTATGTGTGTGTGTGTGTGTGTGTGTGTGTGTGTGTGTTTGTGTGTGTGTGTAAGTGTGTGTGTGTGTGCACGTGCGTGTGTGTGTGCACGTGTGTGTGTGCGTGTGTGTGTGTGTAGAATTACCTTCTTTTAGTTGAACTGCCTTGTAAGAGCAAAGGACTGCAATGAACCTAGTACTCACACAAAGATTGGGCTTACGAATAATTCTAATGTCCGACAAGTTTCCTTTTTCCTTTGAAGTAAACAAACAGTTTAACAATTCAGTAATTCTGGTTGCATTTCGTGACATACTTTTCTAAATTTTCCGGTCACTGGAATGAAAAATCTCTTCCCAAAATCTTGGAGGTGGGCGGGGGGGTGTTGAGTGATGCGGAGGAACAGTTCACACATATCCAGTTTGAATTTCTGCCAAGGCTGTTTACATTCACTTCTTCCCACTAAAGGCATGAACCCCCCCCCAGCTATGCATAAATAGCAGACCCTTTGGAGCCCTTTAGCCATGTTAGGCAGTCCAGCTAAAAGAAGATTATTCGCATTGGATGAAAAAAAAAATTTTTTTTTTTTAAATCTTGGGCTGGCAACTTCAACCAGAAAAAAAAAAAAAGTGGCCTCATACTCCACAATTTCTCCAGAATAAGCAAGCAAAATCTTTGTCCTCATTTAAAACAGCTATGCTTTTTAATCAATTCCCCTTACCCCCCAAATTTTTTCTGACTTTGCTTCTCCAACCATCACTCCACTATGTGCCTTTTCGCCCATCAGCTTTCATTAAATCTACTCAATTTCTTCTTTATGAACAGTTTTTCCCTCTCCTTTTACTTTCCTTTTTCTCAGATTTTTTTTACCGCTTTGTTTTCTCCTGAAATTTAAACTCCTTAAAACCAACCCAGTGAGTTACACCCTAAAACCACCAGCTGTACAGAGCAGATGCCAATATGAAAACAAACAGAAGAAAAAGGAGAAACAGGAAAACAAGAATTTTATCTATTTTGCGAATGATTTTGTTTCCCATCTTGAATATTTATTGCAAACTCCTACTATTGAGTTTCGACTTTATTTTCATACATAACAATAATGATGGATGACCAGACTGAACACCAGTGACACCATGCATGAATAACAGTGACACAGAGACACATACAAAGAAATAATTTTTAGATGATAATTTTCTATAATCTTTCTTCTTATTAATGAGACAAAGATTATAATGATGTATTTAGGATTTGCTAAACTTTTCACATTTTGTTTAAACTGTAAAGCATATTTTTCTATCACATGTTTTTCGCAGTATACCACATAACTCTCCCCCTGAAATTCCCCATTAAATTACTCAATACTGAACTGCAAATTATCAAAACCACAAACGAGAAACTGGTAAATGGCAAAAGGATAACTGTACTTCATCTATTCTTAAATCTATTAGACCAGCATATCGGACGCAGTGGCTATCTCATGTACCTGCATATTTAGGAATTTTCGTTAATCTTTGCACAAATATAAATTGAATTACCTTTTAGGGATCTAGTTGATTTGAGATTCTAAAAACCTTGCAAATCATTCAGGTACAATGAGCTGAGCAACATTTTTATCTGGTTAGAACCAACAGGAGGATTATTAGAATGTCAGGTGTTGCAAATAAAAAATCAGAATCCTTTGAATTTGGACTTATTTTAAGACATTCCTTGCACTTGGATATCTCTTCATGTAGCTAAATGCAGTATGACGGATGCCACATTACTTCTTTATTACAGAAATTCTCTAGTGTAGTAACTTTGATTCTAACTTGATGTTTCACAATGATGACCATATGCCAAATTAAATTAAGATTAATAAATATGATAGCCTGCTCTACAGGTCCAATAGTTACATATATCAAGCCATTGTCAGTGATCAGTGTTAAAGCCAAGAGGTTGAATGCTGATTTTCAAAGAAAGCATAGCCTAGTCACTTGGAAGACTGGTGCAATACAGTCATTTTACCTCCATTTGGTCTTATGCAAAAGCTAAGCTAAACTTGGTATCAATTCTGATAATTTTGGTGGATTAGATAGTTTATTTCCTCCCAATGACATTGGCCAATTTCCAAGCCCAGATAAAAGCTGGAATTTTAAATACTGCTTTTCAAGGCAGGAAGAGAGACCTTGGCTGCTTGGAAGACTGGTGTGATTCAAACTTTCTACCACCATTTTCCTTGTGCTGTGCTAAGCTAACCTTTATAAATATCATAAAATACATGAATAATATCCTCTTAGGGGTTGCAATCCCCGTTTCAACACTACTCCACTTCCCTTGTAATATAAAACAAGATATTCATATCTAATTGATTCAACATGAATACAGATTTCCCTAGAGGCGGTTAAACTACTAAAATACTTTTGTATCTCAACACATGGACGTCCACTTCCAGTTTACTGAGGTGGGGAGCAAAAGCATATATTTTGAGAGGAGAGCAAAAGGACTTTTTTAGAATACATCTTAGTGGCAATTCTGTTACACAAAAGACATTCCACCGGTTGAGAAGGCACTGCACTCACTGCTATTTTTTGTAAGCAAGTACGACCCATTGTATGATCTAGATGTCAGATGGTGAATTTGACTGTGGACGGAGACCCATGACCTGACCCCAGGATGGCACGATGGAGCAAGCACCAGTGAATAATGATGTTATCTTTGTATAACATTAAGTAGATTTCACATAAAACTGAACCATTATCCATTATTTACTATAGGGTTCTAACTTTCAAACCTCCTTGCCCTTGATGAGGAGGCCTGATCAGACAGACAGGAATGATAACAATTGGTTACGCTAAAAAAATATTTGATCACAAAGACCGGTCTAAAATTAAAAAGGTGTCTGTTCATGTGGAGAAGGATGCCCTGTTGAGGCGGGGTTGAGGCTATAGTCAAAGGTAGAATGTTGAACTCTTGGTCAAATGTGTGGTTCCTGGAGGCTCCTAGTATGCACTGGACCTGCCAGCATCTTGGTTTCTCAAGTTGGGTTTGTTATTTGCCTTGTTCTTATTTATGAAAAAAAGTAACCTATTGTCTGTTTACTGAAAAAATACTCTGTTGGAAGGGGGAAAAGTAGTAAAAAGTAAAAAGAACGATAGGAGAATGGGAATGAGGTTGATTGGTCAGAAATAAAATGGTAAACTCCCAGCCAAACCTGTAGTTCCTAGCATCTCTCACCTACACCTAGCCAGATAACCTATTATCTTCTCAAGTTGAGTTCAAACCTTTCATTTAGAAAAAAATTCTCATCAACTACTAATCATATTCATCCAATTCTTAATGTGACAAACTTATTATCTACCTTGTTTCTATTTATGAAAATTTTTGCCCATAATTATTTCCGGCAATGCAAATAATACCGAGTGTATGTTTATTACAATTGCAGATCAGGGACCAAGGTATGTAACAAAATATGTAAAGAGAGGTGTTTTGGGCTACATCAATAGGATATCCCATTAGTTTTAAAAAAATGGGTCTACAACCAATGCATATTCCCGATAGTCACCTTCAGAGCTGAACCCAACCAAAAGATTGACTCTCAAACTGAGAATCATGCTCAGAATCATATGGAGAGATCACAAAATGGCACAGTATATTAGAGGTAAAAAAAGGAATCATTAGAAAACCCAAATGGCAATGGGCTGGTGATGTTGCAATAATATTAGACAACCAGTAGACATCATGACTCACAACGCAGATCCCCAGAGATCATATACAAAACAGTGGCTGGTAAAATATGAGCTGGCATGACAAAATAGACTAGTCCAGAAAGTATTGGCTTGGTCATGCCCATGATAGAGAGGTCTGACGAATCCTAGGGAAGGTCTATATCCAATGAAGGACGCTAAAAGGCTGATGCTGATATATATATATATATATATATATATATATATATATATATCATAGGATGAAACATTTCTTATCAGCCTGCTGATATAAATATACTCATCACCCATTTTCCCGTTCCTATTACAGACAAAAAATTAAATATAAAAATATAAGGGGTATTATATCTATTCATTGATACTTTGAGGGATAGTAGACCTCTAAAGTCAGCACACATTTGCTTCGTCGGATTATCAGGGATCTTTGCTGGCAGCTTTACTATCCGGAGTATCTACGTTTAGAAATCGTAGAGAGCCATACTATCCAGAAGTTTCTGTGGTTGAAGTTGCAGACAGCTGTACTGTCCTGATTCTCCTTCAAAAAGGTGGTAGAACTCTGTAGCCAGCTTGGCATCTACCAACTGCAGATTACTCACACCCTGTGGTCCACCCACAGGCAAGCCCTCCTGTTGGAATACTCCTGCAAAGGGGCAGCAGACCCTACAGCAAGTGTGTATTTGCCAAAAGAAAGACACTCCTGTCAAACCTACAAGCCTGGAATCCTGCTCCTATCCGTACCATCTTGGTGGACCATCGGATGCTAACCCTCGGTTCAAAGGGTGAGATTGGCCCTTGACAAGCTGGCCTAACCTTAAAATCCATTGTTCAGGCTGGAGAGAAAATCTGCACATAGCCCCTGCTGTCTATTGTCCTACTGCTGTGGTAATCTCTTCCACCAATCTTTCTTCACAAAGCCAAGCCATGCATACATATATATATATATATATACGTTCAGACCAATGACGTCAGGGTAGGCTTGCATCAGAGGTTAAAAATGAAGTTGATGGATTTTATCATAGCACTTGCTAAACAATCAACATGATCACTCAAGTATTATCACTCATTCTACTAACTGATCCTCCATCAGCCAATCACTAAATAGGTCAAATGATACATTTTGGTGAACACAAAGATTAGTTCAGTATATTTTCCTACCCAACTAACAGTCAATAGAAAAAAAAGTAAAGCATCTGTCTCTTCAAAGACAATTCTACAGGAGTACAAAGTCCCGCATTTCTTTGCATGTGTCAGCTGAATTATCATTGCAAGTTTTCAAATCTGGTCATGACCAGGACTTAATTCTTACAGGTTTTTATGACTTTGGCAGGATGCAATATTACCGAAGGGGTATCTATTTTCCTTGTCTTCACGACATTACAGCCATGTCTCTTCTGGTCTTCATCGTGTTGTTGGTTCTAGAATGTGGAATCACAACTTGGTTGAACTGGACATGTCATATCCATTTTTTGTATATCCAGGTTGTGTTATCAGGGTTTTTTGAGTTTCCTTCCATGTATTAAGTGATCTGTTTTTGTTTTTGAGAAGTCTCTTATGATGAGAAAAATCTAAGATACCAAGAGGCCAACTGAGAATTGATATCAGTATCAATTCTCGGTTGGCCTCTTGGTTTGACTGAAGAAAGTATGCGTGCCATTTCTTTTAGTCATCATATTTGCCGATTGTTCTCCCTATCAGTAATTTGTATTTCATCCCATAAGGGACAGTGCCCACCTCAATCCCTCCAAGTGTGGTCTGCCTCACCAAATTTGTACATGTTGTCACGTGTTATGGCTCTTCAGTGTGTTTCAATTCTTATTGTCATAGGTTGATATGTTTTGCTTTTGTAGTATCTACAACAGCTACACGAGATGGAATATACGCAATTTCTGGTTATGTTTCTTCCAGTAGGTGATCAAGTACTATAAAAGCTGTCTAAATGAATAAATGAGAAGAAGAGACTACTTTACGATTAGCATTTAATAGCTATTTCCCTTGACAAATACCACAGACAGAAAATTTAGAAAATCAAATGGCATATTGTGCAAGTATCGCAGATTATCTCTTAAACATACTCTGTTAAATGTGACAGAGAATAGTTATTTTTCAAACATTGGGAGAAGTCATATTTTCATTATTTTAGAGTGCTTATCACTATCATTACTCAGATCAATTCTGCCAAAGAGTGAACATTCTTAGCAGTCCTTGCTAAAGTTTTCTGTGCATATACATATATATATATATATATATATATATATATATATATATATGATGTTCTCATATTCACAACAAAATTATTACACTACAGCCAGTTACAGGCTTTGGAGCCCATTACTATCAGAAAAAAGACTTTTGGGCTGCCTCATAGTTTATTAACTTGTTTAGCTTTTCTTTACATACCATAGAGGTCTGTGTCACGCTGAAATTAAACTATATCAAAAACTAGAACGTATTCTGAGAGTGCATACTTCTGCCAACACTGTACACGAACTAAAAACTGAAAATTGAAAAAAAATTAAAAAACAAGGGAGAGAATTTAAATATTTAATTACTTCACTGGAAATTGAAATTTAACCTTTTTATCAGCTGTTTGTTTCTAACCTCTTTTCCAGCAGATTAATAAAAAAATACATCTCAATCAGAAACAAATTTCTGGATCAATCCCAAAAATTTAATCACAATAGATAAAGGTTGCTTGATGTGATTGTAGCAGTTCTCAAAAATTACAAGTATCAAACTGAGAGCTAGATTTGAGAGCAAAGTTTTCCCTACCAAAAGTAAGTTTTGTTAACAGGCACTACCAACCAATGAAACACTTATGATGGATTCTTCACACATCTTCCCACCATTTCATCATCCCAAACCTCTTGGCACTATTTTTTTGATCCAAACCTCCTCGCACTGCAAACCTCTTGACACCATTATGTAGGTCTAAACATCTTGGCACCATTTCATTGATCCAAACCTCTTCACACCATTCCATTGATTCAAACATCTTTGCACCATTTGTAGATCCAAACTACTTGGCAGTATTCTAAGTCTTGTCATCAGTTCTGAAACAAGTTGCAGTTTGTTACCGCTTATTTCTTAAACTAGGCCTATCATCATCATCGAATGTATAAGCGGTGTCATAAATATGTGTGAGTCAAGATAGTGATGGTGGTGGTCTGAAACCCCCACTTCTGTGCAAGTTTCTTATTTTTCCTTTATTCAACTAGAATCAATCAATCAATCTTGAAACCAAAATTTGACACCATGAAGTAAGATATCAATGGTCTGCTCTTAAGCAGGCAAGCCATGAATAAAAATGCTTAAAATTACATTGGAAAGAAGGGAGAGAATGAGCGAATCTCATGACAAGTAACTGCATCTAAAGGAACAACCTGTGTGTCATCGCCTCACAGAAACCAAAGATTCTGATAATGCTCCCAGGGTAGAAGGAGATGTCTTGCAACTTAACAAATACTAAAAGGAAGCCATAGTAAAAAAAAAAAGTTCAAGAACACAAAACATCGTTTGTTATTGAGTAACCAAGTAAAAAAAAAAAGAGATGGGATGTTCCGATAGGTCTGTTGAGAGAACACTGGATAGCTCTTGGTTGATAGACAAGATTTACATTCAGAATTATTCTAAAATAATTGTTGCATACGAATAACCATAGATTCTCTGCAACTTCATTGAGGATAGAATTTACTGAGTGGTAGTGTGGACAAAATTTGAGTTACATTAAGCATTTAAATAAAAATAATGAGATTCCTTAATACATTTAGGTTAAATTACAGTTTAAAAAGTTGGCCATCTTTGCAAAAGATCATGTAGCCATTTTGGTACAGGCCATTTTTACATTAGCAATTTTACACAGCTAGATTTGTACTATTGATCAAATAACTTTAATCTCAATAAAAAAATTCTGTTCTTCAGTAACCTTTTGATTAAAACATAATGAAAACTAAAGGCCATTAATTTGTTTTTTTTTTGTTTTATTTCAATATAAAATATAAAATATAAAATCAGATGAATATGGTGCAGTAATGAATGGCTGGAAGGCTTATCAAGGAATTTTTATGTATGAACAACCACATCTTATCGTAGTTCTATTCAGTAACAAATAGATACATGAAATTATTTAAGATATTAAAGAACAACAAACTTGGCAAAGCTTTATAAAAATCTAAAAGGTGAACGAAACAGAATTCATTTCTCCATACAATATTAATCCAAAACTATATGCTCCATTTCATTTTAACGCCTTTAAAAGTGGGAGCGATTTCTTCATCACATTTTGCATACATCACTGTTATTCGAGAATGACGACACTGATTTTAATCTGCTTATTGTCATTATTATTACAAGAGAAAATAAAATTAATATTCAATAGTGGAAGTTGGACTATAAGTTCCAGTGCCATAAATTCATCAATTTTTTTCAAAGTGAGACAAAAGACTTTCTATATTTCGAGTGTGGATTTTGTAATAAATGGTAAATGAAATTTTGTTCATGCATAATGGCATCATGTTCGCATATGCTGTAGTTGGTTTCTTCAATTCCTTGGTAAGCACCCTGTCAATCTGTCACCATATGTTAGCCTGGAAGGATGTGTTTCCTAAACACAACCAAGGAAACAGCACCCAGCAACATGTTCAACTACACCAAACAATGCCAGGGTGCCTTCTTCCAAGTACCGTAAACTTCTTGCTCACTTAATCATAGTGGAAGTTTTGTTGACATCAGCATCTAATGTGATTTCTTGAAGGGGGACAAATTCGAACCCTACTGAAAATTATCGCATATTTATATATATATATATATATATATATGTATACATAAGTGAAAAATTTGAGAACAAGTATGTTACATCTTGAATTATTATCATGAATGAGGTTAGAGGTCAAGTTATAATTTTACTGGACTATAAGCCAAGTATGATAAATATCAATATACAATTTGGGTGGTATGATCAGAAATAATGAGTACGGCCATGCAGTAACTAGTGTAAGGGTTACATTCTGGTAGGATAGATGCAACTTGATCAGGAAGACATTAACTATAATAGGATGGAGTGAAATCTACGTAGTGCACAGCATGTGGATTAGAGTTTGGAAAGTGATTCACTGTGAAGTGAACAGGGGTCAATGATGTGGCAAATTTTTTAGGTTTGGAACTGTTTCTTGCTTTTCACTTTTCAAAGAGAAAGGAACAAATGTCATCCATTACAATTCTTTCACAAAGTCACCTCTTCAACCCAGCGAAGTATCTGCTCTTTAATCTCCACCCATCCCCGTGTGGGAACTTGAAACAAACACAATGTATTCACTGTGTTCTTTTTAACAAGCTAACAAAAACATGGCAGAAATTTTCATCATTAACTGTTGAGTCATAGAACTGAATAGGTGCAAGTTGCTGTATGACTGGATTGTGTCATTCTGGCAGATGGATGTGAATTCAGTCAATTGATAACCCAAGATAATCAGGGTCAGGTCAATTTTGTTGTCAAGCCAGCATTACCATTTCACTAATTTGTCTTCCTTGGGCTGATTTTAAACAAAACTTGTCAGTGAAAAAAGTCTTCTACAAATAGTTATAGTTAGAGCTCCAGTTGATTTGTAGCTCTGAGGGTCTATTACACTTAGAAAGAAGGGGGCTTAGATTGGAAAGAGAGGAAGGGTTGATACAAATTATACAAAAAAGAAATAATTGACATAAACGAATAGATAGAAATTCATTCACTTTGGACCACAAGTAGATAATGAAGTGAATAATATAACTAAAATGATAGCAGTTGATTGGTCAAAATTGGCTCGACAAAGGATAACCTAAAAACACAGTCATGTGACAACCCTGAATTTGCAAACATGCTATTGTGCAGATATGCATAAATTTGCTGCCTATTCATGGACAGCAAGGTATCTACATCAAATTTTACTCTGTAATACACCTTGAACATACTACACATGACATTTCAATGATGCAACATTTCATTTTTACACAGATTCCTAAAACTTTTTTGAATGCACATACTTGAAGGATAGTACCTACAATATCATACAACATGCAAAGGCATACATATAATACACTCTTTTTCAATCCTAGTTGTTAAATGAATAAAGGTTTCGTTTCAGCATGTTATATCTGTATGTTTATAACAGAGACACATTCATCTGTATATCAGATCGATGTGCTTCCATATTTCCATATTTCATAGTAAAGATGTTACCGGGTTATAACAATAGATAATCAGATCAGATTCAAGTATTATTTTCCCTTAAATCAAACCTTTTTTTGTTTGGGTTTTGTTTGGGTGGTCGCTGTTGAGACACATCATCCCCACCCAAGGCAAGAGATGCGGCTGGGCCTTTTGGGACCATTGGCCCGGCAGGAACAGGCGTTCTCCTGGTGTAGTGTTTGGGTAGTCGCATTTGGAGCACATCATCCCCACCCAAAGCAAGTGATGTGGCTGGGCCATTTGGGGCTGACAACCAAGCAGGAACGGGCGGTATAATTTTCATCGTATGAACCATGGGGAGTGTCGGGCCATGCCCTGCCATGCTGACCCATGACATGTTGGCAGGGGGTCTGGTGGATTGGTCACTGCTGATGTCGTTCAGAGTGGCCTAACCCCAAAGACCTCAACAACTACAGGCCTATAAGCCTACTCGACTGCATATATAAACTTTTCACAAAAATCATCACCAACCGGATTACTGAAACAATAGACGAGAATCAACCATGAGAACAGGCAGGATTTAGAAGAAATTACTCGACCATAGACCATCTTCATTCAATAAATCACCTGAAAGAGAAGGTAGCAGAATATAAAATGCCAGTCGCTGTAGCATTTATAGACTTCAAGAAGGCATTCAACTCTGTAGAAATTCCCATGGTCATGAAGGCCATCACTCTACCAGGTGTAGACCCTGTATATGTTAAACACATACACAACCACAGCAACTCATTCATTAGGCTACATAAGGACTTTTCATTTCAACTCCAAAAAGGAATAAGACAAGGTGATACCAGCTCACCCAAACTCTTTACAGCCTGCCTTGAGATGATCTTCCGGAACATGGACTGGAAAAATGGAGGAATCAAAATAGACAACGAATACTTGAGCAACCTTAGATTTGCAGATGACATCGTCCTTTTCGCAGAGAACCTACACAACCTCCAACTAATGCTAGATGATCTAAACAAAGAAAGCAAAAAAGTCGGCCTACACATGAACTTCAGTAAAACAAAAATCATGTGCAATAAGCATGTTGAGAATAAGAACATAACTGTCAAGATAGAAAATGCAAAACTCGGCAAAGTAGACCACTACATCTACCTAGGACAACGAATCTCCATGAGACCCTCAAAAGAGGAGGAAATCAAGCAAAGGATCACTTTGGGATGGCAAGCCTTTGGCAGAGCAAGCTCAACTTTCAAGAGCCAGATGATCCCGATAATCCTAAAAGGAAGCGTATACAACCAATGCATTCTCCCGATAGTCACTTATGGAGCTGAAACATAGAACTTAACCAAGAGACAGACTTGCAAGCTGAGAAGTATGCAATGTGCGCATGAGAGAATCATGCTCAACCTTACATGGAGAGTCCACAAGACAGTACAGTATATAAGGAAGAAAACGGGTGTCCGTGACATCATAGAAACTATAAAAAAACTCAAATGGCAATGGGCAGGCCATGTTGCAGGAATGAAAGACAACCAATGGACATCACGTCACTCAACATGGATCCCCAGAGATCACATAAGAAACCGAGGCTGACAGAACACAAGACGGAGAGATGAACTGGACAAATTCAGGAAATACTGGCTCTGCAACGCTCATGGTAGAGAATTGTGGTGAATCCTGGGGAAGGTCTATGTCCAATGATGGACGTTGAAAGACTGATGATGATGATGAAACCAAACCTTAACCTCTGATAGCTTTGTAGCCTGCTCTCAAGGTAGTGTGGATTGTTCACCCTATATTCTTATGCTTACAAAATACATCAAGCAACCTCTCTCTCCTACATAAATTCTGGGGGAGCCAAACTCCTCTGTAACCCAATATACAAAGGCACTTGGCTGCCATCGGGTAAGGCTCAAAAGTAATTTTTAAGGTCAGATGGTCACAGTTTAATGTCTGGGATAGGTAAAGAGTAACAGAAAAATAAGTACAATATAACACTGTAATGAAAGGATTATGTGACATTTGCACAGCCAGCAAAAATAAGAGAGATGTACTGCTATATCATATACTAGAAAAAAAAACGGTAATTCTAGCGTAGACTCAGAGCCAATTGGCCAATTGGACCAATTGCTCCTAAGGGGCCCTGCTCTAGGGTAACCTACTCTAGTCTTGTCAGTAGTGTTTGTTTATGGTTTATATTTCGAAATTAGATATGTCAATTAATTATAAAACATAGTAAAAAATTTTTCTCTAAGAATTTATAAAGACAAATTTTGCTAAACAAAATATGGGTATAAAATCTTAAATCATTTCACAGTCACTAGAACAAGTGGTTTTGTAACTATTTATTTTTTTAAAGGTAATCTACACATTTTGTTTGTTCACTCGTAGGCTTACATGTAAGCAATTTCATACTAAGATATACTAAGATCCATTTAGACTATTAACTTAAATGCACTTTTCAAGAACACATTTTGATTGTTTCCCAAACCACCATGGACATAATACGTTTATAATACACTTTATTTATATTTCTAAGATTCTACAAACTTAGGCTGTGAGACTAGGACCCACTCAGCAGATAATGTTTCCAGTCAGGTCCTACAGCTCCTAAAGCTGGTCAGTAGAGTAAAGCCAATGAGAATCTGCACTAGACACTTCCACCTGGAGAAAGCTAGAGAATAACACAGATGAAATGTTGAAAAAAAAACAACAATGATGAAGTGTAAGTCAATAGAGCATTTCAAAGTATCATAAATATGACAATGAGAAGGGATAATTGGTTTACTTTGCTTCTTATACTTCCCTGATGTAACTGACATGTAATAATCTCATTTGTGGTCTCAAGGAAATGGGTAGCACAGTAGAGAATATAACTATAAAAAAAGCGAGTAGAATTGAAAGTGTTAATCAAAAAAAGTTTTGTTCATTGACTATTAATATGTTTTTGCCTAATTCATTTATTTTTACAGTTCGTTTACTATTTCATAGAGGAGGTAGGGTGGGAGTCGGAGTCTGGACAATCAGGCAGTAATGTCAACATAAATGTTGGGGTCTACCAAACACCTGCCTTATACTACGAACAGCACTACAACAAACCATATTGGGAGATACTTTTATACATGAAAGATGGGAGAAGTAACTTATTCATTGATCTTTATTTTCTATTATCCTTGTACCCATCTTAAAGACAGAAATATTTACAAATGGATCAGCAGTCCTGCTTTTTCCAACTTTTTAATTGATCACCCCTACACAACATACTGCAAAAAGATATTGCTGATGTCATGTTTCAATTAAATGACCAATTTTTTTAGAGATAAAATCTCTTCACAAACTGACAGCGTGCCTTGACAATTTTACTGCTAGGTTCAGAGTGCTGTGAGTTGAAATAAGTTGACCATGGCAGCAATAAAATAATGTGATTAGTAGATACTGATCGTTTGTTCAGAGGAGCAAATAACAGGAATGGCATAGTGTGCAATGTGTATCTATCTATCTATATGCCTATATTTTGTGTCTGTAAAATTTGTCATGGAAGATAATTATATTTGCTAATTATAGAGTAGAAAATGTGTTTCTCTGGTTGAACATAAACCATGAACAAAAAAATGCATAGCAACATCTTTTTGATATTTTAGAAGTACATTGCAAATACAAAATTATTTAAATATTGCCATAATTTATTGATGGCATTGGAAACTTAGGATATATATATATATATATATATATATATATATATATATATATATATATATATATATAATATGTGTGTGTGTGTAGCGTTTCTCAATGAGAAATACTACACTCTGATCTTGAACAAAGCAACATTTTAGGTGAGCAGATACTCTGATCTTAAGCAGAACTGCTGATCCATTTGTAAATGTTCCTGTCTTCATGATGGGTACTGGGCTAATAGAAAATAAAGATCATTTTGTATAATATTGTAGTACTGTTTGATACTTTTACTCAGAGATTTTTGTATTTGTTCATTTTTAGAAATGTATTCTTAAAAATAAATTTGTGTACCTCTCTCTGTTTTTTTTTTCTTGACAATCCACAAAAATTATCTGTTAATCATCAACAAATTTGAGAGAGAAATAAATCTTTTACAATGTCTTTTTAAAAAATTTTAATAGAATCATTCCCTGTTGCTACATATTCTTTGAGAAAAGTTGTTGCTAAATAATTGCAATTCTATGCTTGTTGGCTTTCTTGATAATTGAATTAACGAATGACAATATTTTCACAACTGGTTTGCTTTATATAATTGACTTAAAATGAAGAAACTCACATCCAGTGTGCTAGGGGCAACTAATATGTAGCATGTCTTCTAATTTTGTCTCACAAGATGAAAACACTTCCTATGAGTGGTATTTTCAGTTAATTCCTGCTGAAGGCCTAAATGGGGCCTTTGGCCTAAATAAGAAATCAAAACTGCTTTTTAGTAGTTCCTTAATTCAGTACCTCTGGCTACAATACACCAGGTCACATTCAGATGAACAGAATCAGACACTTGGCATTATCTACAGAGCTGGATTTAGACTTTGGGGGTCTGGGACACTTCATGTTCGGTTGATCCTCGTATACAGAAATTAAAATACACAGCAAATCACAAAATTTACACATCAAAGTCTGTTTATTGCATGTGATTTGAACTGAAAAGTTATTAATGTATAGAAAGGTCAAATTAGTAACATCTGATGTAAATACACACACCTATGCAAGTTGGCAAAACTCCACGTAGATTTTCAGTACAGTAAACGGACTTCAATATGACAGTTTTCGGATTCAGTGGACACTTTAATGACACATACATTGTACATACGTGCAATAATTTCATTAATTGAAATTAAAATTCCTAAATTTAGATATTTTATACCTAAATTTGGATATTTTTGTTGCAGTTAGATATGAGAAATCGTTTTCAGATATTGGATATTAGTTCAGATATTATTTAATGAGGCTCAGATGCTTCGAGAATTTTTTTGCAAAATCTTGATATTCAGAGTTACAGCTCTTAATGAGAACAATCTGTTCCATCATCACATGAATAGATTAAATCAGTGGGATTTCAAAATGTTCCAAATTTTAAAAAAGACCCCTCTGACCTTAATGATAATGTAGTGAATAATGTAGAAATTACCTTCTAAATAATAATGTATAAATACAAATAAACATGTAAATAATGTGATAAATAATTAAATAATCTCATTATAATTGATCAAATGTCCGTCTGATACCAGATACTAGATATGAATCTAGATGATTATAAATCAAATCTAAATTATTCTGGATAATTTTATGAAGTCTTTTTCTCACAAACAGAAAATATTCTGCAAAACGATTTTTGGGGGAGCAATTGGGACCATTTATTCTGGCCTTCAAAGAAATTTCCTGAAAAGAATTTTGATTCCTTGGAAAGCAGCAAAATGCACCATGTCTTATTGTTAAATGATTCATATGTTAAAACTCCAGGGCTATCTTGAGAATATTTGAGGGCCCCAAAGCCATGTAATGGATTTGAGTTGAAGGCTGGGGTGTTGATCCAGATTTGATACATGGATACAACGTAATTCGTATAATTCATGAAAAGGATTCATCAAAGATAAAAATTCTTGGTTTACTTTATTCCCCTTTTGTTGGAATTTTTACCAATATATACAAGAAATGAATAAAACAAAACAAATGTGATACCAGAAGAAGAAGTATAAAGGAATCCACAGAGATAACCAGATGTCTCAAGAATATATTAGGGGTACTAACTCCCTACTTTCTCATTACAGCCAATGAGAATACCAGAGGAACTCCCCATAACCATAGCTGCAGGATTTTTTTTTGCTTTCGGGACCTCGACCCGATAACGCCACTTACAGAGTTGGTCCAGTGGACCACCTGTAGAAATTTGGATAATATGACCGTCTCAAAACAACCCAAACCAGTCCTTTCCATCAGGGATTGATAAATAGCTCTTGCTGTAAGCAACTCTAAAGAAGAATTCACCTACCAATACCTTAAAGAAAAACTTCCAGGTCAGTCAAAAACAAAAACTTCTACAAGCAGGTTGCACAAAGAAAAGCCCATAGAGAGAACAAGAACTTCCATCTCACAGTAAAATCTTTCTCTTCCTTTCCTTTTGACTCAACACAGTTCTTCACAAAAATAAACACTATTCAACAGCAATTCCTCAGGAGGGTTAATCGCAGGAAAATGGAATCTTCTTACAACAAATTCTTTCTCCTCCTTTCTTCTTTTTTCATCATTTTTGACTAATTAAAATTCGTTTCAACTCAACTGATTGTTTTTTTTTCATTTGTTTGTTCATTTAAGTCGGTTTAAGTGCAGTTTTGTCCCAAATTCTAATATTTTGCGAGAATAGTGATCCAAGTGGATTGCAACAAATAAAATTGCTATTCCAAGTTGATTTATCTTGGTTGCGAGAAATAGATTTGAAAATCAAATAATCATAAATTCTCGCGAATATGACCAAGCAAAAGGACCGAGTAATAGAAGATTCCCTACAATTCACCTTCAACTTGGGGAATAGGAGTTTTCATTTTGCACTTCTCTAAAATGATATTCAAATGAATTTTTTTGATATATTTTGAATCAAAGTATTCAGTTAAACTCCAATCAACTCCAATATATCAAGTTAATTCGATAACAAAAAATCAAAATATTATTTAAATTGAACAAGTAAAGCCTTGTTTGAAAAAATAGAATTAATTATAACTATTTTTTAAAAACTATTTTTTCATGTTCAACAGATATACATATAGAATGGCATCATTTGTCAACCTCATCAATGCGTTAAGCAAGTTGCAAGATGGACATAAATCCAGAGTAATGATAGCTATCAATGATTTTTGGAGCAAGAAAGAGAATGATGAACTCAACAAGGATCTGTTCGAAAGATTAGAATACATTGACAATGGATTGACAATATTGGATAGCCTTTGCAATGTTAACAGAATTTATTTCAATGATATCAAAATAGGAGTTTCTTTTTTGTGCATAGTCAAAGCTTCCCCTAATTACAAAAAGCTTTGCAAGGGAGGCGATCATTGATAGGCACAATGAAGGTTTTGGTTGAAATCACAAGGATACCTTGGCAAGGACCATTTCCAAATTGCATTCAAACCCCATAAAATCCAAATTACATATAAACTAGAGTTCAAGAATTGCTTGATCCAGTTCAAAAATTGTGTGGATGTTGGTGGTGATTCAAATGGCTCCACTAAGCTGATTTATATGCAAAGTTATCTTACAAGGTATGCCTTTAAGATAATTTAACATCTTTCCATTACAGATGAAAACATCACCTCACAATTATTAACAAGCAAATTTCTTGATGTAAATTAGATTATGGATGAAACTTTGAAACAAATAATAAAAAGTAATCACAAATATGACCCCTACGTTGCAAATGTTAGGCAATACTTGAATGGGACTAAAGCTGCGTTGTATATATCAAAGATATCCTAATATGGATTTTCTGGAGGAAAATACAACTGATTAGTCAGATCATATTCACAAATTTACCGAACACATTCAAGAGAAAACTTGTGCATAAAGTTAATATAAATTTTCCTTTGGTAAATCAATTATTCAGATACTACAATGATCTACTAAAAACATTGGGGAGAACTAGCAATAGGAACGAGGATAATAGAATGCCGAAGAGCTCTGCCAAACCATTTGATTGGAAACTCTAAGCACAAGTAGTTTTCTGACAGTTCTTCGCAAATTCTGCAACGTTTATGAGCATTCAATACTCTGGTGCCCTAGATATAACTAACTTGAAGCAAGTAAAAATAAGTGTAGAGAACTTAAACTATGTGAATTATGTTCAAGTTTTGGGCTTAGCAGAAAAGATTGTTTAGGCAAGGACCACAAACTTAAATTTGGGTGTAAAACATGCAAATCCACATGTCACATTGCCACCCTTTGCAGTTCCCTACCTGCCAAAATGCAGAGGAATACCCCTTTTCCCACTAATGTATGTTTATACGAGTAAGATTTTTAGACAATTTAATAAAGCCATTACTAGACATGCTGATCCCTTTAAAACTTATCAGCTTGACGATAATGAAATAATAACAAAAGTTGAAGAATATGTTCATGAGAGTATAAAAGTAGAATAAATGAATAATGTATTTAAGTTAAATAAATTTGTATTAATGTTAGGAGAATAAGGTAACCATAAGAGACGGATCCAGTCTTTGTCAGTGTGAAAGATGATTGTATTGATTGGAACCAGGGACAGGGGAAAACATTTGACTCTGGTCCATTTGTCTGACTGATAGGTAGTTGGGTGCTTTGGGAGATCGAACACAGAATGATTTAAAGGAAAAAAACAAATTGGTGAAAGCAAGATGGTATACAAAATGGAAAAATCAGCTTTAAGGTTAGCAGGAAATATTGTTAAATTCTTCAGTTGAATATGTTAGGAGCGAATCAACTCAAAAAAGTTTTTCTGGGTAATTAGCATTCTTAAAGATGATATCATAAGTAGGTTTGCATGTAGTCTGTGATTAAAACTGACATAACAAATTTGATATTCACATGGGTGAACACTCAATAGAAGAGATACAAACAGCGAATCATGTCCGTTGTTACCTAATTGTTAAATACATTTTTTGGTTAACCTACATACGTAAGCCCTGTTTCAAAAATTAAATGATCTGCAGTATAAAATAACACCCACATACAATACATCATGATAATACCATGTATAAATAACAAACTACATGTATGACATAAGCTATATACTAAAATCATAGCGGAAAGGGAGGTAGTATTCGATCAACAATGCTGGGGTACCCTGTGAATATACCTGCTTTGTTTTTAAAATCCCCATAACAGTTACAAGATAAACAATTGATGATCCTAACAAGAGAAAATTTATACTTAGTACCATGATAATAAAGTATGTGTAAATCAGGAAAAAAAACTGAAGAAAATAACATTAATTACATTAACAAATTGGAAAATGAGAGACTGGAGTGACACAAAAAAATTTTTGAAAATTTTTCCTACATGTTTAGTATTCAAAGCTGTAAAGCTGTCTAGACTATATATATATATATATATATATATATATATATATAAACACTTAAAAATATATAAGAAAACACTGAAGAAAATTTCCTGAATTACATTAACAGATATTGGGAAATAAG
Organism: Thysanoteuthis rhombus; assembly: GCA_963457665.1. Classification (NCBI taxonomy): domain Eukaryota; kingdom Metazoa; phylum Mollusca; class Cephalopoda; order Oegopsida; family Thysanoteuthidae; genus Thysanoteuthis; species Thysanoteuthis major. Next base: position 50,376,391 of record OY735198.1, read on the forward strand.
TGACTGAAGTGACACAAAAAACAATTTCGAAAGAGTTTATTAATGTTTTCAGTGTTTAAAGCTATAATGCTTTCTAGAATGTATATATATATATATATATATACACACATATTTCCTTTAAGAAAATCAGTGGAATGTCAGCTAAATTTTATCACTTCTCCATTTCCTCATTACTCAGAGGAATAAATATTCATTATGAACAAAAAAACAGCTTAAAGCAAATTGAATTAACTCTCTCTCTCTCTCTCTCTCTATATATATATATATATATACATATATATATATATATATATATATATATATATATATATATATATATATATATATATATATATATACCACTGTCAGTCAGTGTTAATTCAGTGCCAACATAATCATAAATTTGAAATAGATGAACATATCTTTATTGAACAACCATAGCCAGCAAAGGTGGCGATGAGTCTTGGCCATACCATTTTATCAGCAGACTTGAAAATTGGCATCAGTTCTCTACTAGACCCCTAATATGCCATAGTCATATGTCCAAACCAGGTAATAATACCAAAATTTTATGTTTGTCAATAGGATATCTCCAGAAGCATTAAATGAATTTCAATGATATTTCGTGGAAAGATGGACATAGGCTATGGATAAACCACTTGAATTCTCAGGTGGATTTCATGTGGTATCACTCCTCTGACAATGGTATTGGCAGAGGTATGTGCTCCCCAGGTGCTTGCCAGTTAAAAATTAAAATGCTCTTTTTCTTTCAAGAAACTTATGATCCTGAAACTTTTTTTTATTATCCCTCTCTATAATATATTGCATCCTAACTTGTGAATTATAAATTGAGTTATATTATATAGAAACTAGTTCAAAATGATCTCCCGTTGTTACACGGTTAATATATCATTCAATTAAGACAACGTAAATAGAATGAATAATTAAAGAAATGGGGCTGCTGTAGGAATTAAACCTACTTCAACATAGCAATGAATTTACTATTGTGCTAAACAGCCCGCTGGTAATGCAAAAGTCTAATAACTGCTTTCAACCCAGACTATCATGTTGTTTATTCTCAGTCTTTCTACAAATCATTTGAAATTTCTATTAAATTTCAAGTCTAGGATTAATTACATTATTTCCTTGAGGTTTTTGGGTTCAATTAACATGGTTTGAATTTGTGCGTCACTTCTTAAGCAAGCATTAACAGAATTAATCAGAGAGTGTCCTACATTACAATCAGGACAGCACCATATGTCAATATGTTTGGCCCTTTATTTATTTTTTTTTTTTTACTTATCTCATGATGCTAACTTCTGAAGCTGATCTGTCTGTTGGTCATAACTGTTTCAAATTAGCCTCATTTCATATACATAGAAAGGGCAAGTGTCAGGTAGAAGTGCCCTTAGGACAAGGATCCTGATTACAGTCTCCCATTTTGGTGGGGGCATCCTGTCTGGTAGTTGAGAAGAGAAGTATACATCTGACTTACATCCCAATACTCTTACTGACAATGTTTCAGGACCCCAAAGATGTGGGATGGTGGGGATGAAAGTGAAGAAGAATAAAAAAAGGATTTTTTTTGACTGACCTCATTAAGTGCAATTTGTTGAGATTGGGATATAGTCCAGGCGATCAATGCAAAAATTATTCAGTTGGAAATAAAAGCCGGAAATTTGGCACCAACGTTTGAGAGATAATGATCTTTTTCAAAAATGGAGACATTTTCCAACTGTCTGTCAAGGGCAACATTTGCTAAGAAGTTCATTTTTCATAGCAACTGCTAAAAATTCAGTTATTTTGAATTTTCATATTGAAAAATTCCTCAACAGTCTTTAGCAGTATCAGGTGTGCTCAATGACTTATTAAAAGTCTACCACAGTCTAATGACTGGAAAGGTATATTTTTCAAAATGGCATACAAAGACCTTATTACCAAAAAAAAAATTAATGAGTTATGGATGTTTTCATACAGCAGTACACGCTCTATAGACAAATTCCTGGATCCACTCCAAAATGTAATCACTTCTTTGTCAACATATTGCCCAATTATCCACAAATTTTCATTGAAATTCATTGAGAATTTTTGGAGATATCTTGCTGACAGACGTGGGTGAATACAGAAATGTATGAAGAAAAAGATAAGGAGAATGAAAAAATATCTCTCGATCAAATACAAATTCCTGGATTGGCCCCAAAATTTTATCATCTGTTCCACACTATACAGCTTTTCAACAAAATTTCATAGGAAATTGGGTCACATTTTCCTCGATATGGGCCTTACACTTACATGAAAATATATAGCAATTCATTGAGACTTTCCGGAGTGTTGACAGACAGGAGCGAATACAGAAGTTTACAAAAAACAAAACATAAAAATATCTCTCGATCAAAAAAAAATCCTTGATCTGCCCCAGAATTGTATCACTTTTTCTGTACAATCTGGTTTCATTAGGAGGTATTTTTGCATTTTTTTCAAAATATTTCTGTATTCGCTCCAATCAGTCCATACAATAACTCTAAAAGGCCTCAAATAATTTCAATGAAATTCTGTGGGAGGGTTAGTTACATTGTAAGAAAAAAATAACTAATTTTGCGACGGAAAGAATTCATATATTTCATACATTTCTGTATACACTCTTGTCTGTCTACACAATATCTCTGAAAGTTCTGTATGTATTTCAATGAAATTTTGTGGAAGAAGGAGTTATCAAATTTTGGGACAACCAGGAATTCGTGCTTCATTGGGAGATATCAATAGGTTTGTTTCTAGGTTCAAACTATTGCCCAGCAACTATTACTAAGGAAAGTCTGTTTCAGAATGTCTCCCTATCTGAAATTGTTCAGTATACCTTTAAGTATCATTATATCAAATTTTACGCTTTTATTACCAAGTGAGCAATTCCCGCTGAATTCTGCACCTAGACTAGTAGAAATCAAAGGGAGAACAGATGATGAAGGTAGCTCTACTTTTCAAGGGGCTAGGTTCTCTTTTAATTTTCCATTTTTTTCTTCTAATTTGGCACTGAATGTTATTTGAGACAGTTTTTACCAAGACATGATATATGTAAGATAGAAGGGAGAAAATCCAGTATCAGAAAAAAATTAAAGGAATAACAATAGACTCAGAGGACAACTTCAAAGATCTTCAAAAACTAGCTGGAGTTAGAAAAGCCTGCAGAATAATAATGGTGATTAAGATATGTGATGCTCAAGCAGGGTAGAGATAGCTTTGTCCTAAACAGAGTAAGGAGGATAATAATGATAATGATAAGTCATCTTTGTTGTTTATTCAAAAGCAAAAATTGTTTATTTCAAGTACAATAGCAAAAGATATAAACATCTCCTTTCATGTGTGGACTGTACATGGTCCAGTTGATATGTACCTAATTTGAGGTGAATCATTCACTTTTTCATAAAAGCATGAAACAATTAGGGGCCTTAGAACATTTCCAGAAATGGACCCATCAAAAAAACACCTCATGGCGGCCATTTTACTTTTCAACATAGCCTAATTATGTATTTTGCACCATATCTCCTGAACCAAATATGATAAAACAGAATAGGTGATGTCTACCCCAAAGGTTTCATGGTGAAGGATTACAATGATCATATTGAGACATCATAAACAGTTCAGGTGAATAGTAAGTGGTGGGTTCAGTGATGTTGTGGGAAGGAGTACAATGGAACTACAGTATCTGAGAAGATGTAGAATGAAATTTCAAGCATATTTCATATAGTCTTTAATCTTCAACTATTCTTTGGAGCCAGAAATGTCTTCTATGCTGGAGTCCACAAGGAGTAATCATTTATTTTAGTTGATACTTCTCCCTGTAGCCTTCTCACTTGATGAGCTATCACTCTACTGCCACTTTAGTAACAGTGCTGCACTCTGCCTTTTTTTATAAATCTCTGAAATATGATTGTATTTTTGATAACCACCTTTAATCATATTACTAATAATACATTAATCAATTATCAAAGGAACTAGAAAATAAATAGCCATAATATAGACTACTGTAGATACTACCTAGCTAACATCCAGATCCTCCATATCTTCTCCTGATAAATGTGCTAACTTTGTGTTCTATTGAATTAATTAATAGGTAGCTAATTGGTTAACAGTTCTGTGTGTGTTAACTTATGTCCTGTTGAGTTTATTATTAGAAAGCAAATTAGCTAACTGAATTTTTATTCACTAGAATCAATAAATGTATTGAATATAACATGTTTTTATTATTTAGGACAAAAATATGGCTGACCAGCACTACCAAACTCTCTAAAATGACACTGGAAAATTTAAGGACATTCATCCAACTGAGTGGACAGAATTTAACTAATGTCAGCAAATAACATCAAAGAGCTTAAGATTCAATGAGAATAGACGATTTAGCTGGATACTTGTCTCTAACTAGAAACGTCACAAGATTTCATCACATTAAGCAAATACCAATCCCTTTAGCTATATCAAGCAAAGTGGCATAAACCTTGCTGTCTGAAATTCAACAACAGTAAGATGAAGAGAGCCGAGAAGAGATCAGTACTCCAAGATGACCCAACTGTCATGAAGAAGTGTACCTGGTCAAGTAATCATCATAGAAAAAAGAGAGGAAACGTGTTTTCTGGTAAAAATCTGACATCTGATGAGCCATTTCCTGAAACAAATACCTTCTGAATTGACGTAAATATCAGAAAATGTTCTTTGGATTTGTAAGACGAGTGACTACAAACAAAAATGAATGAAGGTGATACGGTTGCAACAGACACAAAATACCATGCACATTGCTTCACAGGAAACAATAACAAAGTTGCCAAACTGCACAAAAAAAAAGTTAGAATATCAATGACCTTGACCACACAAACTATGCGCATTGGTTACCTGTTGATATTGAAGACATGACAGGTTTTTCCAAAACCAATCCAGATGTGGCAAAGGAATTTCTGGCAGGGAAATTTACAATCACAAAGAATAAAAAAGTATTTTCAGCCATGGTGATGGCTTTAGATTTGTGGTACTTAACTTGGGAGGTATGACTCCGGGGAAAGGGGGTAATTCCAAGAGGAGGCATGACCCAGCAAGAAAAAGGTAAGGAATTTCTCTAATTATTTCATGAATTCTCTTCACAAGTGGAGCCTCTTTATAACAGAACTCAGTCTAGCAACAATATTTAATGACCTATTTCAACGGGATGTTTGTTTTTATATTCTTGTTGGGACTAGTTTGCAGTAACAGCACATGAAGATTCCAGTTGTATTACATTTTAAAAACTAAAATAAATAAATTCTTTAGATAATGCAGCCGAAAGTAACATGAGGCATTAGAATGTAAAAAGGTAATATAAACTCTTAGATCCCTGAGGGTGCCATAAAAACATTTCAATGTCATAATTCAAAGAAATTTCTTTGTTCTTAAAGCAAAATAAAAATCCAACCTACCATTATGCAACTGCCTAGCAAGATTGGCGAATGTCTTAAAATCCGGGATAAAAAAGGTGTGATTCGAGAGTTGAGATGCAATTGACTTCAGCTCAGGTAGGTGAGCATCTTTGATTCCAAATGCATATATTTCCACTTGTGGTCCATACGCAGTGGTATTCCAGGTACTATTCCAGCGTAAAGAACGGATCTCTAAGGATGCCCGCACGGGATTCGGACCAACATTTGACTTTCCGTCAGTCAAAACGAATACAGATTTTTTTGCATTGCGCCTCGAGCTGAGCAGAATCGACTGGGCCTTCTTCAGGGCTTGGTATGTAGCAGAATAACCCGAGGGAATCTTTTGTTCTAGGCGCTGCTTTATCTGCTGCATCAAAGAACATTTCGTAGCATGGATTTCATTCAAGTCGTTTATCTCCATGCTTACTTGTGAACTGTATGTGATGATGGCCACACGGGTGTGGTCTCCTGTCACAGAGAAGTGTTCAAGGAGTGACCGAATGAATGTTATCATTGAACTCCATCCCTGGTAAGGAATACTGGCTGATCGATCAAGGATGAAGACAAGATCAACTTCTTTGCCGGAAAACCTGCGATAAAAATCCTTGACAACATCTTTTCCTTGCTCAATGATAGCACTGCTATTGTCCATTGAACTGTGGGCATGGCTCATCGCAAATAGAGTGATGAACACAACGTGTATAAATTTGAATTTACCTGTCCTTAAAAATTCATCCATCATAACAAGTGTTGAATGGTTTGTGATTACCTGAAGAGAAAAAAAAGAAAATATCAAATAAATAATAATGTAATGCATGTAATTTATACTAGCAGTAACCCATGGAAATTCCACTGTTAAGAAAATATTAAACTTGATATAGAAACTCAGCTTAATACTTGACTTCACCGTCCTCAAATTTTGACACAATAAAAAATTCCTTCTTTTACCACCCAGTGTTACCAAATATGGTCTGTTAATTATAACTAATTCTGTCTTTAAAAAGAAAAAAAATCAGCAAGATTTTTTTCAGTTCCAGCTAACTTATCAAAAAAAATAACAACATACTAAGACTCCAGAAAAAATATTAAAAAAAGTGTATATTAACTTTTATTACTCTTATCAGATTTAATCAGCTATCATAAGATTTTTATTGGCTAAATTGGAAAAAGACCTGCCAATTCTAGCCAAAAAATGGCCAATTTGGAAACTCTGGTCATACACTTTTCTTCCTCCTTCCCTTCATCTTCGCTTTGCAGGCAGTGGCAGCTTTCTTTCTTTTTCCCATACCATTAAAGTACTTACACAGGCTCCTGATTTATTGATTCTAATAATAAAGATGGAAGAAAATAGGCCACATTTTCTAAAAATTATGCTTTTTTAAAGAAAGGTAGAAATGTGACTCAATGCAAAAGTTTTCTATTTGCGGAAGTTTACAAAAACACCAGATACAAGATGGAGAAATAGAATAGAAAGGTTTACCAGTAAGGCATGGCAGAGAGCAGCTGAAGAGTCTAGTCTACCCTGCTAATAACCCATAGCTTAGAGAAAGAAAAGATGGATTCATGCCTTTCCCAAGAGGATTAGAGCAATGTGAATACCAACTCTAGCAGGTGGAATTTGAACTCGGATCACTGATTCCATTTTCCATACTGTTAACCACACTTCTTTTTATTTGATGAACCAAAGTTTCCAGCCAACTCAGCAAAATGAATATTAGAAAAATAAAAATCTTCAAACAACAAAGCAATAAATAAACAGATAAAGAAAAACATATAGAGATAGATTATTAGACATGGTGATAAGATTGATAGATAAATACCAATGGCATAAAGCCAATTGTCATGTTGATCGTGCTGCACTGTAATCAAGTTTCAAATTATTATTCTTTCCATTCATACCATTTATTATACTTATTAGTCATACAGTTATGTCTCAGTTAGTGCTGTAGATACTTTCATGAAAAAAGTAGCTCTAAAAAAAAAAAACAGACCTATAGTGGGTCATTATAACAAACAGGAATAGATTAATACTGGGTATCTCACCTGGTAGCTACTTCCTGGAGCCAGTGAAATATCACTAGTTGTTAATACATATATAGCTATGTGATAAATTATTGTGCATGTTTTCATGCTTCTACACATTGTATATTGACTGAAGTGTACAGCATTCAGTTATTTCAAAGACTTTTTTATCATTATTCATTTTGGAAATTCAACATTACTAGACTTAGTGAGAAGAAGATATCTAAAAAAGAGAAAGAGGTTTTTAGTGGAAATCAGAAGCCCGAAGATCAAATGATGAAAACTTCTGCAAATTTCTGTTAATTTTGTTATAAAACAAAATGGCTGGGCTCAAGTGGTCATGCAGAGAATAACTTGCACACCCAGAATGCATGCTTTTTATAGATATATAACATTTCATGTCAATAAATTTTTGCAAGGGCCACCTGAAGTATTAAAGGTCGAAATAAACAACAAAAAAAAACAGTAGATAAAAAAATTGAGAAATATATATTTAAAGAAAAAACATTGATGCATTTGTGTCAGTGATGCAAAAAGGCTACTCAGTCTCATAATTTGTTTTGATCAGATCATTAACTGCACCAAGTTAATCTGAATTGGGACAGACGAGAAAAGTATTAAGAGAAAAGAAAAAATATAAGACAGTCATTACTTTGGTAGCAACAGAGTGGGGTGGGAGTAAATAGATTCCGAGGGACAGAATGAAAGATGATGCTATGGGACATCCTGCCATAACCATTCAAATTACTAAGACCTTCCATAAAATGTGCTCATAATAACAGATAAATATTTCAATTGGTTACTTGACTCTCATGAAACTACATTTGACACAGACTATAGAAATTGTTGAAGGTGCAAGGTGGCCAAGCGGTCAACGGAACAGAGAATGTCATACCAGTAATGTAATTTTCATGTCAATCTTAGTTTAACAAGAGAGGGTGGGACCGGTGTACTGGACAAGCACAGCTAAACTCATGATATCATTTAAAAAGACTTCAATGCTCTTTTAGAACGTGAAAGAATCAAGCCATAAAGTTGAAAAACTAGCCCTCAGTATTTTTGAACATACTCTTTTCATTGTTCTTGGATTCATAGTGACTGAATGAGTAAAGAGCAGAATCTAATATGGTAGAGTGGGGATTATTGGTCTGCTTGACATGGAATGACCCACAATCATACAAGGGGTTCAAAAGTAGATATGTAGTTGCTGCTATAATAAAATATAAAGATGATTACAAAGATATGAATTATCATTATTGTATCATAGTCACAATAAAGATGACATACTCACAACACATAAACTAAAAAAATGCAAGAGTTTAAGAGCTTGAATTGCAATTAAGTGCAATCTCTTAAATGTTCAAATTACATGCCTTCATAATCTATACATACCTGTAGTCTAGTTTCTACACTTAAGCACACTCTAACACAGAGTTCTTTATTTTTATTAATTTCTTGGCATTCTTCACTTATGAATCAAATCATGTCATCAAAAATGCAAATTTCTTCCGCAAACACTTCATCTTTGACAGTCATGACAGTATACTTACTTTTGCACCCTCTGTATCGATCAGGAGTGGAAAAGAGAAAAAATCATGTTCACACAACTGAAATCAATAGGAAAATATGACCATAGGATCAATATAATACTAGAATAGGAAAAGGGAGATCCCATCTGTATTAACTGGAATCTTGTTGATCAGTGGAGAGAGTTATCACAAGAAGTTGAACAGGAGCATGTAGTCTTGCTTATTGCAAAGCATGAACAAGCAAAAGGCCATGAAGATGACAGTGATCCAAGAACAGACTCCCCAACATGCAGTGATGAAGTCATGCGGTTGGCAATGTTAACTCCATCAGTTATGAATCGGAAAGTTTAGACCATAAATTTCACCTCAACATTTTTGCAGGGTGATATTCTGAAAAGAGATGTGTTCCTTAAGCTACCATCTGACGGATATAAAAAATCACTGGTGAGGAAGGTGAAGAGATGCATCAATGGATTGAATGTTGCACTATGTGAATGGTACGAGAGAGTCACAAAAAGTATTGGTCAAGTTGAGAGGAGTAGTGAGTGTTTATGATAATGCATTTATTGGTATTCTGGCTATGCCCATGGATGATTTTTTTTCCTGTGAGGATACGATTTCAGCATTGAGAGAGAAATTCACAGTGGGAACTGATGAGAATGGAACATTCAAGTATTTAGGATTGTATTATTAATCAAGACAAGAATGTAATTACTGTAAGGCAAAATTTATACATATCTTCCACATCCCCAAAAAGAATATAGGAAGGAAGGGGGACTCTGAGGGAAAATGATGAGTTGAGTGAAGAGGAGAGGGATGAGTTAAAAAGACTTGCTGGTCAAATGATGTGGGTTTTTCAACTCAGACCCATCCAGATATATCTCTTGCATATAGAATGAACAACTGGGAAGCACCGAGATACAAAGTGATTGTGCCGCCAAAAGTATAATGGCGATGTACACATCTACTGTTTATACTGAATATAATACTCAATAGCAATATTAAAATTGTATGTTACTGGCTTATGTATTTATTCTACTGTTTTTAAAAATTCTCATTTAAAGTAAATTCTCCTTTCTTACTAATAAAAGATCTACCATAGTTTTGTGTCATACACAGCAGTATAAGGAAGACCGCACAAGTTTTGAAATCTTCATTACTCTATAATTAAAATTTTTTGAATGTTCTCAAATTTTTCTTTGTTTTTGCTATAGAGATAGAAAGAAATTCCCATACAGTTTTTGCAGCATGCAAGCATTTTATGACAAAAAGAATAAACAAACAAAACAAAAAATTTAATCAAATCACCATAGCCCCACAAAGGACTCGACCAACCAGCCAATAAGGCTACAGATTCTTCTCTCTTTGAGTGTCTGTATCCATCTATGTGTAAGTTTGTGTGTCTTAGGGTAATACTGGTCACATAGGGCTACAACCTTGAAAATATGTATGAGTATAGCACTAAACACCATCTAAAAACTTTTTTTTTTTTTTAAACAGTGCTTTGTGAGTCTCTATGGTCATTTTGGGACCAATAATGCCCAGATCTTGTGCTAGTACTTTTTAAACAATTCTAGATAAAATCTAAAAAAGATCCAATTTTTTTAGATAATTAGTTCTGGTATACCAATGGGCTATGGAGATTCATTCATTCATGTGAGGTATGGACATGCTTTTTAAGTTGTTTTTATAATAAGATTAAAGTGAAAACTAGTCAAATTCAATAATAATATTACAATACTTTCTTTCAATGATAATAATAAAGCAAACAACATTGAACATATCTAAAAGAGAAAAAAAAAACTCTCAAAGAAAAGACTCAACCAGGTCCTTCAGGCATTGGAGAATGCAATCTTATCATTTTTACCAATATGACTCAAAGCTGGTTATTAGACCTGAGAAGTCTTCCCATGAGAGGAAATGTGAGAATTCCGGAAGACGTCGATAATCCCAATCATGTGTAGAAGTGGGGATAATTCCTTTATGAAAGTGTAAACCAAGAGTTTTAAAACATGAAAAGGTTAAAAAAATGTACTGAAAAGAAATTATATTTTGGATAAAGAGAAATGTTCAAAACTCTAATTGAAGTTGCCTCTATTTTCAAACCAAAGAGCACACAAACCATTTGAAAAATCTCAGATGAAACAAGACTCTAATGGAAAAACACAGAAACCGCAAGACACGACAACAACAGGAGAGAAAATTGAAGCAACCGAACTGAATAAAACAACTTGAAAGAAACAAAGAAAAGACAAAATAAGATACGCAACAGGATCATTGAAACAATTCTTAGAAAAAAGTCAGGGCTTCAAAGCTATAAACAAAGCTTTCTGGACAGGATGAAAACAAATAACAAGTATACTCGAGGAAGATGGAGACCTAATAACAGACAGAGACAGGATTGTCAAACATGTGCAAGAATTCTACCAAAAACTCTACTCCTCCAAACAAGAACTACAAAACAACGAACAGGATATGCAAGACGCAAAAACTTGGAGAATTTCCCAGAAGTAATACCATAGGAGGTGAAACAAACCATCAAACAAACGAAGCTGGTAAGATTATCACTGGGAAACTAGCTATTCTATTCAACTCATGCCTAACACAAAGTTAAGTCCAGGAAGATTGGAATACTGCAATCATAATGCTTTAATATAAAAGAGGAAACTTGAAAGCCCTCAACAACTACAGATCATTAATCTATTCAACTGCATCTACAAACTTTTCAAAAAAATCATCACAAACCAAATCAATAAAACGCAAAATGAAAACCAACTACCGGTACACAACTGGCTTCAGAAGAAGCTGCTAAACCATGAACCATCTCCATTGGGTAAATCAACTAAAAGAAAGAGCACCAGCATACAAAATGCCACTTGCTGTAGCATTTATCGACTACAAGAAGGCCTTTGACTCGGTGGTAATTTTCAAGGTCATTGAGGCTATCACTCTACAAGGTGTAGACCCCATATACATTAGAGTATTGCAACATCCATACAGTGACAGGAGCTCCTTAATCAGACTACATAAAGAAATTATATTTTGCATAAAAGTTTACAGCACAAATTAAAAGATGTTAAATTTCAACATTAAACCACATAACTATGTTAAATTTTGCTGTTAGACAGATCTTGCTTGATAGATAAAATGAGAATGATTATTTGAAATAGTTTTCAAGGTTCCAACTAAAAATACTCCCCCTGAAAACAAAATTGCTGGTAAACCATATATGATTTTTTGTATTATGTCATGTAAGTTTTCTTAGAATACCCATACTGTATAAAGGCATAAGCTTTAGGGTCTGCAGCTCAGGGGTCTGTGCCAGCTGGATAGCCTCCTGAGATTAAATGAAAAGTTATTTCATTTGTGAATGCTGAATCAGAATAAAAGTTTTCTATATCATCCCTTTAATGATGATAATTTCCTGTATGCACATGTATATGTGTGTAACCATAACCCAGTCAAAACTGCACATTGTACAGAGAATCTTTTTATCCCAGCATCTTCAGGGCACTCCAACTTTAAAAATAAAATAAATCTAGGTGGTTTTCACATTACATAATGATTGAGGAGAGGCGAGGGTCACCACACAATCATCATGAGGAACTGGACCCTTACATACAGTCCACATGATATCTCTAAAATTTCTGAATGAATTTGAATCAAATTTTGTGATAGGGTGGGCAATGGGTTAAGAAAAAGTGTTTACACTCTGGAGTAGATCCAGGAATTTCCCCCGGTCACTCAGCAAAAATGTAGCTATATGTACACAGCACAATATCTCCAAAAGTTCTCAATCAATTCTGGTGAAATTTAGTCAAAGGGTGGGCAATTGACCAAGGAAGAAGTGTTCACATTTTGAGGTTGATCTAGGAATTTTTCCCAGTCATCTCACTTGCAATGCAGCTATATGTACACACCACTGTGTGCACAAGTGTTGGAAGGGTTGGCAATGAGCTAAGGAAGAAGTCGTAACCCTTTGGGGAGGATCAAGAAAACTCCCACGCCCACCCTCCTCCATGACATAGCTGTATATACATAGTACAATATCTCCCAAGTATCTAGTGAAATTTTTTGAAAGGGTGGGCAATAGGCTAAGGAAGTTGTTTAAAATTTTGGTGGTGGATCAGGGAATTTTCCAATTCATCTTCCCTGCATTGTAGCTATATGTACACAGTACAATATCTCCAAATTTTCTTGATGAATTTCAATGAAATTTTGTATAAAAGTGGGCAATAGCCTCAGGAAGAAGTCTGTAGATTTTTGGATGAATCCAAGCGCTTTCAAGGGTCACCTCCCCTGAAACATAGCTATATGCTCACAACAGGATAAAGCTACTCCATAAATTTTAGTGGAATTTTGTGGGAGGGTGAGCAATGGGATAAAAAAAAAAAGAAAATTTGCTCTAATTCCTATGGCAGATCCATGTTTTTCCAAAGACTCTTTCCCTGCATTGTACTATGAATTTTATTGAAATTCTGTGGAAGGTAGGGCTGGCTGAGGAAGAAGTCTCCACACTTTATGGCAGATCCATGAATTTCCCAAGGTCACATGCCCTGCACTGTAGCTATATATGCACAGCACAATATCTCCAGAACTTCTCAATCAATTTCAGTGAAATTTTGTGGAACGGTGCGCAATGGACTATCCAGGAATTTTCCATGGTCACCTTTGTAAAATAGCTATATATATGCAGCACAATATCTCCAAAAGTTCTCAATTAATTTCAGTGAAATTTTGTGGAAGGTAAGGTAATGGGTTGAGAAATAAGTCATCACTTTTGGGGCGAATCCAGAAATTTTCACAGTTACCTTCTCTGCATCACAGCTATATGCACAGAACATAATCTCTCATAAAGTTCTCAATGGATTTCAGTGAAATTTTGTTGAAGAGTGGAAATAAACCATGGGAAAAGTCTTTACATTTTGGGACAGATCCAGGAATTTCCCTCAGTCACCCCTGCAACATACCTATATGTACACTGTACAATATCTCCAAAAGCTCTTAATGAATTTCAGCGGAGTTCTGTTGTGATGTTGGGCAATGAGCTACGGGTAGAAGTGTTTACATTTTGGGATGGATCCAGAAATCCTTCACAGTTACCTCCCCTGCACCGTAGTGATCTTTACATATCACAATATCAAGTTCTCAATAAATTTCAATAAATTTCAATTAAATTTTGTGGAAGGCAATGGAGTACATTTTGAGGTGGATCCAGAAATTATACAAAGTAAATGG
>OY735198.1:50400596-50418096 GCA_963457665.1 Thysanoteuthis rhombus
TGTTCAATTGATCCCTCCAAATTCCCCCTATAAATTTCAATGAGATTCTTTGGAAGCGTGGACAATGGGCTACGTGTGAACTGATTAAACTCTGGAGCCAAATCATGCACAATTATCTAACCTACGTCGTAGTTATATTCCAAACCACACAATATCGCCAAATTTCATGTCCAAAAGTTCTCAATGAATTCCAATGATATTTTTTAGAAGGGTCGACAATAGGCTATGAAAGAACAGATTAAACATTGAGGTGGATACATGCATAATTACTTCCCTTGACAATGACGTTGGCAGTGGTATATGCCCTTTGAGTGTTTTCTAGTTTGAATTAAAATGCTTTAATCAAATGAGAATTCCAGTGGTCATGAGAATTTCCCTCACCAATTGTTTCTCTTAGTTTCAACACAGCAGGAAGATATTCTTGAAAAATCTGACTTCACATCAAGAATTTTTATTTCGACTGATTTTATTTTTTTTTTTAAATTCATTCATTTCCCCATATTTGCACCTCTGTCAACGAAGTTGAAAAGAGTTGTACATTTGTGGTCGTATAAGTTTGTTTGTTCTTTCATCTGTCCAGACAATATCTCCGTAAGTACAGAATGAATTTCGATTAAATTTCGCGTAATGAAGTGAGAATGAGGTTGTAAAATTTGAGAGATGATCCGAGAATTTTTTTCCATCTCCTAAAGTTTTCAGTGAATTCCAATCGGATTGTGTAGAAGGGTGAATAAAAAACTACGGAAGAACCAATTGAATTTTAAAGCAGATTCATTCACAAGTATCTCAAATCATATAATATCTCGAAAGTGTTGTAACTGTTCACACGATATCTCCGAAAGTAATGAATGAATTTCTATGAAATTTTGTGGAAGGGCCCACAATTGTAGCTAGTTATAAACCAGTGATTTTTTTCTGATTGAGTGATATCTTTTTGTGGATTTTTCTTCCCATTATATTTAACTACACGATTGTTCACACGATATCTCTAAAAGTTATTGACAAATTTCAATAACATTTTCTAGAAGAACGATAGGCTACGGGAGAACTGAATCAAATTTGGGGCGGGTTCATGAACAATTACTCCTTCTGTCAATGGTGTTGGTATAGGTATGCATTATCTGAGTGCTTTCTAGTTCCATTTGTATTTGGGAAGTTCTAATGTCGCAATGGCTGATCCCCGCACACTTGAACCCTTGGCCGACTGCTCGTGTTGATGGTACTTTGGGCCGGTCCTAACTTCTGATTTGAGAGGTGACCTTTTTGAATACACCTTTAGAATTAATAACCAGGTATATTTTAGCTAGTAATTATCCGTGAAAAATCCACAGATATATCTGAAGTGCGCATGAGAGAATAATGCTTAACCTAACATGGAGAAGTCTCAAGACAGCAAAATATATCAGGAAGAAAAAGGGGTCCGAGACAACATAGAATCCATTAGCAAACTCAAATGGCAATGTGCTGGTCATGTTGCGAGAAGAAAAGACAACCAATGGACATCACGAATCACAACATGGATTCCCAGAGACCACATGCAAAACCGAGGCCGACTAAATACAAGATGGAGAGATGAACAAGACAAATTAAAAAAATACTGGCTCCGTGACGCCCATGATAGAGAAATGTGGCGGATCCTGGGGAAGGTCTATGGCCAACGACAGATGTTAAAAGACCAGTGATGATGATGATGATGATGATGATGTACCTGTCAGAAATGACAGGGTTATTCATCGCAGCTGTAGCGAATGATTCAAGATATTCGTAAAATGTCTAGGATCAGATCGAGCAAAAAATATCCTGAATGATTACTAACTTATTAAGAATTCGGGGGGGGGGGGCTTCTATATAATACAATCTTATGATGCTAAGCTAAGATTCTCAGTTTGAGTTTCCTAAGGAAATGCAGTGACGTCACACATTCTGTCCACATCGACGGAAAAATTCTTTTCAGATTTAAACATTAAAATCGAGGATTGTTCGTTATTATTTTTAGGGATCGAACTCATTAGGAGGTTTTTCTTTTCAATTTTAGGGGTTAAAATTGAGGATGAAATTTTCTAAACAATCTTAGTTGTCAGAATAGAGGGGAATTTTTTTTTCATATTCAATGTTCTAAATCGAGTCGGAACTTCTTCATTTCAATCTTAGGGATCTAGAACGAGGAGTAAATGTTTTTCCCAGATTGCAGTCAAAATCTAGATTTTTTTCCTACTTATGGGAGTCAAAATCAAGGAAGAAGCTTTTTTCTTTTTAGATTTCGGGGGTAAAAAAGAGAAATTTTTTTTTCATTTTCAAGAGTTGGAATATAGGTAAAATTTTCTTTACTTTTAGGGGTTAAAATTGTGGCAGAACATTTTTTCACACTTTTATGGATCAAAATCGAGAGGGAACTTTTTTTCCATTTATGCATCAAACTTGGTGTAGGGAAACCTTTTCTTCTCATTTAGTGGTCAAAATCGAGGAATAATTTGCTTTCAAATCTAGGGAAACAAAATCGAGGGGGAATTTTTTTTTCCATCTTAGGGATCCAAAAAGGAGTGAAGGAACTTCTTTTCTCTAGAAATCGAGGATGAAAATCATCATCATTTTTATCACAAATCGTGGGTGGAGGTATTTCTTCCTTCTCTTTTAGGGGTCATAATCAAAGAGGATTTTTCTTCACTTTTAGGGGGCAAAATCAAGCGCTAAGATCTTTTCACAAATTCAAAAGCGAAAATAGTTGGAAATTTTTTCTTCATATTCAATGTTGAAAATAATGGGGAAATTTCTTTATTTCAATTTTAAGGGTCAAAAGCATAGAGATGATTTATTTTTCAATTTTAGGTTAGAAATCTATGGTTATATTTTTTTTAGATTTTAAAGGTCAAAATCGAGGGGGAAAGATTTTTTAAATTTTTTATCAAAATCTAAGAATTTTTCTCGTTTGTGAGAGTCAAAATAGAGAGAAACTTTTCCCCTTTTATGGGTCAGAATCAAGGGGGAATTTCATTTTTCCTTTTGGGAATCAAATTCTGCAGAAATTTTCATTCACTTATAGGACTCAAAATCAAGAGGAGATTTTTTTTCACTCCCAGGATTCAATTTTGAGCAGCAGCATTTTTTCATTTCTATGTGTCAGAATCAAGGGGGAACTTTTTCTCCCTTTTAGAGTTCAAAAGCAAAGGGGGATTTTTTAAAATATTTATTTCTTTTTTAAGGGGTTTAAAGCAATGGGAAACAATATTGTTATATTTGAGGTTATTTTTCCCTGGGTATTATTGCTAATTTTTGATAATTCAAGTATCCTTATTTGAAGTTTATTCTAAAGTTCCAACTCAATTCAAGCTATTTTGAAGGATGATAGGCCATGAAGTCTTGAGACAATTTTATGTAAAAAAAAAACAACTGATATCACGGGCTTTAAAAGATAGTCACTTTATTAAAAGAATAACTTATCCCACAACAAAATTAAGTTGAATATTATTTGATTAAAAAAAACTAAGAAAAAAAATGGCCAAATGTGACAAATCTGGCATTTTTGAAAAGCATATACACACTTGATTTTTTATTTCATTTTAGTTTCGAACATCCAGCTTTTCAGTGACTTAATCTTCATTGTTATGGCATAAAAGCCAATCTCATTTTCTTATAACCTTTTCATTGTTTTGTTAACTATGTTAGCTCTGTTATTCTATTCCATATGGCCCAATCCATTATAACTCAGAGGTTATAACAGGAATCAAACAAAACAGAGAAACGACCATACAATCAAATATGCAATGAAACATACTAAATGGCTTTTATATGGATACATATAATATTTTAGTAAGGATACCCAATACAGACTGAGGAAAAAAAACTTCAGAAGTGAAAACACAGTGGAAAGTATCTTCTTTAATTCTTTGTACACAATACAACTAACAGGAAAAAAAAAGACTATTTACACTGAGAGCTTATTCTTTAATTCGGATCAGTGCTGTTTCCAGAAGTCATGCATTCATTGCCTGAATTGAGTCAGGATTAAAAAAGTTTGACATTTATTTAACCACTGAAACCGATAAATTGTATAAGATTTGTTTTTTTCTTTTTTGATTCAGAAGAAATTTTTAGTGCTTCCAATCAATAAGACCTCCCTTATGTTTTGAAAAGTGTCAGTTTTGGAATGAGAAGAATTTTTAGTTGTTTTTTGGGGGGGTTGAGGAGTTCCATTAAAGTTCTATGATACTGACGTGGACTCTTACTTTATATCAATTGGACGAAACTACAGCTTTGAAGTATTTATGTTACTGCCTGCCGATATGAAATATATCGTTTTGGGTATTTTTTCATTAATTATGTTCAGAAAGATTTCGAAAAATGATTTCAAACGGTCATAAGTTACCAGTTCAGCGTTATAGTTATATCATAAATAGCATATATATATATATATATATATATATATATATATATATATATAGTACTGTCAAAATTATTGTATACTTTTTCAAAATTGACTTATTCAATTTTTATAAAGAAGTAAGCAGAAATACATGTTCTTATGCATATTGGATTCTGTTCAAGGAAAATTTCAACCATTGTTGACCTCATGTAACCTAAAGTTGACCAGAAGAAAACTGGCCTCATCCTATCCAAGGATGGTGGCTGAGCTAAGGTGAACTAACCTGCCCTTCTATAACTACCTGTTTTCTACTGTATGTCTATTTAACCTTATTCAAAATAAGAAGTCAAGCAATGTAGTTGTGATTTCCAATATTGTTATCATTGGATAAGGTAATGATTAGAGCCCAACAAAAAAGTGCCCATTGGAAGATTATCGGAAACATACCTACTTAACTTGGGATGAAATTGCAAAAAAGCTGGCAATATCAAGGAAAAGTGTACTCAACATTAGGAAGAAACTGAATAATGGAGAAAATTTGTTTTCTCAGAGTGTCAGAAGGTGTAGAAAGCATGTTTCAACTCAAAGACAAGACAGAATGTTTGTTGCACTTAGCGAAAAGCAATGATCAGCATCATTTAAGGACTTGGCAAATCTATGAAAGGCTTGTGGTGTGCAGTGCAGTCTCAGTACTGTTTATTTGTCATCCACTTTGCCTTTAAAGTTCCACTTGACTTCACTATTACAAAATGGAAATGAAAACATTCAAGATTCATTAGTTAAATGTTCGATAGTTTTCAAGTTAATGTCAAAATCAAAGTCTCATGGTATAAATATTTTGATAGATAATATCAATTGCGATTTATATTCATTTTTATGCAATACCTTTTTCCAGTCTTCAGATGTCCAGTGTTGATGGGCCTTCACTAAAAACCAGCCTTTTTTTCATCAGGCCCTGTTAGTCTAGGCACCTCCAGAGGTCTGCAGGCACTAAAACCAAACTGACAGAAACTTGTTGTTTGGGCTTAAAAAAGCCCATCACTGAAGTCTGACAAATCCTCTTGACTTGATCAACTATGTCATGAAATTCATGGGGAAAAGGCATCTTTTCATCATACAAGTTGTCACCTATTGGGTCATTTTACTTGATTTTGTCAGTTACCGGCTGCGTTATCTAAGTGGTCATTCACAACAGGTCATTTAACACTGCATAAATGTCCATACACAGAGAAATTGGTCAGTAGGGGGTGTCAAAGTATAAACCAATTTTTTTCTTGCCAAGGGTCAAAGATAATGTGATATTGACCAAAGAATTCATTTGAGGTCACTTGGTCATTTTTGATTAATTCTAATCCATTTCCCAAGTTATTAGCCATAATTGTACACCCATGAAATTGAAATTTGGCATAGAGGCATATTCTTTCATGGCCAGAGTATTTAGAAATGTGATTTTAATATTGGGGTCATTCGAGGTCATCATATGTCATTTCTGGTCATTTCGAGTGAATTTTGCTCAGTCAATTTTGTTGAGAAAGTTACTGGCCATAATATTGCACCTTGGATGCAGAATATATATATGTAACAGTAACACACACACACACACACACACAGATATATATATATATATATAACATATATGTAACATATATATGTAACAGTAACACATATACTTATAATATATGTGTAATATATATGTAACAGTGACACGCATATATATATATCTATATATATATAACATACATATAATATATATGTAACAGTAACACATATATAATAATATATATAACAGTAACAAAAATATATACATAACATATACATAATATATATATATATGCAACAATAGCACATATATATACATAACATATGTAATATATATATGCAACAGTAACACATATATATAACATATATTCAACATAAACACATATATATACATAGCACATATATAATATATATATGTAACAAAAATATATATACATAACATATATAACATATATATATATATATGTAACAGTAACACATATATATAACATATGTAATATGTGTGCAACAGTGACATATATATACATTGCAGTAACACACACATATATATAACATATATATGATATATAACATATATATCATATATATATATAACATATATACAACAAATATATGTCACATATATACATATAACATATATATACATCACACATATATATATATATATATATATATATATACATATATATATACATATACATATATATATAACGCATAGATATGTATATAATATATATGATGTAGAAAGGTTTACAGAATTAAACAGTAAATATTTACTCTTTGTTTCTTTCAATGCAGATAATATCATTAAGAAATGAATACATAATCGGACAGAGATGATTATAAATTGCATTATACTATATTGAAACTCTACCCAACAAAGTAATCGTCTGCTTTGAAAGAAACAAATAGAGCAGATATAGACAGTGAATGAACCAAATGAGAATTTAGAGTTAAAGCAGTTATTTGGGCCAAGGCATTATCGGCAGATGGTTATCTCAGCGGTAGGATCAGCATTCATTCAGTAATATGTGTGTCCACATCTTGAGTACTATGCACAGGCCTGGTCAGTGAGAGGAAGATGAAAATCTTTTAGAAAAAGTCCAGAGATGAGCAACTAAGTCACTACCAGAATCAGAATGTAAGAGTTATGAGGATAAGTTAAAAGATTCAAGATTATCAGCGTTAAAAAATAGCAGGGATCAGGGAGTTTTAATAGGAATGTTTAAGATTATGCGTGGTGTAGAATTAGTAGACCCTGATATATTTTTTATTCAAAAAGAAATTAAGGGACTGTATATATATAGAAGAAGTAGATAGAAGTAGATCAATTATTAGAAAATTCTTTTGTAGCAATTGAGTGGTGAGACTATGGAATAGATTACGGGAATATACAGTACCATCAAAGGATGTAATTGATTCTAAGAAGAATTATGATTTTAATGACACCATAGCAAAAAGTTAAGGTCCTAGGTATTGTGTAAAAATGATTGTTATGATGTGTGCTTGTATATGCAACTTGTGCACTTTTTTCCACACTAAAATGAATGTTCTAAAATATTCCATTTTCAACAATTCGCTGACTGACAAAATTAACTAATATATGTCTAAATACTCATCACATATGGTCTCACAAAACCTCTGAAATTAGTTGAATTCCAAAAATATTTCCTAATTTGGATGGGAGATTGAGGCCCTCTCTCTCCAGAGCAAGCATCTTTGCATTCTCTCATTTCTTTTCCTCCATCTGCATTCCTGAGTACAAGAACATAACATCATCCAGTAGATGGCATGTCTTATAGCTATATCTATTTACGAGATTCTCCATAATAAAAGCTGATCACTTTCATTTAAAATAAAGAAAATGTCTACTAAAATGATCAAATTCAAGGGAAGGGAGACCCCCACTGGCTGCAAGATCAAGTATTAAAAAACTGAGCAAAGGTCAAGTTTTTATCTAACCAACGAACATTAGGCACACATCAGATCATCCTTCAAAACCTATCCAATTAAACAATTCAGACTGCAGGAGGAGAGGGATAATGTAGATATCTCTCCTTGCAGATCTCTTTTACCTAATTTGTCAGGCAATTACTCTTTCAGGTCAAGATTTAGGAATTGAGTTTGAGCAAGAAGGTTGGAGCCAGTCAGAATATAGCCAGGAATCCTAGCAAAGATATCATGATGAACAACTATTCTCTCTCTTGTGACATCCGGGATTTCCGGACTGACACCTTGAACTCAAAAAATGTTTAACCTGATATCAAAATAAATAGGAAAAATTTGTTAATGATAGAGTAATAAGTATGGATGAGAATATAATTCTATTTCATGACATTAGTTTTGTGCTTGCTTAATTGACTAATCAAGTGGTTTCAAACTGTGTGTCACTGCAACTATCCACCAAGTGTGCTGCACAAATCTTTTCAAACATGCAAACTTATTTTGTCCCACTTTCACTACAGGGTTGCCAATCTACAGCTTTTATCACTAGATTTTTGTGAGATTTCAAACTTTTTAGAGACAGATGAGAGGAAAAAAAGGGTGCTGAGTATTATATTAGTATGCTCATATGAAAGTTTAATTCATTAACTATTGAAATAATTTTGGTTAATTCATTTCATTTTTACAGGGTAAACTTCAGCAGCACATTCTTTCATTACTACTTTTTCGAAAACAGTGAAGTAATTTGCACATCATTTCCAGAGGAGTTATCTAACAGTATAAAGATGACGAGTTACTAATTTCATGTTTTATAGACTCCCAAATGGTTGCACCCTACAAACTGAAAATTTGTACATAAAAGTAACTTGATCCCTGGATGGACATATAAAAGTCAATTTTAGGTCAGGTCAGTTATAACATTCTCAAATCTAGCACCTTAGAGGCTACACATTAAAAGCTGCAAAATTGTGCACAAGTTTAACTTAACCCAAGAATGAATATATGCTGACCTTTGGTGACCTCTAAAGGTCAATTCTAGTATTTTCAAAATTAAGGTCACTTTTAACATTTTCGAACCATCTGAAGGATTGCAATCCCTACTTTGAGAAGCTGTATGTTGGAATTTACTACATGACCTTTCAGCATTGATTACTTTTTCTCTGTACAATGCCGGGTACCTCAATTAGTATATATATATATATGTATATATATATATATATATTTATATATATATATATATAAATATAAAACATGGCTTCCTAGCAGATCACCTAAGTTAAGCAATGATGAACCAGCTCAGTATTAAGATACATGACCAGTTTGGAATAGTGAGCAACTGGAGGCCTTGTATTAGACTAAACAAAGCTTAGTAAATAACTTTAGGGAGATAAAAAACAGGCAAACAGCCAGGTAGATAATGATAGAGGTGGGAGAAAGAATGTACATTACAGTATGTTCACAGATCAAAAAGATTCATACCTATCTCTTTTTTTCTTCTTATCTTTGGGTTTTCTTTCAATTTACTAAGCTTACTTTCATTTGTTACAAGTCCAAAACAGTGGGGCTCTCAGTGAGAATTAAACCCAGTTCGCAAGCACTGGAATTCAGGACTGGCTTGTCAACTATCAACTCCATAGAAACACACACACAAGAACATATGCAATACGTACAAATATATAAATCTCTTCTTAGAATATACTTCAGCGTCCTCTACTTGCATGCATATGTGTATCTATAATCCTCATATCTCTCTCTGTCACTCTCTCTATCATAAATATAGACCAGTGGTCCTTAACTTAGGGTACAACCCTTCACCCCTGGAACATAAGACATTTTGAGGTGTGCAAAAAGAGATTGGCAAATAAACTTATTTTGTTCTATTATCAATGTATCCAACTTGTGCACAAAAATGTCTTGCATTCATAGTTTTTAGGATTGACAATTAATCCTATATTATCATGTGGGGGAGTACTAATGGTAGTTGTTTCTGTGTAGTGAGAAGATTCTAGTAGTTGCTGAGGACAAAGGAATCAGTCCCACGTGTTTGACTTTACCGCCACACACTGCGACATAGTGATAAAAGTTGAAGGAGACAGAAATAGCCATCTTGGCTGGATGTAAATTTCTGAAAATTTCTGTGCCATGCATGAATATGGATGCAGAGATTAAACAGAGTTCATAATCGAAATAAAGACAAATAAAAATGTTGAGACAAACAAATAAGATGCCCATTTAATGAGTCAACAAATAAGGCATGTATAAATGTTACATTTAAACCTAAAAAGAAAGGACATGTAAGTGTTATAAACCTTAATACGATCATTGATAGAATAGGCCTGATTATTAAGTAATATGATAGAATGGATATATAGTAGTGCCTAGTGCCTAGGTAGAAGGGAAAGATAGAAGTTAGCACTCGAGCAAAAGATAGGAGCTATATGCAATAGTCTTAGTAACTGTGAGTTGATGGAGTGAAGATAATTGAAGTGCTTTAAATCCATGAAACTTGGTATTTCGAAGACTGAGAAATGATTATGGAGACAAGGTTATCAGTGGTATCCCTTACCGCCAAGTGATACACCAGAATTTATGATTGCCGAGAACTGAAAAACACATGACAGAAAGACTATTTAGGTGACATTTTAGTTCAAGTGCACTTCCTGAAGTAAAAGGAATTAGAAGACTGAAGTTAATCATGAAAGTTATATAGTAAATGCCTTGTCATTTCATTCACAGGAGATGGAGATATGAATATGCATCTAGCTAGAGAAGAGAACATGCAATTTAGTAGCTGAACATAGGAGAAAGATCTCAATATCTGTGAAATGGAAGAAGCAAGATTTAGAACAGTGATTGGTCACAATGGAAAAAATGATTAACTATAAGATTACCCAGTAAAGAGAAGGAAAGAAAGAGAGACAGTGAGAAGTTTAACAGACTAAGAAAGTTGGGGTTACAAATAAGCTTTGGTACACATACGTTTAGGACTTTTATGGAAAGTAGACGAAGGAAGTGACATACTGCATATGTGACTAGGTTTAAGGTTTCGTATGTAAAGCTAATATCTATTTATTTCCATATTCAATTTTAACTAAAAAATACTGTTAATTGAGAAAAAGGAACAGCAGTCAATGCATTAAATGGTCTTATCAATAATATCTTGATACAGACCTTAATTTTGACATCTGATGAATCTTAATATTTTGCAATCAACTTTTTTTAATATCAACTTGGCTGAATTTCAACTTTTTTAAATTTAATTTCTGTAGCTTTAAGATTAATAGGTTTGAGAAAGATTTTGAAATCTCAAATTGGTGCAACCCTTGAAAAAGGTTAAGAACAGCTGATATAGACAAATATACAGAGAAATATTCATCCAATAGAGAAGACAACGGCTGGGCCAGTCCTTGGGTTTCCTGGTGCCCCAGATATTTTCTTACTTTGTCTCTTCCTCTGTTTAATTTGTTAATTTTCCCATTTCTCCATTCGTATTTTAAAAGAAAAAGTTCTACTGTATCGGACATATGACAGGCACTCACTAATACTTGGTGCCCCAGGCGACCGCCAATGTTGCTGGTACTTAAGGTTGGCCCTGGATAAGTTCCATCACAAAGTACATCATAGCATCCATTATGTTGAAGCTTATACTATACGACAATCATGTTTTGAATTTTTTCTTTCTTTGAGTCAATCCCCTCAAAATTCCATGGTACAACTCCATAGATAAGAGAAGTGGGAAGTATCATGTCTCCTGAGTCAAAATAATTGACCCCTCAGCTGACATCAGGTTTGATACTCCACAATTAACTCAGGTCTTTTTTTTGTTTTTTTCTATTGCTGTCTGCCATCAGCAGTTACTAAAAAGGGAAGGATTCAGGTCTCAAGACCACATGACCCCTTTTGTAATTGCAATCAAGCAGAACACAGCGGTTTAGGAATAAGAGGTGCCAGTTTTCTGTCTTCCTAGAAATCTTTTTTTTTTTAAATCAGCTTTTTAAGGCCTGTTGTTGGACATAGTTCCACTCCCCCGCCAAGTAAGTGTAAGACACGAAGGGAGGGGGTGATAAGCCTTACCTTGCCACCCTGGACCATAGCCTATTGTCAGGGAGAGGGGGTGGATATATGCCTTTTCCAAGGACATTAGTGCAAAGTAAAGTGAACATAAACTGTAAGTGTCCATGTATGAACTCCCATTCTCCATACGTTTAGCCCTCCGGTCACCCACACTGCCCCCAGAAGTCTTAGTGCCTGGCTTCATATTACAATGGGATTAATCAAAACCTGATTCAGCAGTTGAAATTCAGGTTAAGGCATTCATTATAGTATCTCCAACTCTCCTCGGTCCCTAGGACACTTTCCTCTGGGAATTAAAAATCAATTTCAAGTTCTACCAAAGCATGCTAGAAAAAAGAGAAACGGAAAATAAGTTAAAAGGATCACATTTTTCATAGATTTTTTTTCTTCAGATTATTTTGGGACAATTCATCACACAGAGAATAGATACAGCTATGTGAACAACTAGTTGGGGTACCCGGCATTGCCCAAGCTTTTTTTAAAAGTTTGTTAAAGCAACAGACAAGACAACAAAATTTTTTCAAGTGCAGATTAACAATTTCTGGAAAGACTCAAATTGTACCTGAAATATCAGCAATGATTGCACTAAAAATTTCTAACCTGCATGCAGAAAGGGATAAGTAAAATCCCACAATCAAATGATATGATTTGCAGGCATATTTTGAAAATGTCTGCTGATATTAAAGAAAAGTATGTTGTAATAAGCTTCATTTGCTTTGCTGCAAAGAACTGCATACCACTACAAAAGGAGAAAATATTTTTCCTATTTTGAATAACTGCCTTGTAAAATGAAACGTCATTGAAGTCATGTGCAGAGATTTGTATCGATGGAGCCCCCTCAATGGCAGGTTCTATCAAGGGTCTTGTAACAATTATAAAAAGTAAAACCCAGACATTATTATAACATACTGCTCTTTGGATAGAGAAGCCTTAGTGGCAAAAAAACACTGGATGATAATTTGAAGGAATTTTCAGATCAAGTTATCAAAATGGTAAATTTTATTAAAACTAGACCAGTAAAACTTTTTTTTTTTATTTGAGCAGCTTTGTAAAGAGATAGATTCACAACACAAGCATTCATTTTCATAGACTGAGGTGAAATGGTCGTTGAGAGGAAAAGTACTGTTATCCAACAGGAGCTGCTTTCTTTTTTTGAAGAAGTAAATCAAAAGCTTTCAAGATTAAAATATTTGCCCGATATATTCCAGCATCTTAATAGCTTGAACAGAAGTATTCGAGGTGCTAACAAAAATATTCTCTCAGCTACTGACAAAATAAAAGTGTTTCATAAGAAAATACAATTTTGGAAAAGAAAGGCTAGCGACAGTAGTTCGGAAATGTTTGATAAGTAAAAGTCATATAAACGATAAGATTCCTATCATAGTGAAGCATTTAACAGCACAAGATAAATTGAGTCATTAATTTTCATTGCAAAACACTAACCAACACAATTGTAATAGTAACCTTTTCATTGAAGTTTCAAATGAGGTTGTTTTGATGTTAACAGAAAAAGATGAACTGGCTGCTATATCTGTTGATTGTGGATTGAAAATCACATACAAGGAGGTGTCTATTGAAAAATTTGGGATTTCCATTAAAGAAGAATATTGTTTGATAGCTGGTAAAGCATTGACTAGTTAAACGCAATTTTCAAGAACCTACTTATGTGAATTAGGATTTTCTACACTTATCAACATAGAGAGCAAAAGGACCGAAACTTTCTGATGTATTGATGAGGAAATGTGTATGTTTATTATACATACACCCGACACTGAGAAAATGCCAAAGCACATCAGGATCATGTTTCACACAAACATACTTATATAAACAGAGTACCATATTCCTCTGTGTATAACACAATTCTTGTATAATACAAGTACCGGATTCAGGGATGAAAAATAAGTATAAAATTGTAGCCTCTTGTACTTGATTTGGCACAATAGTTTTATAGTCCCATTTTTTTTTTTGCTTCAGTATTCCAAATTTGTGTAATGTAGTACAGCATTTATGCAATAAGTGCCCATTATTTTCATATGGTTGACTTTCCCATGCACATTCAAGTTTAGTACAACTTATGCCTATTTGTGCTCAGATTTTTAAACAAATTTCTTTGTGTAATACACAAAGAAATACAGTAAGTAGTGTTTTTTGAATTTAATTTGCATTTGAACTTTTAAAATATACTTTCCATGCAAAGTGCATCTGTGATTTTTTACTTGATCCCTAATGCACCTCGAAGTCAAAATGTTCAAGAACCACTACTTTACAATATGAATATATCTCAACAATGACTGATACAGGTGTGCAATGCTTGAGTGGTTATTAGTATGATGACTGGGTGAGTTCAAACTCGAGCTGAGAAAATATGTGTTTACTTCGCACTAATGCCCTTGAGAAAGGTATGTTTCCCTCCTTCCCCAATTTTCCTACACATTGTAGGCCAGCATGGCAGGGTAAAGCCCATCAACCCTCTCCCACCCATATCTCACTCAGTGTGTATGTGTGAATTAGTTTTATCTGCATTCTATATAATAAAATAAAAACTGGTCCAAGATGCTGAAGATGATTTCCAAATAATCTTCTTTTGTCATTCCATCCCAATAGCAATTATATCCAGTAAACCCGAGTGTAAATATTTTCCTACAGAACAAATTTACTTATACTTCTAGCAAATGGAGAATAACAAGAAACAGAAGTCAGAACAGACCAGTCTTTTTATCAGGGAGGAAATGAATCAAAGATAACAAACCACTTTCATACTGATAAGTTTCACTAATGAATCAAAACATTAAAATGTACAAAGAATTTTTCCATTCCTTTGAAGTGACATCAGTGAATTGCAATCATATCACCCAGGGGCATTGCTAAAGGTTTTTCTTTTTGAGGGGCTCCTCTAACATTTGGTAAGATTTGATGAAAAAAGAAAATTTGTAATAAATACACATGTGCTCTCATCTAATTGTTAGAAAACAACAGATATATCCTTGTTATTATATAATGTTAGTACAAATGCAGTAAGTGAAGTACTATCTATAAAGCTTGGTGAGGGCCAACCTTGCTTGTGGGGCTGTGGTAAATACCGTTATCGATTAGTCTAGGGCTCTGAATCACCTTAGGGGCTGTGGGGGTAGGAGGCACTAAGAAGTATTTTTGCAGGGACCCCTGGTTCACAATCAAGGCCTGAAGAATCTTAGATATTAAGAATGTTTATTGCAGACTATATATCTCTGTGGGAAAAATGGAAAGCAATCAAAACATGAGCTTAAAATATCAGAGTAATAACTTTTTACACTGTTCTATAATTAATTCACATATCATTTAATTCAAGTACAGTAAAAAAAATATTTCAAAATATTAACAGTATAACTAAACACTACTGAATTTTTAAGAATTCAGAAGAAAATTAAAATCATAATTGTTCTTTGTAAGACCTGCTATAGGGTGTTAGGTGTATGTTGCAATATGCCATTGAATGCCAGACTGAAGAAGATTACCCCAACGCAAGACAAGTAGATTACCCTAGTGCAGGGATCTCTAAGACACAGGACCCAATTGAGAGCAATTGGTCCGATTAGCTCAAAATCAGCCCTGATCACCAAAGTTAAATAACATAATCCCTGTCTCAAATGAATAGGTTAAAAACTTACATATGTTGTCAATAAAACCAGCAACAACTGTTTCGCTACTTCTCAGATAAATCCATGTGAAGTTTCTGTAAAAATGTTTAACTAATTTTACTGCCTATTTTAAATTTGACCTGTTATTTCTTCTGAAATGCATAGTTTAACCATCTTGCTGGCAATTTTCTCAGATAGGTGTAACATGGCTGAAAAATCCAGCAAAATCTATTTACTCATCAAAAATCAAGGTTCATATCTCAAAGGCAGTAAACAAATATTGATAAGGTAACATTTTTAAATAGCCTCTTATTATCAATGCTCTAATTTTTACCAGTCAATAAGAGCAAAATTTTTATGTTGTGCAAATCTTTTTCTTGTGACAGAATCGGTGTCTACAAAATGCTAGTGCTATCACACATGGCTAATAAAACTGTGTTGGCAGGTTTTCATATATTATGATGATTGCATTCATTAAGATTTTGTTCAATATTTTGAAGTACTTTGTTCAGTTTGTTGTTCCATTAAATGAAATACTGATTATTTCTTATTTTTATAAGTTATAGTGAAGAAATGTTTTAATAACAATCACACCCATTAATTCAAAGATTGATATTATCAAAGTTGCTGGAAATGGTTAAATCACGACTCATTCATTACTACGTAAGTCTATGAGCCAGAAGCCCAAATTTGGTGTATTGATACACTTGGGGGTACTAGATTTAACAAAGCATTTTGGTTTTGTACATAACTGCAGGGTATGAAAAAGGTTGATGGACCTTTGGGTAACCCAGCTGAAGAGAATAATCAAGGTATAATAGTCCATAGGCCAGAAACCCAAATTTGGTGAATTGGTACACTTATGAATATTTAATTTAACCATGCATTTTGATAAAGTTGGTTGTGTAAGCATCAAGTGGATGATGGGAGACCCAACTCCAAGTGTTGTTCTCCTCTTCTGCAAGTGCAAGCGTGTTTGCCAGATTGTACATATCTTGGAAAGACTGCTCCAATATGAAGCCAGGGAATGATGAGGAGCAAAATGAACAAGCTATTTTTGTTGAGGACATTTAGATGAAATATATTCTGTACAAAAATTGACGATAATTGTTCATTGAAATGAAATACTCAAAATTTGGAGAATGGGGTAGCATATATAACTATAACAGCAGTTTTGGGCAAGATTTGTTATGAATAGTCAAATTTTCATATTCATGAAAATCCCAAGACCAATTCCAGTGATATTCTTTGCATAGTTCTGGAGAAAAACAATATTTGGTGTCATTTGAAAAGTAAAATGAGGGTAAAAGTTACATACATTTTCATGGAAACTATTTAATAAAACCTATATTGCTTTGTTATAATAGTTTGTTTGTCCTTATACTAAACTGCTAGTCAAACTTCAACTCTATCATACCATAGAATGATTATAGACCATAAATTACTTTTCTCCATTTTTTTTTAGAAAATATATGCTTTTAATCTTAAACTATGTGATTGCTGGTTTAAGCTGGGCATCTGGCATGTCCATCAAGCATTTTTAACATAGTTTTGACCCACCTAAAGACTCATTTTTATGCGTATACTGATTTCCTTTCTGCACTGATTCCAAAACATATGTGCACATGCGCATGTCCAAAACTTGGAGGGAACTATGTTTATAATATACTTCAGCATGTTAGATTCATTGGAAATAAAATTCCCTAGGTTAAAACTTGAAGTAACCATGAAACTACAGTTTAAACATTTTTATGTGGGCAATTTTTAGGGACCTATCTAAAGTGCTAATCAAGGTATAATTGTATTTAACTCTTCAGATCATTAGAGAAAGGCTGAATATCAAGGGAAATAACTCTTGAATAAAATTATCATTCTTCAACCATTAGCTGAATTGAAGAAAAATTTTTTACTCGATTCTCAGGAGAGTTTCATTATTCAATCAATTCATTGAAGTGTACCTCTATCA
>OY735198.1:50423096-50465596 GCA_963457665.1 Thysanoteuthis rhombus
GTTATTTAATTTTTTGAAACAGGGCTTATCTTAGTAGATTACCCAAAAAACGTATTTAACGATGAGGGATCAGTATATGAATATATATATATATATATATATATATATATATATATATATATATATATATATATATATATATATATATATATATATATATATATATATATCATAAATTGCATTATTTTATTTTGAGACTGTATTTGAAATGATCTCCCATTATTACATAGTGAAAGTATCATTTGGCCTAGACAACATTGGTTGCCTGTAATCATATTTGTCTGCACACCTTGATTGAAATAGAAAGAAAGAGATATTTGAATTTTTTTGTGACTGTACTCAGATTTGAACATTTGACCTGCCAGAAGGCACTTAGACACTAAACTGATGATCCCATGGAAAACATTCCCAACAAATGTGATTAGATTTAAGGGAAACTCTTGAGCTGTATATAGACAGGTTTTTTTTTTAATAGCTGAATTGATCAAAAATGTTTTTTGCAATGAATAAATAATTAAATACATAGTTTTGGTTTGATCAACAGTTCATTTAATCAAAGCAATAATCAAAAGTTTATGTAAAAATCAAGTGAAACCAAAGTAAATTCATAGTTTTTTGCAAATTAGGTGACTTCTCTGATTCAACATTAAAAAAAAATGATTAAAGGAAAGTATGAATACATCTATTCATATATTTAAATCTAATTTTGATTTTTTCTCCCCTTTAAGGATTGGATTTTCTTTCCTTCTCTAAAGAACAAGATCAAAATTAAATATTAGAAACAGGAACACCATCGAATGCAATATATTTTCTCCAAAGCAACAAAAATATCATTTCTCTAAGAAAAAATTTTTTTCCACCAAAGAAATCAGTTACTAAAGCAATGGCTGAAAATGTGCGAGGTACTTCCACTGAAAGCTGGCCCTCTCTTTCTTGTAAAAATGAACTGGGCAATCCTTTGTTTTGTGAATGGAGAAATTCAAACCATTTTAACTGCATCCATAGTTGATTTTGATAATGGTTGAAATTTTTGCTTTCAAAAAATGAAGGACTGCCACGTATAATCTAACATTTATATTTTCATAAATTTCATATTGGAATCTCAAACCCAAGCTACCGCTTGCAAACTTTCCAATAACAGTTACAGGAAAAGCTACGTGGACTATGTTGACCATTGGGACCTATGCAGGTCTGCTCAGGAGTCTACGTAAACCTGCTTCAGTTTGTGCAATACCGACATCAAGATTCAATTGCGCCATGTGCAAGTTAGTATATGCAATACACACAATCCTTTTTTTTTTTGCTCATACCATTCCCACCAACATGGTTGTGTGGTCTAAGAAGACATAGATTTCTGCATTGTCAACAGCGCAGTCATTCCTTCCCAAGGTAACGCTGAGATACCCGCTGCACGCTGACTGCAGAGATTTATATAAAAGCATTAGCAGGGAATTTCCGCGTTTATAGAGAAAGACAAAACACAAATTCGATAATATTAGTGAAGAAAGAAGTTATTTGATCCCCAGACAACCTCTGCTAATATATACTCTGGTGGATGAGGGATTTCTGTGTAAACAAATATATCGCTTAAATCCAGCCTTACTGACTGTCCAGTTCCGTAGACCAGAGGTAGGATATCAGCCTGCGGGTCTGAAGTGAAGGTTTCAATTCTGTCTTGCGATAATGGATGAGTAATGGAAAATCTATAGCCATACTGCTGTCTGTGGTTGACACAATAATATATATATATATGGCTCAACCCTTAATAGATTAAAAAATTTAACCTTGATATTTCAGAAATTCTATAAGCCCTTTTCCTGGGACTGTTCTCAACATTAAAGAAATATTTCTATTTTAAAAATGTTGGAAAGAAAAAAAAAGTAAAAAAGAGAAACTGGGAGGAAAAGAATACTTGTAATTTGGTCTTATCAAAATAAATTATAACAACAATAAAAATAATAGTTGAATAAGACAATTGTACTACTGACAGGAAATACTCAAAGTAAACAACAATTGCCAATTCTTTTAGATTACCATTAGCTTATAAATGCAAATCCAAGCACATATTCTTACATGTACATACAGTTAAGTATGTGCCTATATGAATATATACATTCTTACACATATCTATATGTGAAAGGGTGTGTGCTAAAGCATGTTGTGTAAATAATTTGTTTTTCCATAGCTCGACTTTCAGCCCATAGTACAGCGGTTCTTAACCCTTTTCAAGTCATTTGAGATTGCAAAATCTTTCTCACACCATTTAATCTTAAGGCTAAAAAAGTTGAATTTGACAAAGTCAAAATTGGCAAAGTCAGTTTTAAAAAGTGTACATAACAAAAGGTTAGAATTTATTAGATGCCAAAAAAGTCTGTATTGAGTGATTACTAATAAAACTACTTAATAGTTGTATACACAGCAGTATAACCAAAAAGAAAGTTTGTTTGTAACCCTCTTCTCACTCACTGATCGCCTTATGCACTACTTGGGGGTTGAGGCTGTACCTCAGATTATGTATCACTACATTGAGCAATCATTTTGGAACATATTAACACATTAACACATTTTGGAACATGTAAACACTCACTTTTTGTGACCTTTTTAGCTGAGGATATAATTTGTGAGATTTGGTAGGGTTTCTCCACTGAAAAGCCGCAAATTATATCACTTGTATTGTTTAGATATCAAGTAAATCTATAAATTGATGTTTCCTATTTCCATTTTAGGCATAAACAGGCCTTCATTTTTACAGCTCACCATTGCTAATGCATGCTTGTTTCACACACAATTATCCTTCAGTCCTCCTCTTTGCCATTTGAGCTGGGAATGCAAAAAAGCCTCTTTCTGTAAAGAATAATGAATTTTACATGTTGTAAATTCACTGTGAATGGGAAGGTTCTTTTTTAAACGACCAAGAATCAAGATGAAGGAAAATAGTAGTCAGAATTAACATAATGGGTTACAATACTTCATTTAATAATGAACACAGGTCTGCTTAGTCATTCAATAGAAACTGTCACATGACCAACTTCTTTTGGCAACATGCTGTTGGAGGTGATCAGTTAAACAATTGGGAAAAAGGGGTGATCAATGAATTGATTAATTATCTAACCTTTTGGTTGAGCAGTGATCATGAAAAAGTCTGAATTTTCAAAAAACAAGTGTGAATACTGCCAGATATAAACTAAGGGACTACTTTTGCATAAACTTACACTGTAAACTGACCCCCCCCCAACTAAAACTTATTTTGAAGGAAATTTTCAAAAAACAAAAAAGCTGTTTTTTCCAGACAAAATAAAGAGTAAGTGTTCAAATTTTCTGAGATAGATAGATAGCCATCCAGCCAGAATCACTTAGAAATTGTAGAAACCTGTGTAGACAGTATTGACAGTTTTGGTTGATGGTTTCTAATAAATGATAAAAAATAATTGCTTTTAATAATACTACATGGCAAAAACAACGAACATGGTGTAGATATTCGGAGGAAAGCATAGGTTTTAAAGGTAAGATTTGAACTTCTGCTAATCGTGAAGTTCCTTTAGCTGGACAGAAGTAAATCCTTCCTCTAGCTAGAAGGATGCGAGTTCGAATCTTACCGAAAGCTTACTCTTTTCTTCCAATTCACACAGTTTACTCACTGCCATGAAGTTGTGATAAAAAAGCAACTGAAAATTAAAATGAAGCTGAATTGCAATGTGAGAATTCATAACAATGATTTATAATACTTCATCAAACGAGAGTAAGTAAATTTTTCTTCTTTTAGATTTTGTGGCAACAAGCCTGATCAACTTTTGACTAAGTATAGAAACTCTGTCCTATCATTTCAGCTTTCCTCGTCAATATTCAAGCTGGATCAGAAAGGAAATGCAGGATAGGAACTGAACAGATATTATACCTTTGTTCATTATAATTTTTTCCTTAATAAATAACGGTAGAGATTCCTTCTATAATTTTGAGGAGAGTCATTATCAAATCAAGAGTTGTTTAGATTATTGGATTGTTTCTTTTTGTTAATATATAATCGGCTTCCTCTGTATTTTAGTTATGAAACCTCTTCCCCCAATTCTCTTCATATAAGAGAGAAGTCCTCAACTATTCCTGGAAGTTCGGGGGTGGGGGGAGGTCCTTTTTTAAGCTCATAGTTCATAATTAGGAATAAAACTGTCAGTGTGTTATCAAGAGGGTGTTCAAGGAACCTCTCACTGACCTCCTCATCTCCATATTTATTTCTCTCGGGGGGGGGGGGGTCTTTGACATTCCCTCAACTCATGAACATTCTGTCTTACATTTTATTCCAATGTTCCCCCCTCTCCGCATCAAGCTTCATGTGTACTCACAGAGTAGGAAGTAACCTTTTTCAAAATCTTTCTCTTTACAAAAAGTTGGAGGTGTGAGAAACCAAGTGGTTGAAGGCACAGAGAATGGAATCAGTGTTTTTATTTTCTGACTGAGACAGCTCTCACTTCCTCACTACTCATTAATGCCCAGAGAGAGGCTTGTATTCATCTCTTCCCCACACACAATAGTGGTAGGGTAAGGCACATCAAACCCCCCTCCCCCAAGTCTTGATAAATTTATCTTCATCACACTATTCCTTGAAGATTAAGGAATGCCTTTTGGGTTCAAAAAAACTGGTCATCCAGTTTATCTGTTAATAAGTAGATATTATCACATATTCAGCTAATGTTCATATTAAGGACCTAGCCAATGCTTTAAAAATCAAGTAGTCTATGAGAAGGCTGGGAGTTGGTGGGTTCATAGATTTTATCTCTAAATTCCAGCTGGGCATGCCCAGTCATCATCATCATCATCATCAGCAGCAGCAGCAGTCTTTTGACATAGACCTTCCCCAGGATTCACCACAATTCTCTATCATGGGCATCTGAATTTGTCTAGTTCATCTCTCCATTTTGTGTTCTGTCTGCCTACGTTTCTCATGTGATCTCCGGGGATCCATGGAGAAAACATTAAAGATACTATCAATGATTAGTATACAGTTCCTAATATGCTGGATTCTTTTTAACACAGCCATTCATAGATAAGAAACTTATTTTTGCTTTCAACTTATCAGTGGTATATTTTTAAGCCAATTCGCTGGAAGATGGCAAACGGCTTCTAGAGCAATTCTTAGGTGAGAAAGGTAAAAAAATAGGGAAGAACGAATCGTCGAGTTGTTTCAGAGATGGCAGAGGATAGTAGAGCAAACTGTGCAAGAGTTGTTCAAGAAAGAAAGGCAGAAAATTAAAAAAAAAAAATCTTTTTTATTTATTTAATCAAGCAATCAAATTTTTGACCTACCAACAATATGCAAGTTGTGCAGGTGACATTTCATTTTCATTTAAAAAAAAAATACTCCATGTATTCATTCATACAATGGATCTTGATCTAAAACTAGCAAAATTTTCTTCATAATTTGTTTTTCATCCCTGCTTGGAAAGACATAGATCTTCTCCTCTCAGGTAAGCTAGTTAGTTAAATAATGATAAAAGCCTTTCATAAATTCCAAAGGGAATACACAGGTCAGCATCAATTAAAAAGGAACTGCCAAAAGATATTCAGTAATCTGAAGCAACCCAGTACATTTGGTGTAAAAAAAAAATAAAGTAAATACATCAAACGGACCTATTCCCTAAGAGGTTTAGCTTCACCGCTCTTGACTTGAGAGGAGTGCCATTTTAGAATGGACCCCTAAACAGGATACATCAGCAATGAAAGGAGTTTGCTTGATTGGTAGGCTTAATCTTTCTTTATGAATATGAGAGTTACAACAACTTCACTTTGAACTAATGCTCGCCAAAGTGAATAGTAGGGCAGTTTGGAGCCCTTTAACCCTGCAAGGCAGTTCATCTTGCTACTGAAACTGAAATGTGGCTCTATACTCCTCAAGGAGTTTACAAGAAAAAAATGTATGCAAATCATCAATACGCATAAACATTCAATATAATTTACTAGGTTAAAATCTCATAGAATACAGGTTTTCCTTCGCTATCCTTTATCTGGGAAAAACATTTTCAGCAACCCCCAAAAGTTATGATGATGATTTGTTAGACTGAGTTGTCAGAGGTTGGAGTGGTAGGAGATACAGGAGACTGGCGCATAAGAAGAGAGCAGAGGAGGGTGCACACTGGCTCCATGAGGGAGACTTCTGAAAAGTAGGAAACCCCCATATACTTATTATCTTTGGTAGTAGGGTATGATTGACATATAACAAATTTGAAATTTATACGATATATGCATGTGATAATTATAAAGGCAATTAAATAGGAAGAAATTCTTAGCACTGATTTTATTGGTAGCAACTCAAGTGGCTTTAGATCATGTAAATAAATAAAGAAATGAGGTAAGGCGGATGCAGGTTCAATCCCTCCACAATGCTCATTTTTTTCATTTGCTATCAAGAATTAGTTTCCAATTATTTGTCTTTATTATTATCATGTTCTGTCGGATACATATTGTCCATTTACTGATATTTCATGAAATATGTATGCAAACACACACACACACACACACATAGTCAATTTTTAAAAAAAAAATCATATGCGTTTCCCCGCTAAAAACTGTTTCACTTTTTATGATCTTCATAAGACCAAATATATATGAATATGTGTGTGTGTGTGTGCAGATATAAACATATTTTGTTTTCAGACATACCGACTGATTGATAAATGCATTTATGAACATCACATGATTAAACAAATATAATATATGAGGTTAGATTTGCAGCCAAGACTGTTGCATTTTTCTTACTGGTGCCAGAAATTGATGTTGATTTTTTCAAATTAAATAGGCCCTTCCCATTTGGAAAGTAAAATTTTGTTACTTCCTTTCTCGTGCTGTATCAGGCAGAGCTCAGTAGATATTAATACATACTGGTTAGTCATTCAATTGAAACCGTCATTTGATCAATGTCTTTTAACTGCATGCCTTTTTGGAGGTGATAAATTAAGAAATTGTTTAGAGTGATCACTGAATGAATGACTCCTCCCACATATAAACATGAACACATAGATACCTCCCTATTGTTTCACATCTAAATAGACCTAGAACATACATATTACCTGAAAACAAGATTGATTGAACCTAAAAATACCATCTATCCATATAGGCCCACAGAAGACTTTTGTATAGTGAATTTCTCCCGAGAATGTTTTTATATCAAAACAAAATTCCATCAGGCCTAATGAAAAACATGCAAGTCACATATTCTATACAAGCAAGCATTTTCTCATCATTTTGGGAAGTGAAACAAGGAATTCTTGAATCAAGCTAAAAAGAAAGGAAGTAAGGAAAACAAATTAAACTTCAGTAAATGTTCCAACCCTCCCATGTCTTGCACTTACTTGGGGAAGGCTCATGTCCAACAATAGACCTTAAAAGGCTGATATATAAAAATCAAAATAGGTCTGGTTAATCACTCAATAGGAAGCAACACACGACCAATGTCTCTTGGCAGTATGCCGTATTGGGGGTGATATTATCAAATAAAAAAACTGGAAAAAGGAGTGATAACAGAATAAGTCCCTTCTATCACCCTTTGTTGGATTACTAAAAGTCCAAATTTTCAAAAAACAAGCATGAACGCTGCTGTAAACAGACTAAGGGACAAATTCAACATAAACTTAAATTGTTAATTGAACCTTCATCCCTAAGAACTTATTTTGGGAGGGAATTTTCAAGAAACAGAAAAAAATGTTCTTTCTAGACTTATTAAGAAATAAATGTTTGAACTTTCTGCTTTTTAGATACATTGGTGTGGCCTATATGTGTGACACATATATACATAGCCAGCCAGTCACTTAAAAAACTGAAGAGATCTATGCTGACCTTGGTTGACAGTTTTGATCAACGATTTCTTGAAGAAAAACTAAGATTCACTACGGATAGTCAACACGATAGAACATGTTATGATTTTGGAGACACAAAATTTCTTTACCATATTTTCTAATTAGAATAACAAATGTTGAAGGAGGACAAGGCCATGTAGTTAAGATGTTAGACGAGAATAAAAAGGCAATGAAGGGCTCAGCTTTATGTAAGGTTTGCTGATCTGGCTTGTTTCATTTCCTTCTATGATTTTTATATAGTGACAGGATCAGAGGTGATTAAGTGAAAAAACCTTTCATTTACCTCTGCCAACAAATTTGGATTGGAGAAATAGAGGAGACTGGGGCTAGTTGGGAGCAGGGTCAGGTGGAATCACTTCCTTAAAATTTTATGTCTCCAGCACTTGATGGTGTCACTGAAAGTCTCATTTTGAGCATAAAAATTTTGCCGTTTTCGTTACTAAGTTTGAATCATAAGTGTTGTAAGCACAAAGAGTTTTGCATGAAAAACATTTTTCAACCCAGTAAGTAACTTTTTCACTTTGACAAACGTGTGCTTATTTCATGCTATATTTTGGGGTTGATGATTGTGTAGTCAATGTCTATGAGAAGTGGGAATAAACAGTATATATACTACATTACAAGCAGCTTCTGGCAAAACGTTTTGGAATAGAATGTAAAGAAAACCATGTATTCAGGGTTGGTTGGTAAATTGTGAGTGGGACAACCTGGTTTCCGTAATTGTATGCAATTGCAGCAGAGGAAAAACGAAATCTGCAAAAAAAAAAAGGTTGTCTGTGTTATCATTCTTTCTTTATTGTTTTTTTCCATCTTCCATCTTATTACAATGCATCATTGGGGTTCACTCTCATATGATTTCACTTGTTTTACCAGGTGGTCATTATATTTCTAAAATCTAACCTTTTGCTCAAATACATTCTCCTGTCTGGTTTAAATGTATATATATCTCAACTATAACACTATATTAATTACAGCTGTACCTACTAATGAGAGAACTAACTTGCCCAAGACAACAATACCCACTGGTTGGATAGGTTGGTGCACTTCTTCTGAAAGTTTACATG
Organism: Thysanoteuthis rhombus; assembly: GCA_963457665.1. NCBI lineage: Eukaryota > Metazoa > Mollusca > Cephalopoda > Oegopsida > Thysanoteuthidae > Thysanoteuthis > Thysanoteuthis major. The sequence goes on from OY735198.1 coordinate 50,432,005, forward strand.
TTAATATGATAAACTTGATGAATGTTTCTGATTTGAACGACCAATCCAAAGAAAGTCCCTCTTCCATACTAACTTTTGGTCATATTTGCGTTTCAATGAATTAATTTCACAGGAAGTTACAGCAATCCAAGTGAAAAATCTACCAACTAGCTCCCGTCTCCCCCTATGTATTCACTATCTGTTTGTCTGTCTAATATCTATAACACACAATATCTCAAAAAGCCCTAAATGGATTGCAGTAATATTTTGTGAAATTGTGGTCCATGGGCTAAGGAAGAACTGATTAAATTTGGGAATTGATTTAGGAAATTTTTTTCGATTGAGAGATATTTTTCCATTTTTTTCCCCAACATTTATGTATTCACTCATGCTTATCAACACAATATCTCCAAGAGCTCTCAATGAATTTTAATGAATTTTAATGGAAGGGTAGGCCATGGGCTCAAGAAAAATTTGAAAATTTTTTTCAATGTATTGTAGTCATATAAGAACAAATTATCATTCAGTTCTTCATGAAAATGTTGTTGGTAGGTAGAGATTTGTGCTATCTGAGAGTTTTCTAATTTTTTTGTTTTTTTTAATGCTTTCTTTACATGGTTCAATGCTGATTCAAGCAGAAATAGTTTTAGTTTATGTGACTGAGGAAGATTTTACTCACTGACATTGGAAAGTAAATATTTATCGCATGGAGCAAATTTTGAAGCAGTCACATTAGTGGAGGATTCAGCAAAGAATCAGTGGCGGCATCAGTGTTTCATATCAGCCCAGACAAGATTTAGTCAGAAAACTCTGAGGACGACAGGCAAAGTTTTTATTTAAGCAATAATAATGATGATAATTTTCATTTTGTAATTTTCATTGTGCGAACAAATGGAGAGTGTTCAAATGGCAATGGGCAGGTCATGTTGCAAGAATGAAAGACAACAGATGGACATCATGTCTAACAATGTGGATCCCCAGAGATCACACGAGAAACCGAGGCCAACAGAACACAAGATGGAGAGATGAACTAGACAAATTCAGGAAATACTAGCTCTGCGATGCTCATGATAGAGAATTGTGGCGAATCCTGGGGAAGGTCTATGTCCAATGACAGACGTTAAAAGACTGATGATGATGATGAATGATGATAAGATTAATTTTGTGAGCCCAGGCAAAGCATGGGCAAGGCTGCTGGCAGCCTGGGATCACCCTGCCCAAGTGCAGCAAGAATGAACTCGCAAATACTGGCTTGCACGAAGGAGTAGCTATCTAACCTAGTGGTTCTCTGAGTCCCAGGTCATATTCCTCCTCTTCCAATCGAAGGTTTCCCCTATTCCACCTCCATTTTGAATTGTCATCCAGTAATTCTTTTCAACTTTATACATTCCTAAAATTCCTTCCCTTAGAAAATTCCTATCCTGGGAGTCGATGCCTCCCATTTGAGAATCTCTGATCTAACCAATGAACAACAGTATATACAGTAACTTTCAAGTCTAAATTAGATAACCCTGTGACTCATTGATTCACTAATTGATGCAAGCAAAAGCACTGACCCACACCACCATCACCATCACCATCATCATCATCATCATCATCATCATCATCATCATCATCATCATTTGCAATTTCACACAAGTTGCCTGGTGGTTACCACTGGAGGTTGAATGACAGCAAGTCTCCTCAAGTCTCCAGCCCTCCTCTCCACATTCTCATAGACCAAAGCAATACAGTGGTTTACAGTTTCATACCAGTTGCCTGATGGTCATCGCTAAAGGCTAAGTGACAGTAAGTTTCCTCAGGTCTTCAGCCCACTTCTCATCTCTCCCTCGCCGATCACGCCAGTGTTGTGGTTCATATCTCCGCTTCTATTTTCCTTCATCCTCTCTTAGGCCACTGCTAACATTTAATGTTGTAGACCTTATATTTCCAGTACTTTCCTCAGTATCCGTGCAGTTCCTAGCTGTACTGCAGTCTGTACAGTCTCAATCCTTCCTTTCATCCCGAGCTCCTCTAGTCTCGCCCTCAGTGTCTTTTGGACAGTTCCTAGTGCGCCAATTATTACTGGTACTACCCTGACTTTCATAATCCACATCTTTTTCAGTTCTCTTACCAGATCTTGGTATTTTTCCAGTTTTTCACTCTCCTTCCTCTTTACTCAATGGTCTGCAGGCACAGCCACATCTTTTATTTGGTAGGTTTTTCTCTTCTTTTCTACAATTACCAGGTCCGGTTGTCTTGCCTGGATGAGGTGGTCTGTTTGGATGTCAAAGTCTCAAAGTAATTAGTGGTTTCCATTCTCCAGGGCTGTCTTCGATTTGTGCTGGTACAACTTATTTGTATGGTTAAATCCCATTTGTTTATTCAGTTCCCAGTATCACTGTTGCTACTCTATCGTGTCTGTGTTTATACTCCTTCTGGGCTAGTTGACTACATTCACTAGTTATATTGTCTAATCTCTTTCATCACACAGGCGGCACTTTTTTTTAAATTTCTTTTTTTAATTATTATTATTATCATCATGATCATCATGATCATGATCATCATCATGATCATGATCATCATCATCATCATCATGATCATGATCATCATCATCATTATTATTATTATCATTAAATGGTAAATCTCTCAGAGTTTTTTCCATTCTTCTTGAGTGAATTTCAAGGGAATCTTAATCCAACCTTCAAGCTACATTGTATCATTTCTGCTATGATCTCATTATCCACATCAGTCTTTTAACGTCATTGGACATCGACCTTCTACCACATTCCTCTATCATGAGTGTTGCAGAGCCAGTATTTTCTGAATTCATGTAGTTCATCTCTTCATCTTGTATTTTATCAGCCTTGGTTTTGCATGTGGTCTCTGGGAATCTATGTTGTGAGTTGTGATGTCCATCGGCTGTCTTAAAGTCTCACAACACGACCAGCCAATTGCCATTTGAGTTTTCTAATAGATTCTATGATGTCTCAGACCCCTGTTTTCTTCCTGATATATTGTGCTGTCCGTGATCTCACCATATGAGGTTGAGCATGATTATCTCATGCGCACGCTGCATGCTTCTCAGTTTGCAGGTTTGTTTCTTGGTTAGGTTCCATGTTTCATCTCCATAAGTGACTAATGGGAGGATGCTTTGGTTGTATACTCTTCTTTTCAGGATTATTGGGATCATCTTGTTTTTGAAGGTTGAGCTTGCTCTGCCAAAAGCTTGCTATCCTAGAGTGATTCCCCGCTTGATTTCTTCTTTTGAGGGTTTCATAGAGATTCATTGTTCTAGGGTGATGTAGTAATCTACTTTCCCCAGTTTTGCATCTTTGATTTTGACAGTTATGTCCTCATTCTTAATGTGATTATTGCACATGACTTTTTTTTTCTTCTGAAGTTCATACCTAGGGCGACTCTTTTGCTTTCCTCATTTAGTTCATCTAGCATTAGTTATAGGTTCTCTGCGAAAAGGATGATGTCGTCTGTAAATCTGAGGTTGTTCAGGTAATCGCCATCTATTTTGATTCCTCTATTCTCCTAGGCCAGGTTACGGAAGATCATCCAGAGGTAGGCTTTGAAGAGTTTGGGTGAGCTGGTATCGCCTTGTCTTACTCCTTTTTGGAGTGGAAGGGTTCAGAGTCTTTATGTAGCCTGATGAAGGAATTGCTGTGATTGTATATATGTTGCAGTGCTTTGACATATACAGGGTCTACACCTGGTAGAGTGATGGCCTTCATGACCATGGGAATTTCTACAGAGTCGAATGCCTTCTTGAAGTCTATAAATGCTACAGCAAGTGGCATTTTGTATCCTGGCTGTTGCTTACTTACCCATGTCTTGAAGAGTACAGTTCTTGGTAGGGTGCATTCGACAATTCTGTCTCTATCTGTTGTTATGTCTCCATTTTCTTCCAGTATGCTAGTTATTTGTTTCTGTCCCATACTGAGAGCTTTGTTTATTGCTCTGAGGCCTTGCCGTTTTTTGAGAGTGGTTTCGATGATTGCTGTCGTGTGCCTTCTTTTGTCTCTTAGTTTCTTTTTGATTGCTCTGTTCAGTTCAGCCTTTTCTGTTTTTTCCCTTGTTGTTGTTGGTGGTTTGAGGTTTCTACGCTTTTCAATTAGTTACCTGGTTTCATCTGAGATTTCGCGGATGGTCTGTGTGTTTCTTGGTTAAAACATATTGGCAGCTTCTACCAGAAAAGTTATTATTTTGCTGTGGAGTTTGTTGATGTTGGTGTCATTTTCATCGGTAAGGATTTTGAATCTATTTTTCAATTCTATCTCGAAGGGTTGGGTGAGTTCATTTGGTACATTTAGTGGTTGCAGTTTGATGTGGAACATTCTTTTGCGTTCTTTATTGGTGTTTACTTGCATCTTACACCTTACCATTCAATGGTCACTTCCTATGTTTACTTGGGGTAGAATTTGAATGGCATTGATGGTATGACTTTTGTCCGTTGAAAATGATTTTCAAGTCATTAGCGGTTGCAAAATTTACAAGGTTCTCCCCATTCTCATTCTGTCACGTAGCATTTGTTTACTTGTCCTACTTGTGCATTGAAATCTCCCATGATGATGTTGAAGTATTTTTTGGTATCTTGTAATAGGGAGTCCAAGTCATTATAGAAGTTGTTTATTTCTTTGGTTGATTGTGAGTGTAAACTTGGTACCTCTTTGAGAATTGTATGGTGATGCTGGCTAAACGGTTTGAGATAGCTTTGAAAGCTACCATGTCTTTTAGGTCTTCATTCAGAGCTCATGTACAGATAAATAAAATCAGACTATTAGTATTATATAGATGAAATTATGGAATTGAGAAAATAGGTGTCAATATCTGAAGTTCCAATTGTTCCTTTATATTTAATAGACATAGTTATTTTGAAGATACTTAGATAAAAAAAAACACCTAGGAAAAAAAATACATACCATATATGTACTCATAAAAAAGTCAAATTTTTTGACTATTTTTCAAGTTAAATTTATCTAGATGATGCAGGTCAATATTAAATGTAACCAGCGGCCTTTATAATAACAACACAGCATTATTCATGATTTTTCAGAGGGACGGGAACTCCTATTATTTGTAGTTTATTTCATGGGTTTCCTGTTTTGGTGGTTTATTTTGATTATTAATCACTAATTTTCATCAAAATGTTTGCTGATAGAATAGTCCCCCTTAACAATGCAGATGTTCAGGTCCGAGAAACACAACCGTGTTATAACTGGACTACAAATAATCAAAATGAATTATGAGTGCCTAACAAGTTCATTCGTGAAGGTGTTGTTTTCATCAGAAAATCAAAATTATGTATAAAACACCATGAAATTATGTTGATTGCGAGTTGAAGAAATTTGATATTTTAGTCATAATGAATAAGTCTTTTGATGAATGGTTTTCTATACGAGTGAACCATGCTATACTGAACGATGCTATATTGAGGGATTTCCGTATTAATACAATTACGCTTTTGTACTGTATTACTGATATTTAAAGAAAAGATCTATCTGCTCATGGTTTTCATTTTCTTCACTTGGAACCTTACACTATTGCAACAAATGGTAACTTGTCTGCAGCTTCAATCAACAATTTTCGATAATCTGTTGCTTTTTTGCAACACTCAAAACTGTAAGAATACTGAACAAATTACAAAGATAGTTGCATATGATAACATTTGAACATTGCTCACCTGATACTAAGAGAAAAAAATTTAAAAACAAAAGTGTTGTTAACGATAAAGTTAATTGGCCAACATATCAATTCCCATAGACAATGCACAAAACTGAGTTCATACCAAATATCTCTTGGGAAAGGGGTGATAACCACAGTACCTAACAATAGAATCTATTGTCCAGGGCAATGGCACAGATCTTAGCAGGCCACAGCCGCATGGGTGGGGTTTATGAATATTTTATCTTCTGAATCCTTGATGAATTTGGATGAAGAACATCAGGTGCAGATGACTAAGTGTGCCCAGGATCGGAATGAATAGAAAATGCTGCTAAGAAAATTTGATCTCAGAGAATTTGGTCATGGGAAATTTGTTCTCAGAGAAGGAAGTGTTAGTCTCTAAAAAAGAAATTATAAGGATAGGAAAATTAATGGAAGACCATTACAGAAAAATTGTTGGCAAAAAAAAATCAAAATTAAAAAGGTAAGAACGAATGAAACACCATCATAATATTGAATTTTACTAAGAATAGTTCTGGTTAGTCACTTAATAGAAACTGTCACATCAACATGTTTTGGCAGCATACTGTGTTTGGGAAGATGAATTAAAAAATTGAAAAAAGAATGATCAATAAATAAGTTACTTCTCTCACCTTTTTTTTGGGTTGATGATCATTAAAAGATTCCAAATTTTCAAAAAACACAAACTAAGGAACCAATCTAGTATAAACTTACATTGTAAATTGAACTCCTCACAAAAAATCTATAGGAGGTGGATTTTAAAAAATCAAAATAGAAATGTTTTTTCTAGACATTATAAGGAGTAAATGTTTAAATTTTCGGCCTTCTAGCTCCATCATTGCTACCTGTATGCATGACACATACATGGCCAGCCAGACCCATTCAAAAAATGAAGATACCCATGTTGATATTGACAGTTTTGGTTGAGGGTTTATATAATAGTGATAAAGAAATAAGAAAACTTGTTTTCAGAAAGTTCAGCCCTTTTTGCTCTATCTGTGCTACCTGTATGCATGACATATACATAGCCAGCCAGACCCAATTAAAAACTGAAGGAACTTATCTTGATGTTGACAGTTTTGGCTGAAGGTTTATATAATAGTAATTCAAAAGTAGGAAAATTTGGTTTCAGGAAGTTCAGTCTTATATGTAAATCAAAATAGAATTTTCCAGACTGAATTTTCAAAGACCAAATTTTCGTAAGACTGGATCTCCTGACCACCTAAAAAAGGTCTAAGTCCTGTTGCTATACTCAAACTTAAACCAACCATGTTTATACCAATATATCAATGAGATATTAGATTGCCTGAAAAGTAATGGCATTTTTTTCTTACAATACAAGTTTGGCATTACATATCATTTTATAGAATACTTTGTATTACAAATCATTATAACTTTTTAATTTTCTAATATTTACAGGATGGAGATATTAATCCATAAATAAAGATGAAAAAGACTTTTATACGATCTTTCTTTTTGAGCTCAATCAAGCATTTGGCCAAGGATCGATTGCTATTTGTATTGTTCAGTGTATGTTCTAAAGGTTTTGGTGAGGAGTCTTAGATTTTGTGAATGTCAAAGAAGGAAGCAATCCTTTGACAAAGACACACAAGGCTTTTGGTTTTTTGAGAATTTATTGATTCCAGGAACAAGCATTTTTACAGTACAGGCATAAATGAGATTACATATTTGAAAAAATATGTTCAATCACCAAGAACCTATTTTGATTAAAGCACGTTTTTTTCCTTTTAAACTTAAAAAAAAAAGGGTGCTATTATTTTCTTGATGGCTTAATAATCAGAATCTCTACCAATTGAGCTATAATACCCACCTCTTGATGATAAAGATGATTAGATAATAACAATAATGAGCAAGAATTTACTGGGGTATTTTTTATCATGTTACCTAATTGTCTAACCTAGTGAGAAACATATTCAGGATTTGCAGAAAAAATGCTTCTTTAGGCAATTCTCAAAGACATTTTACACTCTCCTTACTTATATTTACAAGTATTTATTTCCTAATATACATTTGTATTCAACAATCTAAAAAACAGTATTAGAGTTTGCAGAAATTTTGAGAAACTCACATTCGTAATATGATACAGAGTTGAAAAAAAAAAAAATTTAGGGCCACTTATGTTTGAGAAACACTGCCATGAATTCAGAATTATACTGCAGGCCTTTCCCTGTGCCCTCTTTTCTAAATTCCAGATTTTTCACTTAAATTGTTGGTGACATCATATCTCGCTATGTCTGGAAACAAACAAGAGGGTTGGCTGTGAATGAGTTCAGAGCTGAAGACGAGAGGAGGAAAATAGAGTTCTCCTGTGCGTATAGAAGAAACTAGACAAAACATACTTACATGAGAGATTAAAAGGTATACCCACTTTGATGTGACATCAAACTTATTAGTGGCATGCCCTGATATAATGCCACTGTTTGGGTCCAAGATAGTTAAAATTTGTTGCAACTGAGCTGTGATCAAGTAAGCTATTTTGCAACTGAATCTAAGTATTTTTGAGCTGGATTAATATTTTTGAGTTCACCATCCACACCCAGTAAAATACGAATCATGCTATAACTGTGTTATTACGGGTTGGCCTGTATAACATCTTAAAACGAGCTGCAAACTTAGAATGACATAAACAGGCCTGTAGCAAGGGAAAAATGTTTGGGGGAGCCAAGAAGTTATCAAATCAAATGCAGCTGGAAGGTTTCGGGTGCTGTAAGCCCACCAATAGGATCTAGTGGTAAATATAAGACTTTTTATCAAATACATCATATTATATTTATCCTCTCTCTCTCTCTCTCTACACACACACACACACACACACACACATATATATTTATATATATTTTTTTTTAGGGTTGAGTAATCAATGCATGAAGAGTGCTCAATATCGGGTATATAGCATATACATCTAGAGTGGACAATGAAACTGGCATGAGTCAATGTGAAGAACTGAGTTTTCAATGTACGCCTATATATTCATTTATATATATATATATATATATATATATACATATATATGTATACGTATAAAGAAATGGATGCATGTGATCCGACAGAATGGATTATAAATTTGTTTTTTATTGGTCAGCCCCATTTTCTTTGATTGTTTTTTCTATTTATGTTGTCTAGGTTGAGTGATAGGTTAATTGTGTAATGACAGGAGATCAGTTGAAATGAGTTTCTAAACAATATAACGCAAATTATAATTCATTCTGTCAGATCATTAACATCCATTTCTCAATATACAACTGTTGCATTGAAAGAAGCAAATAGACAGAGAATAAACGAGATGAGAATTTGGGTTGGAAGCAGTTAAATGGCCTTTGCATAACCGGCGAGTGTTTAGCTCAATGGCAAGAAGCTTTTCTCTCTCCAGATATGGTCAGCCATCCCAGAGTTTTTTAATCTGGCCTTTGCTTAAAGCTTTTTTATTTTCCTCGAATCTGACTCTGAAAGGCCTGCTAGTTTTCCATTTAAGATTCTTCCCACATTTGCAGGGAATGATGAATGATGAATGATGAATACAGTTTTTGGTCAGACTTGTATCTTGCGGCAAACCAACACTGGTGAGCCAGTGTGAAGGGTAGAAGAATTACCAAGTCACCTGGATGTTTAGAGGGCTACAGGCCCTTCGTATCCATTCTGCTATCCTCTTCACATATGATATTTGGATAGTAGCAATGAAAATATCACCTTTCCATTTTTTTTCTGGATGATAATTTGAGTGTATAACTGATATTGTTTAGTTCCACCTCCTCCGTTTTAGGATCACTTCTGGGAACAACTGCAGGATTTTTAAAACTAACCAATTCTTAATGCTGGAAGGATGGTTTGAGTTAGAATTCAGATATAGACCCATGTATGTTCTTGGAAAATGCAATACTATATCCATCTTCTGTGCAGGTTATTGGTACACCTGAAGAAGGCTGTTGAATGGATTGGTTGGAATGTTGTGTGAACTAAATAAACATCAAGACGGAATTCAATTGTCTGAATAACTCTCTGTATGTTAATGAACCTTTTCAAAACTATTGATAGTACCTAATCAAACTGTGATTATTATCTGTTTATCTATTCTGTTTATTTGGAGTCTGGAGATACATTCTGAATTGAAGAAAATGGATGTCATATTTAGAGCTTTAGGAAAACAACATTATTTTTCTTTGTTTTTTTGTGTTTAAGAGATGTAATTTTAAAAAAAACCTAGTTTAATTAAGTCAATATTACAGATCAATCAGCTCTTATTCTCTTGGTTTCTTTGCCATTGGAATCAGTTAGTTCATTCGGTAGTTGTACAAGTACATATTATATCACAAACACAGGCGTCTTCATTCTGTATAACGTAGATTATCATCCTTGACCTCAAGGAGTGGCCACAACGATGATACATATTAATTATATAAAGCATGCATGTACATGCTTACCTATATATACACATGAACTTCAATACAAATGCATATTTATAATTACATATTTGTGTGACAGACAAAGACTGTTTTTAAATCATCCTTGTTTTTTTACATCAGCAAAAAGTTCTCTGGAGAGGAGGAATAACAGGCGCCGTCCATGGTTGTGAGATCTAATAATTTCCGCAAGTTTCAAGATTAAAAGCAGAGATGTAGCTAAGGATTGGTGTGTGTGTATGTGGACAGGGGTCTATTTTAAAATGCCCCCCAGGCTCCCCAAAAAGAGGGCACCTACTGCATTTTATTGACATGGATAGACCTATATTTGCTACCCAACAAGCGAGGAAGGTTTTTTTTTAAAAAAAAGTCTGTTATTTCCAACCGAGAGAATGTTAGCAATCTTAGTTGACATTTATACTTGGTTTAACAAATCTACTTTCCATGCCAGTGACCATTATACCATTCTGCCCCTCCTCTATCAGAGTTGTTAGGTATGAGATTATTAGTCCAAACAACTTGTGGAATAATAACTCACGATATTTCATATAAAACGGTTCGGTAAATCTACTTTTGAAATTTGATAAAAAAATAACATGCTTCTTGGTTTCCAGCAACACAGAGAAGCCAAATCTGGAAGCAGAAAAAAGACCTATCAGTTTATATAGTACACCACACGTATATTAATATTTTTTGTCTGTAGCATTTGTTGATGAGGATAACGGTTAAATGCTAATTAGAGAGTAGATTACTCTTTTCTTCAAATGTATATAAAATCCAGTTTTGATATCTTATAAGCATAATGCAATTGCAAAATTATCTAAATATTGCTGTCATTCTTGGACAGAACAGTTGAATAAGTAATAGATGAAACTATGAAAATTCAAACAATATAATTATGACTGCTCTAGATAGTCATCTCATAGAAATTGTCTTTTGGCAGCATGACATATTGAGGGTGATCAATCAAAAATTTAAAAAAAGAATGATCACTAAAAAGTCTGAATTGTCAGGAAAACAAGTGTGACTACAGCCTAGCACAAACTAGAGATGTTTACATTGCAAATTGAACCCCCCACTAAAAACCTATTGGGGACGGGGTAAAAAGCAAAATGAAAAAAACAATAATGAGTAAACTATTTTCAATTTTCAGCCCTCTAGCTTCATTGATGCAGCCTGTATGCATGATATATACATACATAGCCAGTCAGCTAAGACAACTTGAAAACTGAAGAAACCTATTTTGACAGGTCACGTAATAGTTTCTTGTTGACGAGTTCTGATAATACTGGCAATAACTGAACAGAAGAGATGAGGCAGAGAGAGCCTATTTGGAAAATCTAAACCAACTTTCTCCAACTCAAAGAGAAAAAAAACTACAGTTGCCCTTATTTCAACTAATGAAAAAAACATGTGAGCTGTACAGAGGGAGAAAAAAACCTACACCACTGGCTACACCTAAAAAGAAAAAATAGGGTACAAAAAGTGTAATAGAATCTTGAAAGGAAGTTGAAAGAAAAACAGAAGAAAAATAGCATAAAGAAAACATTCACAAACTATAATGAATGAGGTAATTTAATACGGGATTTGATTGGTTTACTTATTGACCAATAGAAACACATGATAATGATACGCTTTGCTCCTGTTATTTTGAGTCTGAGAGAGTATTTAAAAAAGTATGTATTTGTGTGTGCAAGTGTGATTTGTGAGTTTGTATACACAGAGATTAAGAAAAGCACACACAGATACATATTGGAGCTCACACTTGAACAAATAGCATAGTTGAATGGTAAATAACAGCAGTTAAATTGTTGATAACAACAAAATTGGAACTGAAGTCTCTGGTTTTTGGAAACTAGTACACATCTCAAAGAAGCATTGTTACATTGCACATGTGAAGAAGCATGAAAGTTTATACATCTGATAGGTGGCCAAACTTGCTTGGAAACCATATTCACTTTGACATTTAATGTGCATCCTTCAGAATTCTGTTGACAGAAGTTATTTTTGTCTGGTACTTATAAATGTCTGTCTGTGTGTTATAAAACTACAGTGATGCCCTGCTTAGTGTTACACTGTTTAACACTGATTGGCTTTAGTGCTCTTTTTCAAATATCTTTTGCAATAAGGTCAGTGATGTTAAATTTCCCAAATTAATAATGATAAAAGACAGCATCAAGGACAATCTCTGAAATAACTGTATACATAAACAGCTGTATATATATTTCCCCAGCTCCAGGAAGTAACTACCAGATAAAATAAGCAGCAGTAATCCATTTCATCTTGTTGAGGCTCAAAACTAATATATGTTTTAAAATGATTGTTGGGACTACCTCTATTTATGCTATGTTATAATGATCCCATTTAATGCTGTCTTGTTTAGCATGGCATTTTTTAGGAATATCTCTAGAGTGCTAACCAAAGTATTACTGTACGCCTTGAGAACCATACTCGCTTTGACATTTAATATGCATCTCTTGGGATTCTCTTGCCAGAATACATTTTTGCCTGATAGTTATAGCAATGTCTTTCTATATGTCATAAAACAGTTATGATGATTGTTACTTTGTAAGGTGGTCAGTGGTGTAAGAAGAGAGGGAACAGGGGAGTGGTCGCTCCACCTGTGCACATTCTTCAAGAGTGGCACCTTTTTCAACTCTTTAATTCCCTCGTGCAGTAAGAATCAAATCTCATTTTTTGATTGGTATCTTTTGAACTTTTTGAACTCATTACTCTATTTGACTGACCTACCGCTGTTTTGAACTCGGTGATCCTTACATTTTTCATACTGTTTTTTTGTTTAGTTTTTATCTTACATTTTATCTTAAATGTAAAATAATGAAATAGCATACATTTTCATTTCTATAAGTTCTGATTTCAAAATACCTTGTAGATTTCTGTACCCATTATAAAACTTCTTCATTGTGTCTTGATTTAAATACAGAATAACAATTATGTACTTACTTTAAAACTGTATCTTCCTTGTTTTTTCATTTCAAATTCCAAATAAAAATGCACAATGGATTCAACATTATTAGGTACCTTTATTTCTATGCCCCTTATATCTGTGGAGCTGGAGGGGTCAACCATTCACCACCTTTGGTATCCCCTGCTGTATTGTTTTTCTGATATGTCTCTAGTTCATGGTTTGGAGAGATACTAAAAAATATTTTGAGATGAACGATGATTTAAGGTGGTATTTTTAGAGGATAATGATGTCTCAGAAATTGAGAAACTGACAATAGTTTATTTGGAAGTGTTTCTTTTGATACAGAATTGTATCACAATAAGGAGGAGAGGTAGTTATTAATGAGGCTCTGAGGACAGATGTTTCAAAAGCCCAAGATCAGTGAACTTGTAGGCAAGGCAGACCATTCAAATGATAGATACATGTCCTTTTGATTGAACATGTTGAAAGTTTAAAAAATATATTTTTATGCAAATTTTGATCAGGGACAAAAACATCAAAAAAAAGAAAAACTGAGAATGTTAAATACCTAGCTTTTATTCAACTTTTATGTAATCTTGTGATAAGATACCTTTCTGTACATGAATATATTGCCATCAAGAATTGAATCCACAACTCAAAGACTTTGGACTATGAAGTACACATATACTTGAAATATCCTTGTGAAATGCTAAATACCTAACTCCACATTTTGAGCAGTAACTTTCCATGCCCAACAGATACAAATTGACACGATACACTGCTGCAGAGAGAATGATTATGGACAATATATACAGAATATATAGTAATCCATCAAGAATTAAATCTACAATCCATAGATTGTCAACTATGAGGTACAAGTATGCTTAAAATTTTCTTGGAAAAAGCTAAATGAATAGCTTCATGTTTATAACCATTACTTTTCATGACCAACAGAAACAAATTGACCTAATACAGTGTTAGAAAGCTGATGAAGTTTTCTTTCTTATGATAATTATGGATAGATCTGCACCAAGAATTAGATTAGACTTTAGACAATTAAGTACATATTTACTAGAAATTTCCCCGTAAAAAGACTTTAGACTACAAAGTACACATACTTGAAATTGATAAGACATGTTGTTAAAAAGCTAATGGAATTTTCTTCCCAATGATATTCAAATATATGTCTATAACTCCATAAAGAATCAAATCTACCATTCATAAACTGTGAACTATAAAGTATTTAAAATTCCCTTGAAATACCTACCTCTATGTTTTCGGCTGTGATCTCTCATGCTCAACAGATCAAAGATACAGTGTTGGAGAGTTGATGAAGTTCTCTTTCCAATGATGTATAAAGTCAATCTATTTGTTTTTTTTGTTTATTTTTTTTGGTTAACACTATTTAACTGAAAATACTACAGGATTATATCAGGGTGAGGACAAATGAAGACACCAAACTATTATTTTTGACATTTCTTTCAAGAAACCAAGATGTAAAAAACACATCTGGTTTCCATAAAAAAATCTCATGGGGATATGCAAAGTTTTTCCCAAATCAGAACAGAACTATTCCTCAATTTTTGAGTCAAGAGTACCTAAAAAATCATAGTTCATCCTAAAATAATTTTGAGCAACTGTCTAAATCATAAACTACAGACATATACCTATAAGAAAAAAACTTTTGAATGGTCTGCCTAGTCAACAAGCTCAAAGACCCCTCGTTTTTAAAAGGTCAGTCCATGGAATCTCATCAAAAACCTTGTGGACCATCGGGGATCAGTGACAGCCATATTGGTAACTACTGCCCTGAATGTTGGAGGGATAGGCTTACAAGGACTCTAGCCCGTGGGCTTCCAAATATCCTGCTCTGTCCCTGATTTAAATACAATTCTGTATCAAAAGAAACATTTCCAAATAATCAGTATATTCAATTCCTAAAATATCATTAATTCTAAAAATACCCCCTTATAGTTCATCCCAAAATATTTTTGAGTATCTATCCAAACTGTAAACTAGTACCATATACCTATCAGAAGGACTATATGGTGGAGGTTACCAGGTGGGGTGCACAGTAGGCCCTCTGGCTTCTTGACTATAACTTGAATATATATAATATCGATATCAACATAAATTTACATGTTTGCACTGGTTTTAACACATTTTATGTCAAGAAACTTCCCATTTCTTCCTTATCATTCTTTCTTGAAAAATCTACAATCATGCTTTGTTTTCCAGACAGCCTATCTGTTCACTGCCAAGTGCTGACGTGAATTATTCACAGATTATTTTCTAGATTGTTTTCAAGAAAAGTACACTTACAGTAAAAATGCTAAATCCTAAGCTGCAAAATTATGTAACACAATCACAGAAATACTGCTCCACTTTTCTCAAAGCGCTTGACACTCAAACAGGTTTGTGCAAAGCTAGTAAAAGGCCCGATCTTAAACTGCTCATCCAGCATTTTTGTAATCAGATTTGTGTATAGGTATGTACATGTACAAAAAATTATGCAAGGCCTCACATAGAGAGACCACAAGACAGCACAGTACATCCAGGAAAAGACAAGAGTCAGGGACATCAAAGAATCCATTAAAAAGCTCAAATGGTAGTGGGCTAGCCATGTTGCACGAATGGCGGACAACCAATGGACATCGCAACTCACAACATGGATCCCCCGAGATCACATGCGGAACCGAGGCAGGCAGAATATTAGATGGAGAGACGAGCTAGACAAATTCTGAGAGTACTGGCTCCGCATCGCCCATGATAAAGAAGTGTGGAAAATCCTGGGGAAGGTCTATGTCCAACAACAGACGTTGAAAGACTGATGATGATGATATACATGTACACATAGTGTACATGACAGGTCCAGCCCAACATTTTATAGGACCCTAAGCAGGATTCGATTTGGGAGCCTCTAAAACCTCATTGCTACAAACACTATTGACCTTTAGGGTTCCTTTGATAGCTGCTTAGTTTGCCTATGTTTTGAGATGACTCTGGTACATGTTATTCTTACAAGTAACAGAATATAATAAAGAACTAGAAAGATTTATAAAAAGCAATTTTATTCAAAGTTTATATAAGACAATAGAGTACAGGGCAAGTCTTTGGCAGAGCATGCTCAACCTTCAAGAATAAGAAAATCCTATTAGTCCTAAAAAGAAGGTTATACAACCAATGTATTCTCCTGATAGTCACTAATGGAACTGAAACATGAAACCTAACCAAGAGACTGACCCTCAAACTAAAAACCATGCAATGTGCACATGAAAGAATCATGCTCAACCTCACATGGAGAGATCACAAGACAGCACAATATATCAGGAAAAAGACAAGAGCCTGAAACATCATAGAATCCATTAGAAAACTCAAATGGCAATGGGCTGGTCATGTTGCAAGAATGGTAGACAACAGATAGACAACACGATCCACAACATAGATCCTCATTCATAACCAAGGCCAGTAGAATACAAAATGGAGAGACGAAATTCAGAAAGTATTGGCTTCGCAACACCCATGACGAAGAGGTGTGGCAAATCCTGGGGAAAGTCTATGTCCAACAGTGGACGATGAAAGACTGATATTGATGATGATGACTTTGCACTGACGTGTTTACCATGATGGTTAGCAAGCTCATCTCACACGCCAATTCACTAGTGTAGTAAGGTTGATTTTGCTGCGATGCCTTATTACAGTGGCCTTAGCCAGACCATGCTTGGATACCTACCATAGCATGATGGCTAGCAAGCTTGAAAGTGAAAGTTAACATATGTAGATTGATAGATAGATAGATAGATATACACACATATAAATTGGTATACTGTGTATTTAATGCAAGCTTTTATATTTGTAATATATCATTACACACACATACGCACATACGTATAGATATTGTTAAACAAGTCCAAGTCAGAGACTGGAGTTGACTTTGTTTTTCCACTGTAACAAAAATGGCAAGAATGAAAACAATCCTCTTTTAATTGAAGGAAGTAAACATTTCACCGTTTGTCAGTCTCATCACATTAGACCAAATATTTTCGCACCATGATTTGAAATCAAAACCAAGTGATCGGTAGGTGGCTCTCTCTTATCGACTGGACAAACTGATAATAGTTAGATTTATTGATGTGTAATCAAACTAATAATATGAATATAAGGTAAGGTAAAAAATAACAACCCAAAGAAAGCATGGTCGGAACATGATATTCCAAAAGAATTTCTGATCAGAACAAAAAAAAAATTCTCTGATGATGTCATTAAAAATTCAAAATTGATGTAATCAACATAAAATCATGATGCCATAAATTGAGTTCCAGACTTATTCAAAATCTCTTTTATTTAAAAAAGAAATTTGAATCAAAGAAAATTAGTCAATTTAATGAATAATTGACTGAATCATGTAAAAACATTGCTCACACATTTTTATATATGAAGCAGAACTGCGGTAACCAACTTGTGGAGAGTGGAAGTCAAGGGAGATAATTGATTTGTACTAGTCGGGTAGTCACCTCAAGCTATTTTAAGTTGGATGCCTCTTGACGATATTTGAACTATTGAAGGTTTATAATGCTTTCTTTATTTATAATTATCTGGCTTTGGGCACTTCTAAAACCAATCAATGGCCATACAGTGCATGGCTTACATGCCCTGAATGCACACCACTGATATATATATATATATATATATATATATATATATATATATATATACACACACACACACACACATTGCATAGGCCTTTGGGTTATCCACACCTAAGCCCCGCCAACATAGGATCTTAAATAATGTAGAAAACCCATCTGGTCTCAATTTGTGGAGTCAAGCCATCATATGTTTTGGATAGTTAGATATAGGTAAAAGTAAATAGATATATTGTAAATGAATTGATTAATCATGACAAAAACATCAATATGCAGAGAAAAATGTCCAGAAAAATCAATGTATTATAGTAACATCACTTTCGAAAATACAGCCCCCCCCCGCAAATTAAAAAAAAAAATTTCGTCATCATAAATTGGTTCCTTTCAGAACAGCGATTTTCAAATGGGAGGCGCTTTGCCCCCCTGGTGAGGAAATTCCAAAGGGGAGGAAATTTAGCCAGAGAAGAAATTGGGGAGGAATTTTTTAATGGAATAAATCATACAGGGAAAAAATTACTTGATATATATTCAAAATAGGGGAGGAATTGTGGAAACCTGTAATAGCAAGGGGAGGAATATGACCTGGAACTCTGAGAATCACTGAGTTAAAGGCCGATATTGGAAGTCTAGATTTAGCCTTCTGGATTTTGTTAGATATGACATAGAAGGAATAACAGTTACTGAAGTGTGAGTCAGCAAATGTTCAACTTGAAAAAAATCTTTTTCCAGGAGGTATCAAATGTTTTTCCTTCCCGAAACTATTAAAGAAGAGATTTTTGTACTTCAGAAACAGAAAGAGTTACTCATTTGCTGAACTGAAAAAGGAAATATGAGCTGATTTATGTCTGTTTATTATACATATTGGATAAAGGAGACACTTAGGAGTCTTGTAATGAAAAAACAATGTCAGGCTTGATAAAAAGAGACAAACCAACAGCTGTTTGGTCTGCCTTCTTGGGACAAAAAAAAAGCTGAAGAGGAGATTTTTTAATCTATACTGACAACCAATACCATGTGTTTTTCTGTGATCCCTACTAATTGGATATAAAAAATATGATACATGATAATTTTGATATGTACACAATTTTGAGAAACCAAACTTGTGTCTGCAATTCCAAAGTGATTCTTGCAAATGAAAAAACAAGTCTTATGGGGTGTAAATATTATTTCAAATGAATCTCTTATCCATACACATTTGTGTGTATTCGAGTATGTTTGAACCAATTATTCTTTGAAACATAATTTTAATGTAGATTGTATTCAACAAAGAGTGATGAAGAGTCTGGGAAAGTATTTTATACCAGAGATTTCATTCATATATATTTATAAATATACATATATACACACACACACACACACACACACACACACATATATATATATATATATATATATGTGTGTATATATATAATTCTTAATATGAATACATGTATATATATTCATTTGTCGAACCTACAACCGATAGGCTAGTTGCTGCAATGTAGCGTTGCTCTTGCCATTGAGCTAAATAGCCAAGAGGTCCATCTATAAAGAAACCAAACTTTCAAAGCAGCATCCTAATTAGACATTTCAGGGGCTAGTGGCTGGAATCTTAAATGGCAGTGACCTTGACCTATTGTATGAAACAGCATCACATTGGTTAGTTCTTGGGTTACACATGCTAAAGTGTGTAGTGCACTCCGTGTTTTTTGCAATCTGAACAATGAATGATCTTGAACAGCAACATATTTGTGCAAAATTCGGTGTCAGATTAGGAAAACTTTTTGGGAGACTTTTCCAGTATCTTTACAGCTCTATAGGGAAGATCGTTTCAGCTATACACAATGTCATGAGTGGTACTAGCGATTAAAATATGGAGGAACATCTATCAAACACGATGCTAAATCTGGACAACTTTTCTCAATGGCAGTCGGCAAAAACACCGAAAAAGTACATGCTGTGATATGTAGAAATTGCTGCTTGACTTTCTGAAGAGGTAGGAATCCGTAAAACTTTGTGCCATATGATTTTAAAAGAAAAACAGATGATGTTTCATACTGCGACAAAATTTTCTCATAGAAGAACAAAATTGTGGGCAAAGCATGAGACAACTTGTCTCCCAGTAGCCCTACTGGCTCTTCATAATATTGTTTTGTTCCTAAAGCTGGAGTCCACATTCAAAAGTCATTCCTTTTTGGACACATCTTATATATATATATATATATATATATATATATATATATATATATATATATATATATATATCCTATTTTCAGAAAAAATGAAGCAGAATAAGTATCCACAAATAGAAATATGTTAGTGTTTATAGAAAAACTATGTTATTATCAATTATGATTAAGATCATAAACATGAAGCTAAATTTAAAGACTTCAAGACCAAAGATGCCACCATAGAATAGACAGTCAAATAAGAGATTCTCTTTTGGAAGAACTAATTCGATTTAAAACTCAAGGATTATTGATTTCGCAAGCAAAAGACAGATCGCAAGAGAAGAAATTCATGAGCCCTGTTTTAAAACCAGTTTTCTTTTGTATATATCTACTTACATAATGAAAAGAGTGCCTTCTTCTGTTTCTCTGTCCATAACTAAGGACTCTTCAAGTTAAAGGCAACGAAATTGCTGATAAAATATCTCCTCTACCATTACAAATAATGAACTCTCAAACTGAAAATGAATTTAGTTGTTTCTTTTTTTAAATTTAAAAAAAAATCACTCATTTCCAAATATATCCATTATTATCTTTCATGGGGATAAATTAGTTGCGGCTGAGCCACAGTCAAGTGTAAATATTGATCACAGAACTGACCCATATCTCAAAAACTATTGCCACTGCATTAATATATTTTCTATTCATGTTAAAATTTACAGGAATAGATGGGAAAACATTAATACCAAGGCACAAAATAGCTATTTTTATATGTATCCTCATATAAATAGACATTATGAAACAAGATTGTTCAATCTTGCCACTGCATTAATATTTTTCATCAATTTAATGTTGAAATATTCTTGTTCAGTGGTTTTTAAGTATTTTACAAAGGGAAAATAATTCATGCAAGCTGTACTTTGGCACAAATAACAAAATAAAGGGTCCAATTTAGCATTATAGTTAGATTGTGAATAGAAGCCCAACTTTTAAAGATGAATTTTCTGAAAAACCAAAAATCTTATTGACTGAAAACAGAAAAATTACTTGTGAAATCTTTTAATCTATTTTTAAGAGGCAGGACTTGTTCAGCAGAGTTCAATTTCTTCTATTACCTTACATGAATCAATAAATAAATACGTATTTTCAAGGCTTACCCTGCCTTAATTAGGTACCTAGTATCAAATCAATTTTGATTACTACCTAAAAAATAGAAGAATATTCATACTGATGTAAAAAGAATGGTTGTACACAGAGCTTTTTGTTTCTGAAATATCAATGTATAAGGGCCTTCAATCAGACAACTTCGGATGTCCGATTTTTATAAATTTTAATTGGACATTCAGGGCTAAAAACAACGCATTTATATCTATGTTAGCAGCAAGTTGTCTACTATTGTTAGGGAAACAAAACAAGCAGTAAAGGAGAAAAATTTGATCTTCGCTTTTTTGCTTTGGTGGTTTAAATGTGTACGGCGTTATATCAATTTTGAAGTTGAAATTCCCTAGAATTTTGTATCTTACACATCTCAAAGCAATTTCACGGCTCAGTGTAATCAAAAATGTTGCTCACAATAAAGGTCTTCACAAGATGACATTCATTTTTATTAAAATTGGGCGAGTTTTACAAAAGTTATTACAAAATTAAAGTTGTAGCAGTGTGAGTGAAAAGTCAAACATATTAGGGCAGAGTGTAAAATACACATGTCCAATTCATTATGTATGCGGGAAGTGTGGTGGTTTTTAGTAGTTGCGAAATTGTGGTTGTTTTTCTGTAGCAAGTCATTCATTGTGTAAGTGATGGAGCATTATATCCTAACTTTTACTAAAAAAATCCTCACTTGGTACATATATATATATATATATATATATATAATGGAGTAAGGATTCGCTACACAAACACGGTTATATTTCTGCCCTGTTTTTGCTTCTTCAGGTGAACCTGAACCTTCAGGTGAACTTAAGATTTGTCTAAAGAAGCCCAGGGCAGAAACATAAACATGTTTGGGTAGCGAATCCTGACTCCATTATATTCTAAGCTCAACTCTAAATCAACTTAATGTTTGATATTGAATGTATTGAGCACTTCATGAAATAAACCCATCATACATTGAATATTGTATAATGGTATATTATATTATATTGCATCCCTAATTTGTATTGTGTATATACATATACATATACATATATATACATGATTCAAAGTTAGCAAAACACATTTACTCTGTAGACATAGAATTGATTATGAAATATTTGATATAGTCCAATCTTGGATGATTCCTGGAATTAATTTTCCAAAAGCCTGAATATGAAGAAGGATAATTCCACAATGGTCGCTATTATCCAACAAAGCCTCAGGAGTTTCACTTAGCAGAGAAAAATACTCTTCGGTTTGTTTTCTTAGCATGTTACTTATCGTAGGAGATCTCTCCCCAACATTCTGTAGGTGAATCTGTTAGTTTGCAAATAAATGTCATAACATAGAACATTTAAAAAAAATACCATTAAAGAAAAGAAAGCAAGACAGAAAAAAATTCTCTGTAATAAAGAAGTCTTTCTCTCCTCTGATTCTTTTAGTTTTTCCTTTTAGTTACCAAGGTTCCATACTGTCTTGGATTTCGGTTTGTGAAAAGTTGCCGAGACAAAGGAGTTTTGTTTACACTCACCACCACTTCCCTCCTTTTTCTGTTAATCTACAAGGGAGAGATTGGGAGTCGGGCTGAGAGTTGGATTCAAATGTCTACTGTGACATGATGTCTAGCTCAGCAGACAGGGGCCTGAATGTAAGGATCTTATTATCACTGACTGACTTCAACATCAAGTAAAACTCTCACAATAGAAAGATACAACAAACAAGGGGAGTGGGGGAAGCAACAGAAGAATGAGATGTTTCATTTAGATTTCGGTTATACTATTTCAAGGGCCAAAGTTGAGAATTATTCTCTGTGAAAAAGGAGATTCACTCCAAGAGGAGAAAACTAACATATTTTTCCTTACACTTATTACTGTTCATTGCTGAAGGACTCCTCTAATATATCGTGATTCAATATAGCACGATACTTTATTGGTGGACCCCAACATTCTTATCCAAGTGTATTACATATGATCCACTTGTCCTGAAAACTGTGAATAAAAACAGGATTTCATAAATAATGTGACTAAAATACTGAATTTGTTCAATTTGTGATCAATTAACACATAATTAAGTGGCATTTTACAAATATTTTTGATTTAGTGAGAGAAACAACACTTTCATTCACTGGTAATTGACTTCTGATTATTCATGGTTCTTATAATGCAGTCGACTTACTTGGACCCAAACAGCTGCCTTATCAAGGGGAACTAAAGTTTTTCCCCAATTACGAAGGTTGATGTATTGATCCTGATCATGTATCTCAGCCATTCTTGAACTTTTCCAAGGCTTGTACCCCTTTGAGATTTCAAAATCTTTCTCACACTACTCAATCTCAAGACTAAAAAATTAAATAAAAAAAACTCAAAATTTGCAAAGTTATAATTAAAGAGAGTAAGAAACAGAAACAAAATGTTAAAAGCTATCAAACATCAAAATTAAAAATCTCTATCAAGATGTATTACCATTAAAACCATTTAATGCAATGACTACAGTTGCTTTTTCTCAATTGATTTTGAAATGTACAGCATTTTGGTGCTGAGGACTCTCTGAATCTGATTATTTTCTAATTTCTAGGTCCATTAAAAAACAAATTATTTACTTACTCAGCCCAAAGAATACAAAAATCAAGTGCTGAATCAGCACATGAGAGAGAAAGAAAAATAAGTTGAACAGGAGACTGGAGATGGTTGTGACACTTTTTGCATTTTTTTTAGTTACTCACAGATTATCTGACTAAGATCAGGATTTTTCAAAACTTTGAAAACTCCAGGAATCCTTCCATAAAGGGAATATTCTGGTGGACCCCAATTTTTAGCATTTAGTTTTCAGACTGTCATCAGGTCTGTTTACAATAATTATGTTTATCAATAGTAGTTCAATTGATGTTATTGTTTTTCTGCTACAAGATTTGCAAAGTCAGATCCAGAGGGAACACTGCTGCAGGCACCTGAGCATTATTTGTCAGTGAACAGACTTCAGGTTTGAAACTACTGGACTAGTACCAACCAAGTTTTTATATATTAAACTTATATCTATGTACACATACCATTTAAAGATTGTTACATATAACACAGCATTCATAGTATTTATTTGAATGGAAGAATTCAGATGTTGCGACTGAACCCAACCTTTTGGATTACAACATCAGGGACGGTTGCAACATGTTAAAATACATAAAATTTCACCAATTAAGTAATGCTTTTTATGTCAATGAGCATAGTATTCTGAAAATAAGTATTGTTTTATAATAATATTATATTATTTATTTATACACGATAACATTATAGCATTATTTATGTATTCATCAGATAACATTTACTGAGTTTTATTTGTTAATGCATTAAAAGACTTTTTGAAGGTTTTTTTCCAAAAAGCAGATATCCAGCTAATGAACTTTTTAAAACTTATAAAAAATGATTTTTAACAACTAGTTGCAATTATCCCCAACACCATGTGCTAGCTAGATCTACAAACTTTGTCACATGCTAGCTATGTCACTTAGAAGTCAACAAAACAATGATTCAAACTAAGAAGGTTTTGATTAATTAATGTAAATGGCCAGAATAGTATGGCAAGAAGTATGGCTCACGAAAAAAATTACTTTCATTCCTTCCAAACAAGTTTTTTCCAATAAATGCAGCAGCAGATGTTGAATGTGTCTTCTGTCCTCCTGAGGGGGAGAAGGTCTAACTGAGCATGTTATCACTGTAGAATGTTTCTGATTGGAGGAATAAAACTTGTTGCAACCGTCCCTTGATGTAACCATCCCCGGTCTCTCTGAACTGGTGAAATTACCTAATTGGTGAAATTCACTTATTATTTATAAAAAAATTTGATTTTACTTTCATTGCATAAACTTTTAATTATAGAAAATACTTGTTTTATATCCGGGCATCAATTGAATAAACTTATGATGAAATTAAAGCTATGTATTTATTTTCACTTATTTTTTTGTAAAAAAATTTGATTTCATAAATTTTTGAAAAAAAAAAAAAAATTGTTTTGTATCATTGTTTTGATCAAATGAACTTTTGATTGAATAAAAAAACTATTTGTATTTTTTTATCTTTTGTAAAAAATTAAAAATTTTGCTGAACTGCAATGAATTGGGTGAACTGAGATTGTTGCTATGACAAGACACTATTAAACAATATTCTTGTCTTGAATATAATACAGATGTTTACTAAGCTTTGCTAAGTGTAGTGCACCCAGTGAGGATTGAATTCAGTTTGCTTGCCATAATACCATGATGAGGCACTAGGTAGAAATTTACTTAGCCTAGCTGAGTATGGCACAAAGCCACAAGTGTGGCACAACCAGTGAGAATGAGATTCACAACATTTGAATTGGTCTACTGGTTCCGCGACGTTATGATAGAGGAGTGTGGCAAATCCTGGGGAAGGTCCATGTCCAACAACGGATGTTAGAAGACTGATGGTGATGATGATGATGATGACGACGATGACGACGACATTACAAAAAGGTACCATTTTAGAATCGATTATATTTATGATATCAACAAAACCATGTGGATATTCAAAGAAATCATTGCTAAACAGTGCGAAAACTAGTGCTGAAGATGTAGCATATGCTAGAAAATTAGGAAAACACATGAATATAAAAACTCATTTATTTTTTATCCTTGCAAAGTAGTTTAATATTCTATTTTCTATACAGCCAGAAAATACAACATATATGTCTGATATTACAGTGATCATATCACTTGGTTCTTGTTTTGATCTTTGTGCAGTGAATATGACTCCAGTTTCAAACCATCATATATGTACCACATAGACACCAAACTCCCATTAATTACAGGTTTTCAACAATAACCCCTGTTAAGGGTCATAATTTGCAAAAATTGCCCAAATACCCAGCTGTTCATGAAAATTGAGTGTAATATCATACTATAGCAATAGAGCAAGTGTAGAATCACTGAATTGGAATTTTTTGCTTGCAAACATTTTGCATGGAGCCCACAAAATTCCTGACTTTACACTCTTGCTAAATGTTTCAAAATCTTCCACATGGTCCACCTAGACAAATGCCCAACATACATATACTAATATTCTCTTGGAAGTAGCATATATTGACTTATCTAAAGCCTATATTCTTAAGTTCAGCCAAGTTTTAGGCCAACATTGTGACACCATTGATAATTTTGCACTTGATGGCTCATGTCAGTTGGCAGAAAATTGAGAAATCCCCCTCCAATCTATTAGAGTGGTGTACAAGAGTTTCAACAGGATGGCATTTATTTGACAGAACTTTGGGCTTGGCATTGATTTGACAGTGGGACTAGGGGGGAAGGGAGGACTTAAAGGAAATATTTTGTGGGGGAGGGGGATGAGTGGAATCAGGAGGTTGGTTAATGTCCGAAACAACAGGAATACAGAAAATCATTGTCTTAGCAGTCAGTATATGCAAAAAAAAAAAAAACTTATGTAGGGCAAATTTTTTTGCAGTGCCAAAAATATGTGCACACTGGATGCATGGGTTAATGTAAATGATTTTGTTTCAAGTCGACTCACCACTCAACAGAAACAGTCAGTTAAAAGATTACTTTCATGAAGTATGACCATAATACAATTATACTTTTTATTATAAGTATAATTATAAATTATGACGTTCAAGTAACTAACCTTTTGTATGCAAATTAATTTCTTTGTGCACTGATTGCAAAACGTGCACATAGCTTGCTGGGAACTATAAAGGAAACTGACAATTTGAAATCAATGAGTAGCTTTTTTTTAAATTATTAATTTTTTCAAAGATAAATAAGGATATATAAATATATCCCCAAGTTACTTTCAAATTCATGTGAGTATACGTATGCAGACTTTAATCACTAACCTTCGAAATTTAAGGGGAATACTTCAGTGGAAACTAATTGTCAGAATAAGTAATTTCTTTTTCATGGTTAAATTATATATATATATATATATATATATATATATATATATATATATATATATATATATACATACATACATACACACACATATGTAGGTGTATGCATTTGTTTATTTGTTTGTTTGTGTGTATGTGTGTGTACTAGTTATTGTATATTCAGGTACAAAGTTTCCTTGAAAATCTGAGTGTTGATGAAAAAATTTTTCAACGGGCATTCTACTATGTTCATGTTTTCTCTTCAAATCTCAAATGGGGAAATAGTCTAGAAAGCAATTCTACCAAATACATTTGACTTATATTATGAAATTTATCAATTTGATTGTATATTAATTTGAACATTTGAAATCTCTGTAGTCAGAGGCTCAGTACCACATGTTTTTGAAGCTAATCTGAGTTTTATGTAGCTTAAGTATCCAGAGTATGATTGGTTATGTTTATGACCTATCTTCTATCTTAAGTTTTAAAATTTTACATAGTTCAACGTTATTACATAAAATTTCACCTGGATGTTTTTAGCTATTGTGTATGTTGATGTTGACAACCAAAGAATTCCAATGTTTATTAGTATCTGTTGGATATTGAATCTCTTGCAGATAAATGCAACCTTATTTGTGGCTTAGGCAATAGGAATTATTACAAATTGAAAAAAAAATTCTGCCAAGTATTCTAGCATCTGGGCATCTCCAGGTATCTGATTAGTATGTGGGCATTTTAGTTTCTTTTGGTAATGTATTCTTCATTTCACTGTTTTCTTTCCATTGAATAAATCTAGATATGGCTATTCTAATGTATTTATTTGCCATAAACTGAGTGCAATCATTTAATGATTTATTAATTTCTTTCTAACATTTATCAAAATTTGTACTTTTTGGTTCTCTGTAATTTGGTCCTTCTGTGAAAAGTTTCCAGAGTTTAAATTTTTTTGTTGTTTTTTTTCAATTTCCCAGTTATTATATGATTCAGATGTTCATTACTTCAATCGGATGTTCGGCATTCATAATCAAGTACGTTCATTGTACCGTCATTATTCATAGTTATATCTTCCATTGTATTCTTTATAGTTGAAAATTTTATTTTGTATTGTTAGCTCCAACTTATCTGTTATAATTGTAATATGTCCTTCTAATGTCAGTTCATTTGGGAGACTTTTTGTTATTTCTTTATTCTTTATAATTTTTCATAGATGAATACCCCAATATTAAACAAGCACTCAACAAAAATTGCGCATGAAAACAACATAGAGATGCCTATTTAATAACAATAATAACAACAGTAATCATGATAAAGATTTATACACATAAAAAAAGTATAATACCATTAATCTCTTCACAACCCAAAACTTACTCCACGTGTAAACACATTCACAAAAAAAATGTACACACTCAAATCTTTCTCTCTCTCTCTTTCTCTCTCTCTCTCTATATATGCATGTATGTATACGCATGTGTATATCTAATATATATAGAACAATAAAAACCCAATAACAAAAGTACCCAAATAACTAATTAGTAATTCTAAAGACTCAATCAATTTTATTGATTTTACCCATAAATAACTGGTTAAGAACAAAATCCCCACCTAAACCACACAAATACACACTAGTAATAAATGTCTTGCTGAACTAATGAACCTTCATTTATTAAGACCCCAAAACACATCTCTACATCTTAAACTAATGAATGCACCAATATCAAACAATCACTTGATGTAAATTACACGAGGACAACCATGGCAATGATGGTGATGATGATATATTACTTGCACCACCATTAGAGCCATCATAATAATAAGAATTAGAATTCACTAAAGAAACCCGAAATTAACTCCAGTAGTGGTAATTTAGTCCATTTGGAGAATAATGGAACAAGCCCTCCAAGAGACCCTTCCTCTCTTTCTTCCTATCAAGATAAGCAAAAGATAACACCAGTGGGCCAAATATCCACCATGTAAAAGAGACCAACCAATTGAGCTGACATGAACAACAGGGAAACAAACAAAAGAAAAAAAAGAAAGAGAAAACAAACAAAGGATAAGAAAGATACCCAACAAAAATAAAAAATTAAAAAATTAAACAACACTTTAGTTTCATATAAAAGTCTGAAATGAAAACAGAAAAAACAATTGTCTACTTTCTTCATAGATAAAGCAATCCTTAAAAACAGTAAATACGAACATACATATCTATCTATCTATCTATCTATCTATCTATCTATCTATCTATCTATCTATCTCTCTCTCTATATATATAAATATATATATGATATTGAGTAGTCTATAGCTACACTGAAGAGTTATAATATAACAAAACAGCTGTCTGTGGATTATGCAATTATCAATATATATATATATATATATATATATATATATATATATATATATATATATAAATAAATATATATATATATATATATATATATATATATATGTATATATATATATATAAATAAATATATATATATATATATATATATATATATAAATAAATATATATATATATATATATATATATATATATATATATATATATATATATATATATATATATATATATATATATAGTAAAACAATGAACAGTGAGAGGGTACTTCTGTTGAATGAATAAGTTTTTAAGCTTGTAGTCTAGTAAAAATCCAAAAGAGAAATTTGAGTGTGGGCAGATAGCTTTATGAATACAGTTAAACAAATATTTTAGAGTATATATGTATATCTACTTCAATATGCCCATTTATCAACACATGTATATAAATAGTTTGTGAAGATTCACGGTTGCGTAACGGTCATTGGCACAGAAAATAACATAAGCAAACTGAATTCAAATTTTGGCTGAATGTTCACTTCACACTTATGTCCTTGTGAAAAGCAAGAATCTACTTGTCTGCAACCTGTTCCTTTGTTGGATATCTTGACAATTAATGTCTTGTCTTTGGTATGCTATGATAATTTAAAAAAAAGAGTAGATAAGTAAAGCATGCTCCCATAAAACCGCCCTGGCAGTGATGATCAAAATAAGTTATTACACCTGCTTTGACAAGGAGCCAGCCTGCTGTGCGTAGAAACATATGTTTGCACATATATAGCAGATATATATATATATATATATATATATATATATATATATATATAGAGAGAGAGAGAGAGAGAGAGAGAGAGAGAGAGGGAGAAAGTGTGTATTTGTGTGTGTGTAAATTCATATTGTATATGTATATTTATATGATGATACAAAAACCCCTATGAGCATTGTATAGCATATGGACACTGATGAAGATGTTAAAATAAGAATTTTTAAGAAAAAGCTATCCCAAGAACTAATCCCAAACAAGTAATTCTGAGAAAAAAAGTTACTGAACATGAACAGAAAGGAAAACATCCTGAGAGATTTGACCCATAATAGAAAGAAAAAAAATGGCAGCCAAATCTGAAAGATACAAAAGAAATATAAATTTTGGTTGGAAATTATGTTTTCAGTTTTTAAAAAAAAGTAATAGTTTGTAAGATCCTTTTATATATCAAACTTAATAAGTACCAAATCAATTTTAAGGATACCAGTAAAATATCAGTTGCTTTGCTAATGGTATACATAGGGGTGGAAATCTGAAGCACTGTGATGTCTGAAAAAAAACTCATGGGATTTGCCTGAAGTGGCCATCCCCAGCAGTTAACCAATTTATCCGCTTGCAGGCACTCGAAAGCGAGTTAAATTTTATGTCATTTTACTTTCTCACTATGCTTATTTTCTAGCCAGCTGAGTTCAGCCGTACCCCTTTAGCAACTATTTTTATGCTTCAGCCTATTTTACCTACCCGTACCCTGCTTCTCTACCATGCATCTCTCTCCCACTCTCCATCCAGTTTTTGTGGTGAGATTCCATTGTCAGAACTTCTCCTTTCATAGTGGAATTTTTATTTTAAAAGGGTGATAGACAGAAGTAGATGGACACATTGATTATACTATAGATAGATAAATCCTTGCTTCTCTTTAATTACTTTGAAATATATGTTTGCTTTAGGAGTGTCCAAGTTTTGAATGGTTTTAGACAGGGCCAGCTTTAGCAGCAGCACAGCTCAATAGGAAACTTTCTTTATTGGGCACTAGGTTAACAAGCCAAGGTCTGTAGAATCTCATAGTTATGAATAAAGTTTATCATAGATTTTATATTTTTATGGTAGCATGGGAATAAATTGAGATATTTGCTTGAAATTTTGAGAGAAATGAATTTCTAGCACATTTAATTCAAGTACAATAAAAAAAAAAATACAAGAAAGATATAAACAGTGAGAACAAACACTTCTGAATTTTGAGAATTCAGAAGAAAATTAAAATTGTTTCTATTCTCTGTAAAAACTGCAATGTGCACTGCGTTATGTGTATTTGATAAGACTAGAGTTCATTACTCTGAGGCAGGGCCATATTGGGAGCAATTGATCCAATTGAGTTGAAGCCAGCTCTGATAACAGAAATACCCTTGTTTATGTTCCAAGAAACGCTGATGAGAATCTTGCATCTCATATTTTTTCCTAAGTTTTCAGTTAAGATCTTGAAATGATAATACAAAACATCTGTTTAATGTTTAAGAAATAAATATGTACACAAGAGCTTTGACAAATAAAATGTTGTTTCTCTAATTCAATAACTTAAAGTGATATAGATAGATGAAGTGCAGCCGCACATTACCGCCACTACCCCTTGAATCAACGCTTTGCATGTCATGGCCCATCGAGGTGGGATGGTGGGAGCCAGGTCTTGCGGTCGTTGGATTTTTGTGGCACAATAAACGTACATGTGAATATGTTTATCTTTGTGTGTGAGAATTCACTGAGCTCCTATTTACCTTAACCCCCACAAGGAAAGGGTATGACACAAGGTTGGTTTAACGAGGGTATGCCACACACATTAACATACGGGTAGGAACCGTACAAAAATTCTCTCTTCAACTATTGTCGTAAGAACATAAGAGCACTGGTCTTTAAGACTCGGAACGAATTCTGAGCCCCTATGGTCTTGACTTCACAGAGGAGTACCATGCCTGATGGGGCAAAGCCCCCATTGTCTATGGCACCACATCAGCATCCGTCTGGTCTTAAAAGGTCTGAACACTTGTCAGGAAACCAGAGCTCCATTCAAAGCTTTGTTTCTCTTTACGCATATTAACAAATGTATCAAATATGCTTACATACAAACATGATCAAATCCAATGAAGGGAAATGTTTACACCTATACATGCACACTCTAAAATGCATGTACACAAACTATCATATATCATCAATATAGCCATCAACCCATTAACTGCGATTGACGGGAATTTCAGACTTTCATCTTACAATGGACAATGGCTTTTAGTTTGCAATGGATAACTATTACTTTTCATCACTTTTCAGCATTTGAAGGATTGAAAAAATATTTCTCTACAAGTGTGTACTTTATTATGAAGAGGTCTCATAACATCAGTACTGTGGAAGGACTTCCTAGTGGGAGAAATAAATACTCATCTGCCAAACAAAATTAACCACTGTTGAGTGGGTGTAAGAGTCTGGACACAGATAGAAAATCCTCATCCCCTTACCCTCCACTACTTTTCCACATCCCTCCTCAATCAGCTGAGCAGCAGGAAGCTCAAATCCTCTTATTTGGAATTATCACCATATATGAATGAAAGTGTTGTTGACAGGGCAATTCGACTTATTTATTATCACAAGGATGAGAATATGACTAATCCTTTATCAAACAGTTAAAAAGTAATTTCAAACATGACTGCTTGGTCCAGTGTTTCCATAAGTGGGCGCTGTGGATATTAAAGATAAATTAGGTACACGTGATGAAATAAGAGGAATGAGACACCTTCACTGGCCTATAAAGCTTTGTAAAGAATTTTCATAATATCAGGGGACTCAAACTGTGCTATAATGAACTGTATTGTAGTGGGGGTAGCATGTACCAATAAAATAAATTTCTTTGATTTGTAGAATATATATATATATATAACTGCCCTATAATGTACAGCTTTATATCAGAAGGACATAAACTGTGCTATAACGAAGCAGGTTATATCAGGGAACACCTGTACCAATATAATAAATGTGTATTTGATTTGACCAATACACAATGCAGAGCCCACAATATTATTTTTCAGCAGCAAATCAACCACATTTTTCTGTATTCTTCAAGTTGGTGCATTTTGAAGGTGTCCTAATTCAAAACCTAAATTTTGTGTTTTCAAAAAATCATTTGTAAAGGAAGTAAAAAGACGTAAATGAAATACTTCAAAGCCATAGTTTCATAAGAAGAACAGAAAGTTAAGTATTATAATAACAACATAAATAGAACCATCCTAGAATTGTTTTAATCTCTAGTTTGGAGCACTTTAAAGATGTGGGATTAAAAATATTCTGCTTACCATGTGTCGATTTTGCTGGGTTACAGTATCATACATACGTGTCCTCATAGGCAGCCACAAAAAACTATCATCATTTTAAAGATTAATTGTAGACACTTTTGCACAATTATTTTTATGGTAATAAAATCAAATCATAAATTCAAAAAAGATTTAAACTTTCATTTTCAATGTATCATTTTTGCCTGACTTTACAGAAGATACTGATGAATATATGCTTTACAAAGAGTTGATAGTTCGAAAAACATTGGGTAACATTGGTTTAGTCAGTCATAGTCACACACTCCTTGTCTTTTTCCATATCAAGTTGATAACAACAAAATCTTTTAAGGATTCTGCATAAGAAGAAATTAGTATCATTTCTT
>OY735198.1:50470596-50475596 GCA_963457665.1 Thysanoteuthis rhombus
TTTGTATGAAAACATAGAAACATCTGGTTTAGTACCCAGGCATGTAGAAAAGCCTACTGAAGTGGTAGACCTTTCAAATCCCGAGTGTGATGCACCACTGATGTTTTGTGGGAGTGAAGGGCCCCTAGCTTTTGTTAAAGCATCCGTCTAGGAGAAAGATGCTCAAATAAAACTGAGAGTGATAGATCCCTAGTTTTTGTTGAAGTATCCGTCTAGGCAAGGGACACTCTGCGATGAAATCTGCAGCTTTGATAACATCCAATATAGAGAAGCTCTTCTTTTAGGGTACGATTTTAATGCTTGGGGAGTGGGATTGACACAGTGCACATTCTTTCTTCAATATAAAAAACCATCCACAAGCATTGCTTGATGTCATAAGATCTCTAATCTAATATTGAATGACTGTCCATAGCCTAAAAAGGCAAAACTTGCTCAGTGAAGGCTCATAACAATAATGAAGTAAATGACAATAAAAGCACAGGAATTACAGAAAGTAAGAGGTTCTGCCCTGGCAGGTACCTGAGGGTATCGCAGCATGGGACAGTAGTCATTCTGCTGCTGCGATAAAACCAATAAATGTTGGTGGTTTTCGGAATGTGGGAAGGGTAATTTAACAGAACAGTCTGGTGGTTACACTTTCTATTTGAAGGGAAGAGTGGTGGGGTTAAGGAGAGAGGCTAGTGTAGCATCTATTTATTTACTCTCCCATCAGAGCAAAATGCGACACAAGGTCAGGGCTTTACATGGAGAAAAATAGGAGCAACCCATCAAAAATAGCTTTGGTTGGTAAGCAACCGAGGTTGTTAAAGCAACCGCAGTCACGAAAATGTCAGAACGAGGCCGACCTGTCCCTTTAAGTGCAAAAGGATAGTGCTGCCCCGGGGCAACAGATCCCCCGCAGTTGGGTCGAGTAATAGTAGGAGAGCCTAAGGACAAATCCAAAGGCTCCCAATGCGTGTAGCAATGAGCAGCTTCAGTATAACTTCATTGGTCTTTGACACACACCATCTCTGGCCTATTCGGCAGGCAAGCGTCAGTACTGGCACCTCGGGCTCTGTATAGGAACAGATACTACACTTTAATCGAAGCAGAAAAAACCAGAAACAGGTGAGATTGACCATTCGCTCTTAAAACTTCTGTTTTAGAGACTTGAGGAATTCCCAACAAGTATAAGTGACCACCTTAAGATAATGAGTTCCATTAAAGAAGAGGCGATATGTAAAGAAAAAAAAAAGCAAGACAACCTAGATGCATCCAAGATTGACCATGCGGCATAAACTGGATTATATTCTTATAAAGAGGCATGATCTCCAAGACATCTGCAAGTTAGATCGGCAGGTGTTTCACTTCCAAAAAAACTGAATGTCTCCCGTCTAAAAGATTGGAAGCTCCAAAAGGGACATTGGAAATAAATAGTCTAGTTTCAAAGAATTGGTATATAGTGTTGGCAGTCAGGTTTTAGGGTTTCTGCAAAAGAATCATCAAGACTTTGTTCGATCAGAATGATATAGAGATCAAAGAGTTATTACTGGAGAAAAGAAGATATTTTTGTATCTTCTGTGGGATAGGCTATCTGCTGAAGGGAGGATCATACTTAGTATTATGTTAAAGGAAGCAAACCTCATGTGTAGCAAAGACATTGATATGAAAGATAATTGGTGAAATCAAAAGGCTGATGAGATAGAAGCTGCATCAGACTCAAATAATAAAAAGCACATATAATCTTTTGAGAGAGATATAGAGACCCAGTTAGTATCCTGAAAAGGTGGCAGAATCATTTTGATGAGCTTCTAAATCACTCTTCAATTATTGATAAGGAATATGTGAATAGTAGCCTGTTATGGTTTTGCTTGTAGTCCAATTAGCGGTGTTTGGCCCTGCCACTAAGGAGATCAATCAGGTATTGTGATCTGCTGGTAATTTCTAAAGTACTTTTTCTCCTGCCTGCCAACCTGTACACATGGGAGATGGAGTGTGCCACCTTCATAAAACAGAGGGGTGAACAGGAAGGCATTGAACTTTCTAGATGTTCTTAGAAAGTTTTATAACTACTGTTAGGATGTTCAAATGGGAATAGTGCTCCTAACAGTTCCCCTTTGAAATATGTGTTCATACAACCTTTGGAGCATGTCTACCTGAAATGGTTTTTAAATTTAACTTGTCCTCCTAGATAGGCCCCTTTTTTGAGCATTTTGTTTGACCCTTAGCTTAAGTGATTGGGAGCTTTGAAGAAGTTCAAAGGTGTTTAACAAAACCCGAGTGGAAAGACTTGATCGTGTGATGTAGCATTTGAAAGGCGAGAAGGACATAGATGGTTTGTTTGTATGTTGAACTCAAATGGAAGATTGTATGTCCACATCCCAAGTGGCATGTCTGGTTCGTTGCACAATGTGGCCTTGCATCTACTTTTCAATACTACTGAGATAGTCTTTGGCGAGCATGGATGGACCAGGGACAAAGATATGCTGCCCAGCACCATGATGGTGATCAAACTGTTCCTCCATAGCATTGTTTCTATCAAGTGAATGCCATGGAGCTGGATGGATGGTTTCAATATGTAGGCAGATCTTCCGGTTCATCAGTGTTTCTGCAGATGAACTACTCTTTTGCACATTCAGGTTTGGTGTTGCTCTATAGCTCAATAGAAATAACTTGATGATTTGAGTTGTAGTCCCCTCCCCTTTGAGTGTTAAGAGTACTCTTTTAAAGATGTCCACAAAATGCTTCAACTGGCTATTTAATTTTGAATGGAATGGCGGTGACCGAACGTTGAATGTTGAATACTGTTTTGTTGACAGAAAGCTGTAAATTCTGTTGAAGTGAATGTACCAACATTAATGGAGACCAGAATATCTGGGACTCCAAATCTGCTAAACACTTGTTGCAGTTTTATAATGGTTTCACAGGAAGTGGTGCAATTCATTGAGAACGTGTGATCAAATTCTACAATATGGATTCATGCTGACGAATGAGAAATTTTCTGACTTGGATCTATTTTTAACAAATATGGTTGTCGTCCAAACCAGGATATTTATGCTATACAAAAAATGCCAGCACTGATAAATCTAACAACTCAACGCTCTTTCCTTTGGTCTGAAAACCAGTTTCGTATCTGACTATAGCTTGAGACTAGCCTTGATCTTGGTGCAACACCCAATGCCATTCTGGAAAACATTGCTGAACTTGTTTCTAAAATTGTTCGTAATAGATAAGCTGTAATGTGTTCCACTCAGATGTGAGGAACACATTATAAAGATCAAGTTTCTCAATCCAGTCAAGTTCAAGTAAATTTAAATTGGAACATTCAGTGAGATAACACATTCCAGAAAAATTTGTCGTTAACACATAACAAGTTATAGTGCCAATTAGCTGAATGATGCTGCCTGATGCACTCTGAGCTACATAGTTAGTGTTCATCAGAGCCAGTTTACCGATTAATGTCCAAGTGGAACATGAGATCGACATTATGTCGAAAGCAGTATCAAACTGAAAACCGACTGGAGTGTTGTAATGGAGACTATTATGTATTTTTCTCTAAGTCAACTTTGCAAGTTGCAAATACAGGATTGAAATGTGGGTGTTGGTGTTCTTGCGGAAGGTGCTTTGTTCTGAACTTGGGACACTTTTTTTATGTTGAAAGTTTTGGCTTCCTGATGGTGATAAAAACCTTCTTTGTGTCCACGCTGGTTACCTATCTGGCATTAGTGTTTTTTGAATAGTGTGTATAATGCCATAAAGAGTGTATAATGCCACACACCACATGACCAACATACTGTAGGAGGCCTCTTTTAGATGCATTTGGAGTTTTTTCCCCCTGCTAGGACACTGCTGATAGTAAATGGTTTTGCAGCCTGCTGAACCATCAGATTGAGCAAACATTGGCACTTGGTAGTGAGAACTTTCACTGTTATGTCTCTCTCCTGCTCTACTTTGGACAGTAGTCGCACACAAATATCTGCATCCTAGGGAGACTGAAGTCCAGTGATAAAAATTAGGCATTTGAACTGGTCTCCCAGTAGAGAATTTTTTACACTCGCGATTGACAACACCTGTGAAAGTGACATAATTATCTGCATTGTACTTGGTTAATTTGAGACAACTGTATCAGTCATTGAAGAGGGAAAACTGTTCACCAAATATTTCACCAAGTTGGTTCACTCTCTGCGCAAAGTCTAAATCCTTAGGCTGTCTGGGAAGGATGAAATTAGTGAAACGTTCATGTTTGATAGCGTCTGGTTTTCTGACAAGAAGACAGGTTTTCAACAAATCGTCTTTGCCGGTGAATAATTCTGGAAAGTGTCCTCTCATTGCTTGTACCTTGTATCCAACGTGTGACCCAATGCAGGTTCATGGCTGAATTCTGAAATAGCTGAGGTGGTGGAATCTATAGCAGACGCAGTTGGTTGAAACTCTGAGTCAGAAAATTTAGTGTGGTGAGCTTAATCAGACAGCTCCAGCTGTTGTCTCATAATTTCCTTCAGAGTATAAGTTGAAATTGACATTGCGAGTTCTTTTCGTTTTTCTCATTGTCAGCATGTTAAGGTATAACTTGTAGTCCGCTCAGTGGCATTTGCTCGTGTTAGTTGGGTATTCAATCAGGTATCCTGATCAGCTGGTGATTTCTAAAGTTCTTTTTTTCCTGCCTGCCAACCTGTATATATGAGAAATGGAATGCTCTACATGAAACAGAGGGGATGAAGAGACAGGCATGGGACTTTCAAGATGTCCTTAGAAAGTTCTATTGTTAGCATTTTTCGATTGTGAGTAGCGCTCCAAACGATTCCAGGGAAAGATAATCTTGTAGATCCTCCCTCTTTTGGAGAAGTTGAAGCAAGTCTTACGAAATTAGATAGCGAGAAATCACCTGAGATGGATGATATTCATACTGAATTGTTAATATATGGTGGAGAGAAGATTCTGCTGTATCTTCATAATTTGTTGCTGGTTGTTTAGTTGTATGAATCTATTCTGGAGAACTGATGAGATGCTGTAATGGTTGT
>OY735198.1:50480596-50553096 GCA_963457665.1 Thysanoteuthis rhombus
ATGAAGATTGATATGTCTGTATGTAAGAAAAAGTTGTGAGAGATAACAAATTTATTCATTTCTTGTTGCTTGCAGCCAGGCCAATCAGATTGTTTTGGGCAAGGGTGTTGAAGGAGGAGCATTAACTTATATTATTGAGCATAGTGTCCTCCTTGGGTGGATGAACAGAATCATCATGGGAGGCTCTCTACATGATCTCCAGCTGCTTATGACATCATATATTCCCTGATGAAAACTCATCTAGGTACTGACCAGGCTTGATGTTGTTTAATTTAGGTGATAATACGAGACGCGGTGTGTCCAACGTGGTTTGGCTGTATTAGAGATAACAAATAAAAATGCATTTTAAAAGTAGGTTTGTGGCTCGTTCATGATGCCTTAGATATTATTGAAATCACTTTGAGAATTCCTAATGTAAAATTTTTAAAAAATCCACAACTTATTAGAAAAGGGGTATTTGAATTTTATTTTCAAATCTATGTCCTTTATCCATGCTGTCAAAAGTATTTTGATGATTTTACGATTGCATTTTACTTATTAAATATCAAAAACATTATGTTGCTCTGCAATTTCTTGTTCATGTTCAACTAGAATAAACCTGTTTTTTTTTTACACATTTGCAAAAGAGAGTGAATAAGGGAGATTACTCTATAATAAGGATTCAAAAGTTTCCTCCCTAGACAAATGTTACAGACAAATAATGTAGACATACACATGGCATATTATAAATGTAGATTGTAAGTATCATTTTCTAAGCCTTTTTCATTTTATTTTCCTAAAAAAGAATTCAACACGATAAGTTTACATGAAAGCATCAAATCTCTTATTTTTTGCTATTCTTTAATTGGTTCTGGTGCCAGCTAACCAAGTTTTTGTTTACAGCAGCTGGGATTTTCAAATGATTATAAGTTCAAACGATTAATAGTCTTCACTTTACTAAAGAAACATAAGATTCTTTATTTCTACTATCATCATAAGACAACTAGACAGTTTCAAGTATCCAATGTGAAAATTAATGCCATATAATACAGTTAAGGCCAATTACTAATACTAGCTGAAAACCCATAGAGCAAGATTTCCAGCTAGTCTATGCAAAAGGCCTAAATGAGGATTTGGGCCTCAATAAGATATCAAAACACTTTTTTGTTATCGGTAACTTAATTCCAAACCTCTAGTTACTTAGAGGTCACATATAAACAGAATCAAACTCTTAGTATTAGATAGCTTGATGGATAGAAATCAGATCATTATTATCAGGTGAATGTGAAAGCAGAACCCCACACTATTCTTATTCAGTCGCTAATCACCCAGTTAGAACATTTTAGGTGTACCTTAATTCTATACTTCTGGCTACAATGCACTGGTTAAGCCACTGGGAGGTCACATACAGATAAAAAGAATCGAACTTTTAGTATTATATAGATAGATGGATGGAATCTAGATCATTATTAGTGGAGTGAGCGTGAACGGAGAATCAAGATTATTATTTGTCTCTGAATTTTCAAAAAATAACTTGCAAAAAACATGCCTTGGAGTCCCATTAGTACACACAGAAAATCTCATCGAGATGTGTTGCGTTACACTGTCACATACAGACAGACATTTAGAGTATCATAGTAGGATGCAATGAAAAAATTCATATTTTTTCCTTTATGATCCATCAAATATTCGTAAAATGTATGATATCTACTGCTATTATATTTTGCATTTGTTTAATTACTTGATAATACACATATTGAAAAATTATAATCAAGAACATCAAGCTATATGAAAATAATTGCACTTTTCATATTTTCTTTTTCTATCTTCATAACATTTGGTTGGGTCTAGATTTCTCTCTTTTTTTGAATTCATGAAGATCAAACAGACTTTATCAGCCTTGAAGCAGGCTAAACTTTTGGAGTGGCTCACTATTAATAGCAAATCATTTTCTAAACAAGTACAAGCAGTAAATATTCAAGTTTACATGAAAGTGGTAGCAAGAGGAGGTGGGGAAAATAGGAAAAAACGCTGCTATTGCTCAGTGCTAGATTAACTATGTATGCAGCAAAAGGGTCATTTGTAACAGATCCTGCATTTTCAAGGGCCCCGCGCTAAATGCTTGCAAGCTATCAATTTTGATTTGGTAATTCTGTACAGCACTATACTGTCATCAACTTTTATGAACCACTGGGTATTTGAGGTTAGTGATTTTTGGTAGTTATCAGCTTTGATTGGAATTATTATTTTAACACAGAAATTAGTGGGAAACATATACAAAGAATGAATACTAAGATATTTGAAACAGAAGTAAAAGCCACTGCACAAAGATCATAACGAAAACCATGTAATATTATTACTGAAATATCAGACATATTTGTCGTGTAATCTGATTGCATAGGAAATGAAAAAATTGAATTACTTTACTATGCAAGTGAAAAAATTTGTTTTAATACTTGTTTCTTTTCGGTGGGGGAGAGGGCTTTACAACAAATCTGCAGCCCCTCCCTCCCAAGTGCATGGCTTAATCCAGCCTTTCTACTTCTCCTGTAGTTGGGTGGTTTCCTGACCAGAATGCAACGCTCAAAAATGGAGCAATCTGCTTGGCTGGGAGGAAATGATTTTTAAGCTTTGCTTGATTAAGCTCCACCCTAGGTTGCTAAATTAGCCATTTTCCGGCTATTTTTTTTCTAATTCAGCTGATAAAAATGTACAATAGCAAATCAAAACTACTGAGTTCAATAAAAGTTAATGTTGAATCTTATAAATGATTTGTTCTGTAGTCGTAGAACATAGTTGTTATATTTGATAAATGGATTTCAAAATGAGTACATACAATGTTTAGAATATATGAAATGTACAAAATTTATATGATTTAAGTCATTTTTAAAGGAAGTTCTAGCAATAAATAACAAATAATACTAGGAAACACTGGCTCCACCCTTTTCATTGGAATTTTTCCTTCCAACATAAAGCATGTGTGGACAACAATCCCCAAAACATTATGAATAGTTTTTTTATGTAGTCCTTTTTATGACATTTTTAACCTAATTTTTCCCAGCTGTTCGTTGCCAGTTAAGGTGCCAAATTACACTTGCTGATGACATCAGGATTTGTAGGGAATGTCGATGACTCTCCCTGGATCTGGACAGGATGCGGGTTTCGTGGGTAAAATCTTTAGAGAGAATTTTGCAGACAATTCACTCAGGAATAACATTTCTGAATTGACCTTTCAAAGAAATATTACCAGCATTTAAGCAAACATTTATTTTATTTTTTTTACTGAATAGCAAAAATGCTTTATTTTCTTTACAGGATATATATATATATATATATATATATATATATATATATATATATATTACTATATTTACCGAGTTTAGCTTCATCTGGTGCAAGAACATAAGTGTGGGACACATAGTAAGGGTCCGACTCATTACAGCAGCATCTGAGCAAACATTTTTTTTCTCCTGCAGCGTAGCAAAAAGACATTTTTTCTTCTTAAACATGATCCTCAATAATGATAAATAGTGTGATTTTTTCTGTTCTTCTGTCTGTAGCAATGGACTCTTCCACTTAAATGTACCAATTTTGCTGATGAAAATATCTCTGAACCAACATTTGATACAAACGACTCTCCCACTGCAATAATTTTAATACATTTTTTTTCTAAAAAAAATTTGATAGAAATTCAAGTATAATGTTTCTGTGAAGCCCTTCTTAAGAAATATTTCCAGCATTCAAGCAATGATTTTCTTTTCCGGCAGCATAGCAAAAAGACTTTTTCCTTCCTTTTTCAGGGTGATGTATAGATACTTTACCAGACCATTTATCCATCAAGCTTAGGACTGGAAGTGACATGGATATATGGATTCTCCAAATTTCTGGACTAAGTCTTTATACATACTCAAAATATAAAATAAATGATAAAATATGAAGCATATAATATCTAACAGAAAAGAATCAACACACTACAAAAGATGGGTCTGTTTGATCTTTATTATTCCACTTAAGATTCTTAAAATATTGAACAGTGTGATTTTCTTGGTTTGCTGTCCATAACACTGACCTCTTCTACTTGGAGATGATAATTTTTCTGATGTAAATATCTCTTAACCACCATTTGAAACATTGGACATAACAAGTTTTTCCAGTTTCTTTTTGGAAGAAAAAAAAAAAAGAATAGAATTTCAACACAGGTAGTCCCCGCTTTTCAAAACCTTGCTTTATGACACTTTTTTGCATATTTATAAAAGGCAAAAGGCAAAAAGCAAAATCTGCATTCAACATTTGTTTTGCAGCAAGCTATTATAGAGGAAGCAAACCATCTTCCTCTCTCTTCTACACCTCAATCTCCCTGCTTCCCACCTCCGATGACTCAGCATTTTTGAGGTCTGGGAATGCTAAAAAAGATTTTTCTATCTAACGCCATTTACGAAGGTTTTCATAGGAATAATGCTCTGCTTTCAGATAAAGGAGAAACCTGCACATCCGTTAATTTTTTCATAGGGGATTAACTAGTATATGAAATATACAATGTAAAGTAAACAACAAAAAGTAAAGACATCCTTTGGGAAGTACTATTACCAGCATTTAAGCAAACATTTTCCTCTTCTACATTGCAAAAGACATTTTTTTTGTTTCCGAAGTGATCTATAATAGTAATGAACAGAATTATCTTTCTGTTTCTCTATCCATAGCAATGAACTCTCACCCTTGAATGTAACAATTTTGCTGATGAAAATATTTCCAGCCTATCACTTGAAACAATGGACTCTTCCTCTGACACATGTATGGGGCACCTAAAGGGGATCAAACTCTTTATCGTAGTAATGGTCTGCAAGACTAACTAGATGAAAATAGTAAAGCATCCTAAATACAATCTAGAATTATGTTGAGACAACAGCAGCTGCATTAATAGTGGTTGTGATATTGCCAGCAGCATTCCCTGCTTAAATCTGCAAATGCATACATGCACGCATACATACGCATCAAGATCTTGCTTTCCAGCAGCAGTCAATTTCATGTTTGTGGGTTTGCAGAACCCTTTCCCCTCTTTCTGTTTGCTTTAGCACGACATAAAACCAATCAACATACAAAGCTTTTATATTGCAAGATATACGTCAAATTTGCACCAAACCCCATTTTAAAGAATGTTTAGCAATAGATACATAAGAGTTCATGGACTTAGAAGATTTACGAGGTTTTAGTTCTTGTAAATTGTTTTGTTCTAGAATTACATAAAAAAAGATATACAGTTATATTGTATTATCATGGTACTAACTCCACTGATTAGTTTTACAGAGATGAGGTAAGCATTGTCAGTTCTCTATTGTAGATGATCAGCTCAGATAGGGCAAGGCATTGCAACCTTTGAAGCCAAATGCATCTGTAGCAGTAAAGAGTGTTGTTGCTAAAGATGCTTAGCGTATGACCTACTTTAAGCTAGTGACAGATTTCCATGCCTTGTGTATGGAAGACACTGCTCTTCGAAATCTGGACTCTGATGTCACTGGAGTAGCCATCCAAACCATCACAACAAAAAAAAAAAACAATACCCCACAACAAATCTACTGGAGGAGTTGAAGGTCATTGCCATCTTGACGGGCTATCATAAGCTAAGCTAACATGTTCAGCTTATAGAAAAATAAGCTATAGATGTGAAGAAGCAATTCTAAATAGGAGTCATCAGCCCAACAAACATAGGCTTTGAAAACTTGTTTCACACAACAGTGTTTCGGCAAAAGACTTCACAAGATATCTGTCAGTTGGCACAAATATTCTAAGGTGGGAAACCTTTTTTGTTCTCTTGTTATAAAACTTATCATTAACAATTAATTGGCAAAGTTGTTTTCAGAATACAAAAAAATTAATATCCACATGTGGGCACACAGTGACATACACACTTACAGAAATGAATATAGACACATATGGATAAACATATAGCTTTAATAGTGTTT
Source organism: Thysanoteuthis rhombus (assembly GCA_963457665.1). Taxonomy (NCBI): domain Eukaryota; kingdom Metazoa; phylum Mollusca; class Cephalopoda; order Oegopsida; family Thysanoteuthidae; genus Thysanoteuthis; species Thysanoteuthis major. The sequence goes on from OY735198.1 coordinate 50,486,536, forward strand.
CTATGTATGCATAGGCATGGACACAGTATTATACCAATAAATGAATTTTAAGCCATGTGTAAATTATATTACACACACACACATACACACATATATATATACACATATGCATGTGTGTGTGTGTGTGTTCATCTGTGACACTCAGACACAATTCAAACATTGTATTGCTGATTAATTGTAAATCATATGTATCTATATATGTGTATATGTATATATATATGTAGGCATCATAAAGCACAATGGAAATTATTATTTTGAGATGGCCTTGGCAGAATCCACGCCATGCAGTTGTGTCTCAGTGCTCCTATTAGTCTACAATGTTTTTTTGTACTGCACTTATACATATTTTCAGATGTTTAACTCAGTTTGGGTCAGATTTTATTATATGCTTTCATAATCATCATCAATCTTCTATCGTCCGTTGTTGGACATAGACCTTTCCCAGGATTTGCCACATCTCTCTATCATGGGCATTATGGAGCCAATATTTTCTGAAATCATCCAGTTCGTCTTGCCATCTTATATTCTGCCAGCCTCAGTTCCACATTTGATCTCTGGGAATCTATGTAGTAAGTCGTGATGTTCTTCAGTTACCTGCCATTCTTGCAACTTGATCAACTATTGCCAGCTGAGTATCTTAATGGTTTCTATGATGTCTTAGACTCCTGTTTTTTCTTCAATATACTGTGCTGTCTTGCGATCTCTCCATGTGATGTTGATTGATTCTCTCATATGCACGTTGCAGGTTTCCCAGATTGCAGGTCAGTCTCTTGGTCAGGTTCCATGTTTCAGCTCCATAGGTGACTATCAGGAGGAGGCATTGGTTCTATACTCTTCTTTTAAGGACTAACGCGATTTTCTTGTTCTTGAAGGTTGTGCTTGCTCTGTTGAATAGCGGAAGCATCCTTGGGACACATCAATGACAGTTAATTCCCTGTGTACCAAAGTGCTCTATTCCAGAGTTGGAAGAGCATATATATATATATATATATATATATAATAAATAGTACATATATATATACATATATATACATGTATGTATTTACCAAGCTTGACTTAGTTAGTCATGAGGCCACAAGTGTAGATCACTTAGTGAGGATGGAATTCACTACCGTAGTAATAGTCTGGTAGACTAGCTGTATCATGGAATTTCTTCCTACACATGTACAAAAGCAAGCATTATCTCAAGTTTTAAGTTATTTCTAAGGATATATATATATATATATATATATATATATATATACACACACATATATATATATATATACACCCACAGAAGAGATGCCAAGATACATATAAGCAGTAATGGGAACGGAGGAAACAGTGTTCCCCATCTTTTGAGTTTTTGGTTTATAGGGTCCACCTTCCTTCCTTCCCAACCTCAGACGCATTGACCTTAGTATACCCCTGGTTCCTAAAAACCCATTTCCATCACTGCATATAAGCAGACATAAATATCTAGATCCACAAACACACAATCATAAGTTAACCCATCAACTGCGGCAGATGGTCAAGAGTTATAACTGTTGCTATTTCTGCAATGACAGAAATTTCAGTCATTTGTAGTTAATGAGTTTATCTACATACACACATCTATATGTACATTCATCTAACAAGGACTGGCCCAAGCCATTATGAGGCCCTAATCAGAATTTGATTTAGGGGCCCCCATTACCAACTCTTGCCCTCTGATGACCATAAACCCTAAGTAGTCACTTGGTTCCCATGTTTTAGTTCAGCTCTGTATTTAACACAGACATATACATCTATATATTCATAATTTGAAATTGTTACTTGTTCCTTTGACTGTTGATTTGGTAACCAAGTTTATTTTCAATGTGTTGGATCGATTTCAGAATTTGTTTTGAAGAACACGAGAATAGATTTTGCACCACGGAGAGTGACAACAAATGCTGGTCATGTTTCAGCCATGAAGTTAGAACCCAGGAGGAGGTTTATGGTACTTTTCGTTGGTTGGGGGGAGGATGCATTGCTGCAAGAGCCAGATGTCAATCACAGTACTTGATGGGGTTGGGGCTAGTTCTCCCCCTCTCTCTGTCTCAAACACACACACATAGACACACATACACTCACACACACACACACAAACATTAAAGGGGTAATTCAAAGTACTGGAGATCTTAGACAAACACAAATATTTCATTCGGTCTTATCAGGTACCGGCTCCCTCCCCTGCACTCCTCGCATCAAGCAGCCACCCCCTTGATGTCTAACCCTACTCTCAGGACCCAAACTTCAGCAACTGTAATTTCCTCAAGATGTTGCTGCTCGAAGTCATCCTCCAAACAGTGAACACTTCGTATTCGGGGGAAGAAAAAGAAGGAAAATGTAAACAGCACAAAATAACAAGTGCTCAAAATACGATAACATCTCTAAATAACTCGCAAGTATTTCCTTACCTCACTTTGAAGATCCCCACAGAGAATGCAGGAACCTCAGACTAACTGTTAACAGGTAGTAAATCTCAAAGGCCAGGGTTCAAAACTCACACAAACAACAGAATGAGTCTTTTGCCTAACAAGGAGGTGTGGGCTGGCTGAGCAGGTAACAGCACATAAAATGGACTCAGCGGGCCGGGTTGAAACTTGAGCTGACAATTTTTGTTCACCTCACACTAATGCCCTTAGGAAAGATATGAATCTATCTCTCCTCCCAGCTATTGGTAAAGTGGCACAAAGTGGAAAGACACCCTTTGGGGTATTTGTCATTTCAAAGTCTACTTCATATGATACAAACAAGCTGAGAAATAAGTCTATTTCAATGCAAACAAGCTGAGAAATAAGTCTATTTTATATAACACAAACAGGCCGAGAACTAAGTCTATTTCATGTAACGCAAACAAGCTGTGAACTAATGTGATATTTGGAACCCAAGTATGGACGTCTGAAGCTGTAACTGGTATAAGGGTCCTATTTCCTAGTCTTACACTTCCTATGACATACAGACAACCATACATTATTCCTGTACACTTGACTATTAAATCAGAGCTTGTATATACTATACATACTCATTCAGTGTATAACCTTGTATATATGTATATATTCAATATATTTTACAGTATTGCACATAGAAACTTATTTGAAATGATCTCTTGTAATTGCATGATTGATATGAAGTTAGAATAATAAGAAACCGACGTGGAAATTTCTCATAACAAAAATTTCTAATAAAAACAGCCCACATGAAAAAAGTTCACAGAAAAAAGGATCACATGGAAAAAAGCCAACATTCAAGAATAAACATTTCAACATTCAAATAAAAAAAAATCTTTGAAAATATATACATGAAAATGAGGATATCTGGCACTAGAAAATGCTAAATTTTTATATTCAACAGCATTTGTTGAATTTCAACATTTTACCATGAAAATATATTTTCATGGTTTGTCTAAAATTCTCCATCTTTCAGAAGCTGAAGGAATGGATACTCTAAGTTTCAATATTCGATCACAGAATAGGGTTTTTAAATGTGCACTTATTAAAATTAGCATCTTCTTTTTTTTTTTTGAGTCTGGACATTTAGATTAATTTAGTCTTCCAATGCTCAGCCAAGACAGCTTTTAATGTTGAAATAAAACATCAAAATATAATTTTCCCATCATATAGTTTCCACATATTCATCTTTTTATTTTGTTCTGTGATGAAAAGAAAATAGTTCTGTTAAATTTTTTAAATGAAAAAAATGAAAAATCAAACAAAATTATATGCACCAGGCCCAGTTAGTATCTGAACATCTTAATCTATTGTGCTATGAAAACATTGACAGAAAACTATGATTTATTTGTATTCATAAAATAGAAATAGTTTATCAAAAATAAATATTAACTTAAAATCGCATATCTACATTGTTCAGACATAATTGAATCGAATTTCCACTGTTCATTTATAGATAAATATTTTAAACAAGGTATAAGATTAAGCAATCTGGCCGCAGTGATGCCAATTTAATGATTTTGGAACAAAATCTAGCTCCTTTTTAGCACAATAATGAAATCAAAATCAAACTTTCAGGCATTGTTTGATAATTTTGATCGTACCTCAAAGTTGTTTTCAAAACAAAGAACATAATTCTTTAAACAAGGATTTATAAGAGTTTATACTACTTACGGCTCCGTGACGCCCATGATAAGGAAGTGTGGCAAAACCTGGGGAAGGTCTATGTCCAATGACAGACGCTAAAAGACTGATGATGATGATGATACTACCTACAGAAATACTTTTCCTTAACGATAATTCAATTATGTCTGAATAATGTTAATATATGGACTTTAGTTAATATTAATTTTTAATAAACTATTTATTCTTACAGTGCCATTATTACTGGAATTCATCAAAACATATAATAGGCATATATGCAAATTAGGTTGTCTGTTTTTTGACTCACATTCCTGATCTAAGTTAATGCACATAGTGGACTCACCATAATCTGATACATTCATGTCTAAAAGATAATACAGAATAGGGGGAAGAAAGGTGAATTTGTTGTCATAAAAAATATTATGTGAAAATTTCCATGTGTCTAAGGAATGAAATGTGAATGACTATGAGAAAAAAAAGAGAAAAGAATCATTTATTGAGTGCATGAGTTAGACTCTCTTTCTCCTTACTGTATATAATTTTGTTAAAGTCAAACAGTAGTAAGGGGACAGTTATTAAATAGTTGGAAATGTTTCTTCCCCCAAACTCTCAAAAATGGCCCAAAATGGTCAAAAATAATTAGAATGATTGTTTATAGTCAAAACAGCAAGAAAGAAAAAAAAAGGGCGAAACTGAAAAGTTCATGGCCAAATGCTTTTTAAAACGGCTGAATTTATCAAATTTGGTCAAACTGAAGTAGTGATCAGATGACCTTACTGAAATAGTGATCGAAGAAATCAAACTCAATTGGAGTAAAAAATAAACAATAATGGTTTACCATATTTCATCCTCCAAAAGAATAATACAATTACCATCAAGTTCTTTTTAAAAAAACCGACCTGATTTAGCTCTGCCTTCATGTTGCCTTCACTCTGAACTGAATTACATGGAATTCTTATCAATGAGAAAACAGAAGGAGTGGAGAGAAGTTTCTCTTCACCATGAAATGAATTCTGTTGGATGTTGGTCAATGAGCAGGGATAGAGGGAGAAATGAAAACCTTCACAAACTTAGCAGCAGTGGAACATGGTTTACCATTGTTGCATTACCAAATTAGCGATATCTAACCAAAAAATACTTGTTTAAAAATTGATTTATTGTTAGATGTGTGTGTGCCATTTGTAGGAAGAATGAATTATGATGATCCTGGTATGGAAATTAATTTTTCTAGTGTTTATTTGATTTATTGATTATCCATGCCAAATATCAGGTCAATCGGCCTTGTAGTTTTTGCAAGGAAGAGGCACAAATAAATAAAAGGCTAAAATAATAGTATAGATTTCCATTCAAGTATTCATTCAAATCAATTAAGAGAGAATATAGCAGTAATACGGCAGACTTTTTTTAAACCATTCAAAAAGCAATAGAAAGAAGCATAAGTGGTTATTTTTTGTTTTTGATTAGATTTCATTTCACTTTAGAATATGATTGCCATTTCAACAAGGAAAAAATTACACTTTTATTAATCTATTAAATCAAGCGCAGTAAAAATAGAATATCACTGTGATATAATCAGTCTTTCAAGTAAAAACTATAGGCACTGGGATATCTTCTTTTTTTTTTATATAAGCTAGTCTATTCTGAGAGCTTCAATATAGACTACTAAATTTATGTATTATTAGTTAGTGAGCTTCATCTGATGAAGGCATTGCATAGTTTTTCATTACTAATTGGCACATATTTCATGTCTCCATAAATCACACATAGTTTTTATATACATACATATATATATATATATATATATATATATATATATATATATATATATATATATGATGAGAGTGAGAAAAAAGAGCAATGACAAATGAGTGAAATTTTGATGAATGATAAGTAAAAAAATTAAGATTAAGGTAAATGGCAGTGAAAAATCAATAAAAATGGTTCACAATACTTAATCTAATGAAAAATAAAAAGTAGAATGATTGTTTTACTAATACTTCTCTAACATAAATAACTCACAACTAACTAGAGGAATAGATTCACTCAATTGTCTAAAGCTTTTTTTAACTCATGCTTAATTGTTTTCCAATCATTTGTCACCTCTCTTTTGTCTCTCATTCATTTGTCACCCCACAATATATAAATATGTATATGATAAAATAAGCCTGTAAAAAATGACAATGTTTTTCTATTCATGGATTGACAGTAAAGAGCAAAACGCCAACATAGTAGGTAATTTGATTATGAAAAAAGTCATATAATAGTTTATGTAGAAAAGAGATCGTATATTTCTAGCCCAGACAATAAAATTATGAATTTTTGTATCACAAGATATCAGTTGAGACTTTTCTCACAGAACTTTTTCTAATAGCGATAATTGTCGTAGAATCAAACAAAATTTGTTAAGAAATAAAACTGGAAAAATAAGATTGTAAGTGTGAAATTTATCATGAAAAAAAGTGTTGTTACAAAAAGGAAAAGTTGAACGTCTGCAGCCGAATAGTCCCACATTTGTTTTTGTTTTAGGCATTTACAAGACTTTTACTACTATTTGAGTTAGTCCTATTTGACTTAATAAACCTCAAATTCCCTTCAACTTTCATCATTATTCCTTTAAAATTCATTACAAAAATTAAATTAGTATTTGCGTTTGAATTCTTCTTCAGGGAAGTGATACAATAATGAGTAAAGATTCATGAATTCTGTGAAAGCTGAAAATATGACTAACTTTTTGGTTTGGCCATATTTCGAGCAGTTTTGATGATAAGCAATCATTCTTATTATTTATGCATTTTTGAGAGTTTGGGGCCACAAATCATCTCCAACAATTTAGCAACTGTCCTCTTACCACTCTCTGGCTGTTGTAAAATCTAACTCACTCAATAACTGACTCTTCTCTCTTCTTTTTCTCGAAGTCATTTACTCTTCATTCCTTTAACACAAACATTCAGGTTCATTCGGTTGAACAGAAACAGAAAAATGCAGAGCAACATAATGTTTTTGACATTTTATAAGTACAATGCAATTACAAAATTATTTAAACAATAGCAGTGCAGTGCCCATTCCAAAGGTGCATACTCTATTGTATGACAGCACTATATATATGTATATATATATATATATATATATATATATATATATATATATATATATATATATATGTATATATGTATATATATATATATATATATATATATATATATATATATATATATTGACATTTACTGACAATATATTAACACAGGTGGCAGACCAAAAGTGAAAATGAAATTAATTAGGCTAAAACATTTCAAAAGTCAATGAGCAAAACTTTTAAGTCAGCAAACTACTGACATACATACTCGTCAACACTTTTACTTTAATTTGTTGCAAGTTAAAACCTTTTAATAAAAGTAAAGACTTGACAAAAACAATAACAGATTCATATATGCTATCATTTTTGATGGCATGGATACACTTCTTCGTAATAAATAGAGCGCTGAACTAAGAATCAAACAACAGCGAGGGTACAAAAAGAAAGTAGGTTATGATAATATGTATTAGTAAGATGCAGTTAAAAGATATAGACATATGGAAGTTCTTTAGATCAATCTTCCCTGTTGCTTTAAGCGTGGTGCTCAGCACCGATCCCTAAGTTGCCAGTAGTGTAGATAAGAGGAAACTGTGTGGACATTTCACCCCAACTCCTCTCAATAGTGTACACTGCTGAAGATTCTTATCTAGTAAATAATCAAACAGATTCAAGATAAAAGAATTGGCCAATAAAAGACATACAAGCAATCTATAAATGTATACTTTTTCTTGTAAATAAAGAGAGAACCTTGTTCTTTCCCAATTTCTTTGGTAGGTACACAACCTCTTTAAGTAGCTTTCACAAATCTCCAGTTTGACCTGAACTTCTTTAATTCATTATTCTAGAGCAGTAGTTCCCCACACTCGGAGCTGCGGATAGGTAGAGTGACACAAAACTGAAAAGGATATGATTGGCGATATGAAACAATATGAGTCAGTTAAACTGTTTATAAAATGAAAACAAATTAATTTCTTAGGATCTTAATTTTGAATTTGTTAGATAAACCCCTCGAGAACTGAAATCGAGTGTATTGTTTGCTTACAAGTGACAAATAGACTTATCACCTATATTTCATCAACTGATCTGTCAATATTGTCAATAAACTAGTTTGAAGTGCAAAGGAGTTCTGTTCTAAGGCCAAATCCTAAAGCTGTCATTTTGCCGAAAGGACTTTTTAATCCTTGACTCGTGTCTTTTCAAATTACAAACTTTTAAAGATTAAAAGGAGAAAAAGAAAAAAATGTAAATGATTTAAATATGAGATAAAATGTAATATATTTCATTTACAGCAATATCTTGAATAGTGCAAGTTTTCATTAGTGCTGACCAAAGTATGTAGTACAGTTCAAGTATTGCTGTACAAATAATGTAACTAAGTTCAAGCTGGGAAAAAACCCTACATCTAATCATATTAAGACCTTTGAACAGTAGTTTTAAATAGTATGGAAAATTTTGGAACAAATTAATCACTCTAATCAAGAAATACATGTAATCTTATTCAAGGTTAAGGATTTTATTAGCTATTTTTTCAGATAACAAATAAAAATATGAATGAAATTTTTACGCATACACACATATATATATATATATACACATACATATATGCATATACACGTACATATATATATCTACACATACATATATATGTATCAACATATATATGCATATGCACATACATACATAGATATACATATACATATATTCACATAAACATATATATGCACATACACATACATATACACAAACATATATACATATATATACACAAACATATATACACACACACACATATATACACACACACACACACACACACACATATACACACACACACACACACATATACACACACACACACACACACATATATATATATATATATATATATATCTACTCAGGGTTAAGCACTCTTTAAGTGAGGTAACTCATCTATTGTAAGCTTATGCAATGCCTTTCCATAGGAATAGAGCACTCTGGTGGATGGGGAATTTATGCGTAAATAAATATATCGCTTAAATTCAGCCTCACTGACCGTCCAGTTCCGTAGATCTGAGGTCTGAAGCGAAGGTTTCAATCCTACCTCGTGGTACCGGATAGGATTATGGAAAGTCTATAGCCACACTGATGAGATGTAATAGATCGGAACAACTGTCTGTGGATGACACAATAATTATATATATATATATATATATATATATATGCGCAAACACACACACACATATATATATATATATATTTATATATATTTTTTTAGGGTTGGCTAGGCCCACATACACTAAAAAGTAATCTTCAAATACAACAACACAGGAAAGTAATGATATTTCATAAAATCAAATAGATGGAATGTATCAAAAACAACAAGTATACCTAAACTGAATAATTGAGGGGTATGTCAATGATCATGCACAAAAATTGTCAAAGAACAATATCCACTCATATAACATGCCACGTATAAGTCTATATTTTGGTCTGCAACATTTGTCAAAGGAGATTGAATGTTAATTATAAAGATACATTTGGTGTTTTTCTTTACATATGTGTAAAAAATCCACCTTCATTCTGGTTGAACATTGACAAGAAAATGCTGAGTTACTGTGTTTTCGATATTTATTAAGTACAATGCAATTGCAAAATTTTTTATACACAGCTGTTATAAGTAAAATAGTACTGAAATAATCATCAAGTCCATTCTGTAACTTGTGAAAAATTCAAGCTGGGAACAAACTAAAAAAAAGAACTATTTATCCATTTTAGAATTCATAAATGAAGTCTGAATATTTCATTTTCTCCATACTTACTATCACAACATTATATCAATTAAGTCTTGGGAAAATTATCCAGCTTCATTACTAATATCAAAATAGATTAAATAACATCCCCCATCCGCCCAGTTCTTGATGCCCCTTTGGCATCCTTAAAAGTATAGTATTATCTAATTTATCTATTTACTTATATTTTACAGTGAGAAAAATAAATACATAGGAATAAAATGTTTATTACAAAAGTTATCATAATTTTCCCATTTTTACTTTTGTATTTGGAAAGTTCTAAGGTCTCAAACACATGACAGACACTCTATAGCACTTGATGCTCTCGGTGGCTGTCCATTGCCTGTACTTGGGGCCAGTCCTGCCTTAACCAACAGCAGTCCTCTCATGAGATTGGGGAACAACTCCAACTGATCAAACAGAAGCAAATCATTTCCTTGGGTTGAAATGGACTCAACCCCCTCACCTCGAGAAGAAATCTGACACAGATAAGTAGTGAGTAAAAGTGTGAACTCAATAAGCAACCATTTGTATTTCAGAAAAAGCCAAACAAAGAAATTGTTTCTTTATCAGAGAGCCCAAAGTCTTCAAGATCCCACATCCACACAAAATAAACCCTAGTTGTTTACTTAACAAGAAAACATAACAGTTTGATATGTAAGTGTCTTGGCACAACCAAGAGTCTAGAAGATCTGTGGTTTATCAGAACCAGACATTCTTGAGTTGTTGAATGATTGGTGCTGGTCACTTACAGCCTCCCCCCCTCAACAATTGGGATAGGGATCCCCCACCCCACCTCCATATCTGCAATGATAATGATTAAATAAACAACTGTAACATATATCTTAGGTATAGTCCATTTGTAAACTTGGTCTTTGTTCCTCTATGAAGTCAATCAGATCTGTATTTGATATGTTAATCATGGACAAAAAAACAAAGGAGAGAGGGCAAATGTTTTGGGGGTTGGATGGAGAGTCAGAGTTCAATGCTGGTGGTCCACAAATGAACATATGGCTCGATGGCATCAAGCTCATCACAGACCTGGTTCAGGCACATATCCCCAAATTCTGTAACTTCTACAAATGTTTAGTTTAATGAATATCAAGTAGTAGCATTAATGAACCCTGCGTGCAAGATAGAAAATCGCACAAACTTTGGAGTAAACAACATGCTGAGACAAATAAACACATTTTTCCACACAATCTTGATCTGAGGAATTCTGAGAAACAGTTGTTACTAAGAGTCAAACACATCTTGACTCTACTTCAGGACAAAAACAGCAAAAGAAGCAAGAAGATGTTTAGTAGTCCAATTATGTTTTTTATATTTATGAACTAAATATTGACTGTTGGTCCTGTAAACAGTTTTTTTTTAAATCCGTGAAGTGATTCTACCAGTTAATAGGCTGAAATGATGTCTAACTAATAGGGCTGAAATCAACTCTGTATTACATTTTTAGTTCCTATTTTACTAGTAACACTACCACCAGTGAGCCAGTGCTAAGTTGGAAAAATAGAACAGAGTTATGGATCCAGCTGCTGGTATAATGTGTGAAGCGGTATGTATCTGGGTGTATTGTTTACTCCAGCCTTCAAGCATATACCCTCCAAGAACTCTGTATCAGAATACAGAGTTCTTGGAGGTTATAGTCATTGAATACTGGTGGTGGTGGCGGTGGCAGCGGCTGCATCGTCGTCGTCGTCATCATCATCATCATCAGTTTTTTAACATCTGTCATTGGACACAAACCTTCCCCACAATCCACCACACTTCTCTATCATGGGTGTCGCAGAGCGAATACTTTCTGAATTTGTCTAGTTTTTCTCTCCATCATGTATTCTACCGGCCTTGGTAATGCATGTGATCTCTGGGGATCCATGTTGTGAGTCGTGATGTCCAGTGGTTGTCTGTCATTTTTGCAACATGACCAGCCTATTGCCAATTGAGTTCTCTAATGGATTCTATGATGTTTCGGACTCCTGTTTTTTTTCCCTGATATATTGTGCAGTCTTATGATCTCTCCATGTGAGGTTGAGCATGATTCTCACTTGTGCACATTGTATGGTTTTCACTCTGCAGGTCAGTCTCTTAGTTAATGGGATTTTCTTGTTCTTAAAGGTTGAGTTCGCTCTGCCGAAGACTTGCCCTCCCAGAGTGATTCTTCGCTTGATTTCTTCTTTTGATGACTTCATGGAGACTTGTTGTCCTATGTAGATGTAGTGGTCTACTTTCTCCAGTTCTACATTTTTAATTTTGATTGTTAACTGTTTATTTCTGCATGATTGTTACACAACCTTTGTTTTGCTGAAGTTCATGTGAAGGCAAACTTTCTTGCTTTTTTCATTCAGTTCGTCTAGCATTAGTTGGAGGTAATGTAGGTCCTCTGCAAAAAAGAAGATATCATCTGCATATCGGAGTATGTTCATATATTTGCCTTCTATTCTGATTCCTTTATTTTTCCCAGTCTAAGTTTTGGAAGGTCATCTTGAGGCAGACTGTGAAGAGTTCGGCTGAGCTGGTATCACCTTGACTTATCCCTTTTTGGAGCTGAAAGGAATTCAAATCTTCATATTGCTTGATAAAGGAGCTGCTGTGACTGCATATATGTGGCAATACATATACAGATGTATACAGCATCTACACCTTGTAGAGTGATAGCTCAATGACCATGGGAATTTCCACCAAGTTGAAGGCCTTTTTGAAGTAGATGAATGTTATAGCGAGTGGCATTCTATGTTCTGCTGCTTCCCCTTCTGGCTGATTTATCAAATGAAGATGGTCCATAGTCGAGTAGCTTCTTCTGAAGCCTGCTTGCTCCTGTGGCTGGTTTTCATGTAGTGTTTTTGTGATTCAGTTGTTGATGATTTTTGTGAAAAGTTTGTAGATGCAGTCGAGTAGACTTATTGGTCAATAGTTGTTGAGGTCTTTCAGGTTTCCTTTTTTATATAAAAGCATCATGATGGCAGTGTTCCAATTTTCCGGGACTTTACTTTGTTTTAGGCTTTGATTGAATAAAATAACTACTTTCCTAGTGATGATCTTATCAGCCTTTTTGAATAGGTGATGGTGATGGTTATCTGGTCCAGAGGCCTTTCCTTCCTTTTTCAGTTTGATAGCTCGCTTCACCTTCCATAGTGTAACTTCTGGGAAATCCTTGAAGTGATTGCTTATGTCTTGCATATCCCATTTGTCATTTTGTAGTCCTTGTTTGGAGGAGTATAGTTTTTGGTAGAATTCTTGGGCACATTTGACAATCCAATCTCTCTGTATTGTTAGGCCTCCATTTTCCTCGAGTATACTAGTTATTTGTTTCTGCACTGTACTGATAGCTTCGTTTATAGCTTAGAAACACCAACCTTTTTCTAGAATGCAACTTTGGAGCCATCAACAAGACAAGTCTAAAACATAAGCAGGAATACAAAGATTAGCTTCTGTATGAGTTGACTGCAACTGTAACACAAAAGTTATTTTATAGTTAATTCTTGTACACTGCCAATCTTCAGATGAATTTTCTACCTATTCAAGTAGGAGAGAGTGGGTCACCTTGACCATGGGCTTTAACTTCCTTTATGTAGCATCTAGATCCCAAAGATGTCTCTAGTGTACTTTCCAACTGGTGGTAAGTTTAGGAACTACCATGTTTATGGGAACCTGTTCAGCATCCAAGCATTTTTACATTAACATGTGTTATCACAGGTCAAATGTGAATTTTAAAGGGTGATATTTAATTTTTCTAGCTCTCGAGATACTGTAGAATAGTCTAGTCTAATTTTTGCAATTTATAGTCTTTGGAGTCAACCTAATTTTAAGAAAGTTGTATTATGATTGGATAAGGACAAAGATAGTGAGCGAACATTATTTATTTATTGGTGAGTAAGTTGAACTACAGGGTATGATGAGGCAGAAATTTCATTTGTTGTTGACTTATACAAGCAGTCTATAGATTTATTAAACCAGACATTAAAGACACTGCTGGGATTGTGAGAGGTGATATAGTGATATGTTTGCCAAAACCTATCACTATAGGTACCCCTAAGAGGGTGGCATGTCTGTTACAATTTAGTGTAAACCTTAACCAATATAACTGCCAGTCTAACTTCTAGTCTAAAAAAGGAGAATTTTTATTTCATATTAGTACATGCAATGAACAATGAGATTCAGTTTGTTATTACCTTGAAAGAAAATAGTATTTGTTGCAAGTGCAAATATGTACATATGCAGTGAACCAAAGGATAGAAGTCTATTTCATTGAAAGAAAACATTATTCATGTTTTATACATGAAATTGAAAGGTGAGGTTCAATAAAAGTTTGTTGAGCTTCAAAACTTCAAAACAGTGGCTCACTTCGGACCAATCCAATGTTGCCATTAGCTATTTTGGCCAAATATTCAAATTTTGTTTTGGTATACTAATGTAGTCTGATTTGCTTATTATCTTTGAGTATAGAGCAAAAAGAACAAACCTGTTCATCATATCCAACTCTTCCCTACTATTGGGTGCTTTGAATAATGGAATCTTTTCTTCTTGGTAAATTATCTTCTGTGAGTTCAGTTTATTTGATTTAAAAATTGAGAAATGAAATGGATTTCTAAATTGTACCAAGGTGTATTGGAGATTTATATATTCTTCTCTGTTATTAACTGTTTTTGACTGAGGATTCAACATTATATGTGTCAAAGACATAATCACATCTTCCTTGTCACTCATACTCATTACTTTTAGGTTCAAAATTGCTGATGTATCTATCAAATGTTGGAATTGATATTAGAAGTTTCTGCACAATATTCATCACATCTACTTTGAACACAGAGATTTTCTGCAGATTGAAAGTTTAATAGTTTTTAGTAAGATGTGTCTCTAATTCTATTACTTGTTGACTCTTTCTTGGCTTTGACATGAAATCACTGCTATTGAGTGACATATTAGATGGTACTACATCATGGGCTAATATTTCACCATTACTTGAACCTGACTCCTTGGCTACATTTATTGATTTATAAGTTATGTAATACTCTTTAATCATAGACAATGCTGGGGGGGGGTCTTGAGTGTTGCATGGTTTTCAAGTTACCTCTCCATATGGTTTCACAAATAGTTGTGCCTTTGTTTGTGCCAATCACATCAGAATGCACTGTATTTTTTCATCCTTTTATCACTGGAATTAAAGATATCATCCTTTATTTCATTCGTTATAACCTTTTTTTGTAATTAAATGATGAAGTTTAATGCTTGAGGATTGGGATATTGGAGAACCCTTTTCTTCAATGGATTTCACCAATGCTTAGATTTTTGATTCGTTTGTATTTCCATTTGAATATCTTTGATGACTCGTGATGCTGATATGCTTTAGAATAAGTCACATGAACATTCACAGATTCTCTCAATGCATAGAGAATGCAGATTGGAAGTACAGAATAAGCTCTTGATGAGATACTCACTGTCCATCTTGCCAGATTAGAGCCATGTATAATGCACCTAATGCTGCACCAACTCAGCAATGAGAGAAGAAGTCCAAATCCAACATTCAAACTTACCCTCTACCCTAATATATTTGTGCCATGTTTGTTTTATTTTCTGAACTGGTATTATTAGTATCAGTAAAGCAATTATTTTAAATAAAAAATTAAGATGAATGTAAAAAAAATCAATGGTAATTATTTATGGTACTTTATCTAATGAAAAATAAATAAGAAAATAATTACTCAACATTTTCTACAAGTTCAACATTGATTTCTCAGGAGAATATTTGTTTTTAAACAAATCAGAATAAAAGGAATTCTGTGGAAAGAAAAGACTACTGTTTCAAGATCAACTAACAGCAATATTATTCTTTAGTATCATTTATATTGAATATAAGAAGTTATTTAAAACTGCCTTGTGTATCTACAGCTAATTCTTGTTTGCTAGCATCTGTTTTTGTGGTACATTTGCTTTTGGTATCTCTCTCTCTCTCTCTCTCTCTCTCTCTCTAATAATGCAGACTTTATACATTAATGTTTATCTTATGCTTTACACGTGGATTTTATCAAGATGCAGCAGTTGTACAAAGTTTACACATTACTAATTCTGTGTCGTTAGCCGTCAACTGATGGCTAACGACGCAACTACTCACTATCCCAACTATCCACTTTTGAAATGGGTGGTTGTAATTGCCAGATTAACAGATTGGCTTATTCTGCAACTGGCCCAGTGGTATTGTCTAAACAAAGAGGATTGGTATATGATCAGATTAATAGATATGGATTGGACACATCTTTTTCACATAGCGCCAAGTAAGATTAAAATAAATTCACTAAAACACCAAAACTTCAGCAAGACGAAGATCATGTGCAACAACCACATTGGAGATAAAAACACTAAGATCAAAATCGAGGACACAGAACTCAAGAAAGTAGACCACTACATCTACCTAGGACAACGAATCTCCATGAGACCTTCAAAAGAAGAAGAAATCAAGCGAAGAATCACACTAGGATGGCAAGCTTTTGGCAGAGCTAGCTCAACCTTCAAGAATAAGAAGATCCCATTAATCCTAAAGAGAAGGGTGTATAACCAATGCATCCTCCCAATAGTCACTTATTGAGCTGAAACATCGAACTTAACCAAGAGACAGACCCGTAAATTGAGAACCATGCAGCGTGCACATGAAAGAATAATGCTGGGCCTCACATGAAGAGACCACAAAACAGCACAGTACATCCGAGAAAAGACAAGAGTTAGGACATCATAGAATCCATTAAAAATCTCAAATGGCGGTGGGCTGGCCATGTTGCAAGAATGGCAGACAATCGATGGACATCGCGACTCACAACATGGATCCCCCGAGACCACATGCGCAACCGAGGCCGGCAAAATGTTAGATGGAGAGACGAGCTAAGAAGAAATGAAAAGAAGAAGAAGAGAAGAGAAAGCAGGAACGGGAAGAAAAGAAAGAATGAGCCAAGAAGAGACAGAAAAGAAGAAAGAAGAAGAAAGAAAGAAGAAGAAGGAAGAAGAAGAAGAAGGAGAGAAAAGAAGAAGAAGAAGAAGAAAAAGAAGAAGAAGAAGAAGAAGAAGAAAGAAGAAGAAGAAGAAGAAGAAGAAGAAGAAAGAAGAAGAAGAGAAGAAGAAGAAGAAGAAGAAGAAGAAGAAGAAGAAGAAGAAGAAGAAGAAGAAGAAGAAGAAGAAGAAGAAGAAGAAGAAGAAGAAGAAGAAGAAGAAGAAGAAGAAGAAGAAGAAGAAGAAGAAGAAGAAGAAGAAGAAGAAGAAGAAGAAGAAGAAGAAGAAGAAGAAGAAGAAGAAGAAGAAGAAGAAGAAGAAGAAGAAGAAGAAGAAGAAGAAAGAAGAAGAAGAAGAAGAAGAAGAAGAAAGAAGAAGAAGAAGAAGAAGAAGAAGAAGAAGAAGAAGAAGAAGAAGAAGAAGAAGAAGAAGAAGAAGAAGAAGAAGAAGAAGAAGAAGAAGAAGAAGAAGAAGAAGAAGAAGAAGAAGAAGAAGAAGAAGAAGAAGAAGAAGAAGAAGAAGAAGAAGAAGAAGAAGAAGAAGAAGAAGAAGAAGAAGAAGAAGAAGAAGAAGAAGAAGAAGAAGAAGAAGAAGAAGAAGAAGAAGAAGAAGAAGAAGAAGAAGAAGAAGAAGAAGAAGAAGAAGAAGAAGAAGAAGAAGAAGAAGAAGAAGAAGAAGAAGAAGAAGAAGAAGAAGAAGAAGAAGAAGAAGAAGAAATCAAAATTGAATACTTTTCACCTTCATCTTGATTTATCACAACTCCAACTCAGGCCAAATAGCACAGATTGGAAATAAAAAGTAAATTCCTGGGGAGATAAATAAGCAGCAAAACGCCACACATTTCGAAGATGAGGTATAGCAACAGAGGCCAGCATATTAAATGGTTTTATTAGAAACTTACAAGGGAATTACGGCATTGTCTGGAGAAGAAATAACTGTACATTTGAGAAAAATGGTTTGAGTGTATTGATTGTACTAACGGGTAGGTTGTGCTACCGAAACTTATCAGCCTTAAATGATGATTGACAATCCTTCATTTGGTGTAGGTAAACATTCTAAACATTGTCGAACTCAACTATTGATGCACAAAAGAGCAAAAGTAAAATGACTGAACTGTGAAACAAAACAAATGACTAATTGTAGTAAATAGCATTAACTGTAAACACTCAAAGTTGAAAATGGTGGACAACTTTTGAGTGCCATTTCAACATCTGTCAATCAAAATGGGAGGCTATAATATAATATAAATGACAACAATTGGCACAAATACTCAACGATTTGTGTAACTGCTGAACAAATACAAATACATCTTTATTACTGTAAAGGTATACAGGAAAAGTGAGAGAAGTAAACAAATACAGGGACATTAATTCAAACATTTAAATATGTAAGATTTCAACTTGCAAATACAATTTTGTAGTGAAGAGACATCATGGTGATCAAGTGAACGAGTGTGCAAAATCAAATAAAGGTTGATACCTAAATTATGTAGTTATAACTTTGAATATCACCAGGTGTACCAGAATAGTTTTTGCCCTTTTGTGCATCAGTAGTTGATTTCAACAGTGGTTAAAATGAAAGATTGATTTTTTTTTTTCACGAATAAGGAAGTAATCAAAAGGAACTAATGAAAATAGCCAAATACTTCAAAGGCGTATTTCCATATGATGGTTGGAAAGTAATGGCCCAGTTAAGCATTGTGGTTACAATGTAAATTAGTCGAATATTAAAAGTGGAAGTGAAATCTGAAAACTGACAAATTTCCAAAGGAAATGAAAGTGTTGCGGATTGAAAGCAAGAGCTGACTAGAAGAGACTTTAAAAAATTTTGCACAAAATAATTTTTCTCAAAAATTAAAAATTTCTGAAACAAATGAAGATCAGATTCAGTATTTAGAAAAATAATAATTATCTAAAATTATACATTACTTCAGTTATTCAAGAATGTCTCTTTTAATTTAGATAGATTTTTATAGAGCAGCTTCATTCACATTATAAATTAAAATTACATCTGCATAATCATAACCAAAAGAAGAAAAACATGAAGAATTAAATTATAACTTCTGCATTAAAAGTATCAGGCTAAAAAAATAAAAAAGAGTAAATATTTTGACCCGTAAAAGGGAAAAAATTTCCTCTCGATTTTAAACTTTAAAAATGAAAAAAATTCCTGAGAATTTGACCCACAAAGGTAAAAAAAATCTTCCCCCTCAATTATGATCCGAAAACAAAGTTCCTCCTCAATTTTTAACCCTGAGAATAAAAATAATAAATCACCCTTCAGATTTTGCCCCCTAAAAGTGGAAAAAAAAATCTTCACCTCCGAATTTGTCACCTGAAATTAAAAAAAAAAATTTCCCCTTAATTTTGACCCTAGAATTGAAAAAAAAAATCTCTCCCTGAATTTTGATCTCTAAATGTAAAGACCCCCCCCCCCACACACACACACAATTTTGCCCTTTAAAAGTGATTTTGAACCCTAAAATTGAAAAAGAAATTTCCTTGATTGTCCGGTTACCATTAGAAGTGAAAAATAAAAGTTCGCTTCATATAATCAGCATAACCTTCGATCCCTGGAAATAGGGAAAATGATCAACATGTAAAAAAAAAGTTTACCAACAAATAGTATTGTTTGAATATGAAATCATGCAAAAAAAAAGTCAATTAGATTTAATGCAAGTTACTTTGAATGTTGAAACTGTAAAAAAACAATAAAACTAAAATCAAAACAATAAAATGTTTTGAAAGATTTGATGAATTTATTTTTCAAAATAAAATATAGAGCAGACATTTTTTGATTAAAAAAAAGGCCTGGTGTTGCTTCAAAAAAATACAGTTCACATAATTTTGTGACAACGATGTGAAATGGGTCAATGAACTTGCTAAAACAGAGTAATGAATACATATGTAGATAAATAGATATGAACAGCATATCCTCTGGGGAAGGAGGTCTGAAAGAAATTGAAGCAAAATTATTGCAAAACTGTCTAGTGAATTGAGTGAAAGTTAATCTAAGTGTTAAAAATGTTAAAAAAATCCCTACTAAAACAAAAATATCATTTCTGCATGAATACTACTATAAGTGATTATGAAGATTATGGTAAACTCATTGGTTGCTGATCTGTCAAGGTAGGGAATGAAACAATGTGCAAAAAGACTGATACATTGTTCTTTCACGTTACTGCCACAAACATTATGAACCATGACGAAAATAATGTCAGTTTTTATGTAGACAATGTGTTTGTGTTGTGATTTAATTCTCTTTATTCATTTACAGTTTACGTTTTGCCAAGCCGTGAAACGAATATCTATTTTCTATGAAGCACGCCCCTCTTATGATCAAGGTTGAGGCAGAATAAGCTGGTTCAGGAAAAAAAAACACGGCTCCACTATAAAACACACATCAAAGACAAGCAACTGCTGCCAATTCAGACAAAATCACAAGAGAACCACAAACAGGATAATTTTTGTCCTTAGACTGGAAAATGCCAAGAAAATAATAAAAATGGCAGGAGTAAGAGACCATTTTGAAAAAAAAAAGGTGGTTAACTGTAAATAAACTAGTGTCATTGGCTTTTGCTTCTAACCGTAGTGTCATTTTCCTATTTTGGTTTATGGTCAGAAGGGAAAATGAGAGAAGAGAGTGTTCGGTTTATGTGGTAGACTGTCTTTTTATGAAGGTTGAGGGGTTGGGTTCTGTATACAGATATTAGTCAGATTTTAGTTTATTAAGAGTGAAGAAAACAAGACAAATTTAAGTATATATCATCATCATCATCATCATTACAAAGGCCTTTTTCATTCCTTTCCATGACAACCTCGACTGCCATGTCTTACCAGCAAACTTTTCTATCTCATCCTTCTATCTTGTGTCTGGTCTCTTTCTACTATGTTTACTGTCTCATGCCTTTTGCTCCATCTCCATTTTCGTTGCTTAATTACTTGCACAATATCCTTCACCTTGGTCCTCTCTTGAATCCATGCGGATCTTCTGCTATCGCCAAGAGTTATCCCTCACATTTCTCTTTTCATTACTCTCTCTGCAATTCTGAGTAGGCTTTCAATTTGCTGTCCAGGTTTCACATATGTACATCATAGCTGGTATTATGCATTGATTGATGAAAATATTCATGGCGCAATCGAAATGAATGTGGAAGTGAAAAAAATGAACGTATTTGATTTATACGAAATTGATGAATATTTTCATCAATTAATTTTCAAGTTTCCCAATGCAAAGAGACATTTAATCAATGGAAGTTAACGCATCGATATTTCTCTAATCATTCAAAAAAACAAAAAACATCTTAAAAATTGGTTGGCTAGAAAGTTCATTTGATTTTTTCTGAAATTAGCCAGTACCGTACCTCCCGGATGATGAATTATTTTTCTGAGAAATATTTGAAAAGGCCCAAAATATGATAAGCTGTGAGAGAAAAAGGACGTCGTCGGCAACTAAAGGATATCAGTTGTTTTTTTTTTTTGTTTTGTTTTTTTAAATGTTTGACAATATAAAACTGATAGTAATAATATATCATTGATACATCACAGCTTAGAAATGTTTAGCTCTGCGAGCGGTAGGCAAACTTGTATTATGATTTTATGTCATCGAAATATACCGTAATGACTGTGTATCCATTCCGAGATAAAGTAATGTTAATGAACTACCGGTAAGTACATTTCGGCCTAGCTTATATAAAAAATGATGGTGTGATATGCTGACCCAGTAACAATATAATCTAAATGAATTTCGTCTTAGCTCCGTTGCTACCCGTGATAGTTTACATAACCAGCAAGCAGACAAAGTAGAAATGAAACATTTCGTAAGAAATACACATCACCACTGGATCCGGGAGCAATAGTTTATCTAAATAATGTAGAATATTGAATGTCACAACCGATTATGATAGCGACGTAGCCTTATTTATGATTTCTCAGTGAAGTATTTTGTAGGACGTAAGTGTGTTTTGATGCATGCATCAGAACATAATAGCATAGAAAAATTAATTTACTCATCGTAGCATTTATGTTCAGGATAATGCATTGATTCACGAATGGTGATCTGTTGGTCTTGGGACGGGGAGGGGGCGCTGAATTGCCCAGAATTTGAGCGCACTTTTAAAATTTTTTTAATCCAACGCCCGGGCATTGAAATATGCTACATTCGAACATCCAGGTACTGGAATACGCTAAAATTTAACATTGTCATTCAAACACATGAATATGCTCAATTTCGGAATTTGACGAAAATGTTTAATTTCAACATTAAAAGCTATCAGAGGCTGTCCACCGACGCCAAATTTCGATATCTGGTCATTTTAAAACATGGTGACGCAATATTGAAATTAAAAAGATTCGTTCATCAGGGCACTAAAAGATCACTAACTTTAACATCCATTTCAAATGAACTTCAAAAATATCAAAACATAATCTAAAATATTTTTATTCGGTTTGTGCTTAAAATAACAAATTAAAAAAATCAACATAGAGCAATTTGAAGAAAGAAAAACGAGTCATTAATTATCTTCTGAAATTAAAAAGAATCAAAATTTTTCAACACGTTTTGCATTTAGAAACAAAAACGTCTTTGAATTAGAACATTCACTTCTGACCCAAAACTCTGATATCGAAAGAAAATTTAGATATAATTGATATAAAACAGTAAAACGCATTAAGCAAAAAAAAAAATCAACAAATAGGTTTTAAAAAATCAAAACTTACCCAAATTCAATTGCCTCAAAACGGAAAATGCTGTCTACATGACGAATGGCCAGTGAACAAGGGGAAAGGGGTGATATCGGTTTTCTTTTTAATTTCAAAATCTCCAGAAGCTGCTTTTACGGTAAATAAGGGATTAAGATATTGAAATGGTTTTCAGGAACAAGAGAAAATAAAAGTGAAGTCTCACTTCTCACGAACACCAAACTTTTTTTTTTTAATAGCTTGATTCTGAGAGCAGACAATATCCACCACTGTTAATGAAAAAGAAGATGATAAAAGTATGTGAGAGAAAAGTAAAGGAGTGGCTTTTTTCTGTTTTGCTGTGAGCAGCTTGGCTTTTTCTCTTGGAAGGACTTGATGTATATAGTTCCTAGTACAATCTTTTTTCTCTATTTCATAGAGCTCCTTCTACACATGTTGATTTTTTTTCTTCTTTTTTCCTCGTCTGTTTTATTTACTTAGTGATCGTTCATCTTCTTCTCTGGTAGGGGTATACACTAACACTATACAAGCTTTACCGAAAATAATACTATAACAATTATCATGAAAACTAGCATAGAGTCCGTAAAAAATTATGTGATTATTTCACAGATCAATATAAAAATATTTTTGTACAAAAAATGTTTTATTGCAAAACATACAAAAAAAAAAAAAAAAACGAAATTTTATTTTTTGTTGATTTTGTACATTTCATATTCTCTGTTTTGTTATCTTTAAATGATAACATAACACCAAGCTGTAAAATTTGAGGTGAGATGTCAGCAGAAGTAGTAGTAGTTGTAGTAGTATTACCAGTGGTAATTCTCTGACTACGTCCAACTTTACCAGCTGCAGCCCATTATGTGTTTGTATTTTCAGTACCACCTTCTTCTCTGTTTGCTTAACATGACTGGAAACCAACGAACATGCCAACAGACAAAAACATGTGGAAAGGCCTTTCATTTTGTAAAGGCCTGATGACTGTTACTCAGGATCAAAAGTAATAACTACTAATGCTTTCATATCACGTGAGATCTCTGGTGGGATACCAATTCCATGTTAGGTTTTCCCAAATTTCCCAACAGACTCTTCCTTCCTTGGTTAATAATAAAGTCTATGCTTGTTGCTGTTCAGTTCACCCAAAAGTTTTCTTCGAATCTTGACAGATAGAATTTTTGGCATCACATGTAATTGGTTAACTGTATTTCCAAATTTTGTGGCTCTAATTCTTTGCTTTGGAAGTGAAACTAGAGGGTCAATTTTTTTGGCTTTCAGGATTTTGGTTGTACTGCCTACAAGTTTGAAAACTTTGAACAGCACATGTGAATATATTATTGAATAATATAAGAAGTTTGTTCAGTTTGTTAGGGTATAAAAGACAATTTCTTTTTTATTTCCGATATCAACTTCAATGAACAACATATTTACTGTTTTGTTCCACCATGTTCTACTATCTTCCCGCCAACTTTATAATTCGATCCTCCCAGAACTTTTGATCTTTCTCTGCAATGAACTGCTCTTGCTGCCATTTGCAATCTTCCAACTATTTGACATTTTTTTCATTCAGACGATTCCAGAATGAGTGGTAATCCAAAGGTGCAATATCTAGTGAATATGGTCGATATATAGTGAATATTTGTACATTCATAAGTAAAATAATCAAAAGTTACCAGCCAAGCAGTGACAACTTTCACCTAGTCATCTAAGAAATATGTGGGTCTGAGAAATATATTATCCTGGTTGAATGGTATGCCCTTACTCTAAACTAATTCCAGATGCTTTACATTGATAGCTGCTTTCAATCGGTCTAATTGAGAACAATACTCACTCAAATAAATTGTTTGTTTCTCTAGAAGGATCTCTTAGTTGAGGACTTCTTTCCATTCCCACCATATACACAACTTCAATTTGCTCAGATGAAGACTGGCCTTTTGTACAGTTTTAGCTCTATGGACTTAAACTGACTATGACAACACATAAAACTTGAATGATATATATACAATTTAATGATGATGGGGAGGGGGAATTTCATTTAAATGCATATATTCCAATGAATAAGTAATACTATCACTTTATTTTGTTATACTCTGTAAAAAACAAAACAAAAAAAAACAGAATAAGGCTAGACAACTAATGTATATGAATATTAATTTTTTTGACAAATTTTACTTTTCATCTCTTCAACAGGCAGCATGGATAAAAAATAAAGAATATGCTTCTGACTAGATTTGAACTTGAATCCAGTATTGTTGAGAGCTCATCTGGCATGGACGGCACCTTACTGATTAGGCTACAAAGGTAAACCAGCAGATGCCATTCAAATTTAGATAACTAGATTCTTTATTATCCAATTTTTACTCCACACCATATCTTGTTCATACTTAATAGTAGTTGCTGACATGATGGTCTCAAGTTGGCCAAATTTCTAAAATTATGGATTGTAACTTTTGACGTTTTTCTTTTATCTTTTTTTATTTAACGATATACATTATAGTAGCATCCCAATGAGGGTGATCAATTAAAAAATTGGAAAAAGGGGTGATCGATGAAAGAGTTACTTCTCTCACCTTTTGTTGGTATGTGATCACTAAAAAAGGTCTGAATTTAAGAAAAAAACAAAACAAGCAGGCACAAACTAGTGACCAATTTATCATTAACTTACATAGCACATTGAACCTACCACTAAACACCTATTTTCAGAAAACAAAAAAAAAAAAAAAATTTTCCCTACTCATTGAGAGAAGTGAGTGTACGAAATTGCAAGTTTGTTTAATGAACGGTAAGGACTGAGTGAAGCCTGGATAAATAGATACACAGAAATGTCAGAGCACATGAATAAACCAAGCCCAGTAACAGTGATTAAACTAGTCTGCTGTGGGTAGCGGTGATTGATATGCATTTAACAAAATTCAACACGATTCAGAATGACTATAACAAATACTTACCAGTCAATTGGAGGTGTTTAAACAACAAAAGCAATTTAGAGAATAGTTTCTCTTTCAGGCACAAAAATAAAAACACAAGTTGTAGAATAATAAATAAGCAACACAAAAAATTGGTAAAAAATTATGAAACAAATTTATTTATTCCTCAGATTTTACAAAGTAATGAGGTATTTACATCAACAGTTTTATTATTATTTTGCAGTTAGATGCAAATTTAATTCTTTGACTGAATTCTGTTTTTTTTTTTTTTTCAATTCAACAGATCACAATGTTTGACAGAGACACAGACGTGGCTGTTTTTTGGGAAACAGGAAGAATTAAAAATGGGTCAATTTTACCTTGCTTCATATTGCAAATAAACCCTAAAACCTTTCAACCACATTAATAATCTTTTCCAGGTTTTTGAAAACAAGTATGACAAAAAACATGCCCTAAGGAAGTTATTTCTTTTTGTGTTGAGTATGTTTCACTTCCCGTTTCACTGAAAACTTCTGCTTACAGAATGCCTGAAAAGTGGTCATTTTAGCATACTTCAACAGTTCAAACTTATTTAGCTAAATAATGATAATATACATCATGACAGTTGGATTTATATTATATTATATACATATATATATATATATGTATAAAAGACAAAAAACATAGGAAAACAACCCTTTACAGTATTCCGAGCGTATCTAATACATCTCACACTTTGAAATACCGTACCTGTTTTTAAAAAGTTTTTTTGGCTTTTACTATATTTGCTCTGCCAAAATCTTAAAAACTCAGTTTTTACTATAAAAAGGGATTGAGCACTCTTACTGTTGATTTTGAAAAAAATTATCACTACCAAAATACTATATAACTGTTCAACTATGGAAACAAATATTTCCCAGATTTAATGGTTAATTATTATAATTATTACACATACATACATATACATATATATATATATATATATATATATATATCTGTACACACACACACACACACACACTGAGTAGTATAACTTTTCAGACACTAAACATTTTGTTGAAGGAAAAATCTCACTTGAATTGAGGTTTTCCTCCCCTGATAAGTATAACTGGTAACGGGTATCACCAACTTGGCATTAACAAAAGAACCTCTTACTTTTCAGCTAGCAATCTTATGTTATGACTACTACGCTACACTCATAAGTAATTGAGCGTTTTGATTGTATTTTTTCCTTATTATGAAAATTTGTGTTTTGATATTTGTTTTCAATTCAACCAAAAAGATTATTAATAATGTAAAAACTTTTCAATAAGACCCATCCTCAGTACGAGGTATGGTAAAAAAAAAAAATTGACCCAAAATTATTGTCTAACTTGATTCACACACTAAAAAGAGGAAGGGAAGGGAGAGAGGGGGCAGGGTTATATGGACAGAATCTGGAACCTTTTTCAAACTGTTTCTGGTGTAATACAACAAACATTTACTCAAAACTCAATATTGGCGATTGGAACATTTCGGCTCAGAGATCTCCAATGATCTCGGGTGACGACATGATGGTGGACGCTTGATTTGAGGGGGGTTTCAAGATCTCACTTGTTTTTTTTTGGCAGGGTTTAGTACTACTATCCAGAGCAGAGTTGCCAGATAGGGCTACAAGGGGAGATAATCCTAGGATTATCTCGGGAGATTTAACCAACACAGGTTATTCAATAGTGTTGAATTTGGAAATTGAACAGGTCTGGAGGCAGAGGTTCAATAACAGCCCCTTGAAGCAGGCCTGGCTGATTTCCAAATCTGACACTATTCCGATGCTTGGATTATCTCCCCTTGTAGCCTAATCTGGCAATCCTGATTCAAAGTGGATATGAACCAGTCTTTTATAAGGAGTTGAAATACGGGAATTTTTTTTTCATTCTTATTTATCTTTTTTTTTTTTTTTTTTAATAAACAGTTTTTTTGCCGTTGGAAATGATTGTTAAAAAAAGAACAAGTGAAATATTCATATTTTCATAGACTGAGAAAAAAGCTTTGGTCATATTCAGAATGAGATGTATTTTTTTAAGAATATAATTTGATGAATGTGATTGAAAAGTTGTAAGATTTACTTTAATTTAGAATAGAGTTTAATAAAATTTAATTAGCTGATATTAATCAAATGATAGAATAAATTGAATTTTAAAAATTTGTAGGTTTTGAACTTTAATAATTTGCAAAGTTAGAAGGTGAAAAAAAATGAATCGAAGTGAAATCAAGAATGAATCGATTATTTGGTATAACTTAAAAATATATAAACAGAAAAGGAAGGCTAAATTTAAAGGGAAAGAATGAGATACAGAATTGAATGTAAAAATAATTTGAACTTTTCAAGACTGGGACATATATATCTCGAGATTCCTACAAATGCTGAGATATGTATGTCAATTTCTTTCAGTCCATGGGGACATTTTGATTCAGGTGTTAAGCACTTTAATAGGTTAGCCTTGAAAGGGTTGATGTAAAAGAAATGATAGCGACAGGAAAACACTGGAAGAAAAAAAATGTAAAAATAAAAGAAATAATCTTTTTTTTTTTTTCAAAGTGTAAAGGTGGTTGAGGCAAGTTTTTGAAGTCTCACTTTGGATTGAGAATCTAAATATTTGACAATCAGGAGATTTCCTAGAACTCAAGAAGATCTCCCACCACAAACTGTTTTCGTGGGTGTCCACTGAGGGGGGAGGGTAATAGGGCATTTGCCCGTCCTTCCTTGGATCAGGCCTACCCACCAAGGACTAAGGAGTTTGAAAATTAGAACCTTATTGAGAACGAGGATCAGGTGGTCACTATGATCAGTGACAGTTTGAGACGTCACAGCTAATGCACTCCCTAGTCCCTTGTCCCGGACAGCAGACGTTCAGATATATCTTTTTGCCCCTCAACCACCCCTCCCCCCGCCCGCAAAAGTGGCAGTGGACGCCCAGGACCATCTCCAGTATTACTTGATAATAAAGTCGCCTATGAGGTAACTGTCACAAGGAATTTCTTTTATAGGTAGAGAAATGGTTTCGTGGGATTCTCAAGCTGGGTAGAAGGGTAATCAGTAGCAAAAGATATATTATGATGGATTTAGTTAGGAAGGATTCTAATATTCACTCTCGACTAACCAGGCACAATGTTGGTTAACTTAGATGGTCAAGTAAGAATTAATATTTTTGATATGTTAGGGCGGCATCCAGTCAATTTGTCTATCGGACCATTCATTACCACCTCCCAAAAATGTTCAGAATTAAAATATAACGTTCAGGGACTAGATTCAAATATGCTAAAAAATATGAAGTCTAGCCTTGTATGCAAGATTTGCTCACTTCCAATACATCTTAAATCAGTCAGCATTCTATTCATTTTATATATACATAATTTTCTTTATCTATAACTTTGTTTTTTTTTCTTTCTCTGAAATGGTGAGCTTGCAGGTGACCATGTTCATGGGTAGGATCCTAGAATGAATGAAATGTTTGGGGACTAAATTTAAATATGTTGAATAGGGATAAGATAATTAGTTTAACGAATATTGTTCAAACCAATGAATGTAAACAACTGGCCAACTGACTAATCTACTTTGTCACAAATTATCCCGCAATTAACTGTCCTAGCACCTTTCAGGTCAAAAGTATTATAATTCCCTAGCTAGAAGTGCCCTTTATAATGAAAGAACCCAGTCAACTTCTATAATTAGAGAGAAAAAAAAAAAAAAAATGAATGAAAAAATTTAATATATATAATACTAAAAGTCTAATTCTGCTATTCTGTATGTGACCCCCAAGAAGCTGAACCTCAGCATTGTAGTCAAATGTATTGAATCGAGGTACTCTTAGAATGTGCTAACCTAAAGAATGCAAAAACATAAATGCAGATGATTTAGAATTGAACAATGTCAATGCAGGGTCACCGTTCATGCTCACTGAGATAATGATCTGATTTCCATCAATCTATCTATCTATCTAATACTAAAAGTCTGATTCTGTCTATCTGTATGTGTCCTCTGAGTAGCCAAATCTGTGCAATGTAGCCAGAAGTATTGAATTAAGGTACCCCTAAAAAAAAGAAACAATTTTAATCTCTTCTTGAGGCCAAACCACCCATTTAGGCCTTCCACAGGAACTAGCTGAAAATCTCATGCATAGGGCGGGTCTTTCCAGCTAGTTTAACTAATTTAAGAACCATATATCAAGAGATAAGATCTACTGTTCAATAAAGTTGCTGAGTGACACACGTTGAAACGCAAGAAAGATCTAGATTTGTTAGACAAAAGAAAAAAAATACTCTGCAAAATGAAATGCTATATTTCAGTTATTTTTCTCCTCAAAAAGCTGATTCATCCAAAAATCATGCTGTAATAGAAGCACTCTAGATATCTATAATCCAGACACCAAACAGAGGCTCTTCTTACAAATATGTTGAGCCAACTTTTTTATTTTAATATATTAACTGTGGCGGGAGCAGCTCAGTTGCTAAATGCGGCAGTAACTTTGATTATACAGGATGATGTAAAATAAGCTGAACAGTTTGTTTTCTCTGAAAACAATGGACCCTTCCACTTCAAGTTATGGGCAAAGAAAACCTGAAAAAAGCAGAAAATGCTGGAAAATCAGCATCATTTGCAGTTGAGCCATAGAACTGCAATGACTGAAATTTCAGCTATTTGCAGTTAATGGGTTAACAGTAATATTTGTCATGGGCTCAATGTGGGATCCAGAAACCATTTCCTTCTTTTATATTGCTAAAAAATACTTTTAAATAAGATTTTTCTTGATTCTGTTCATAAATCCTAGGTGGGGAGGGGAGTAGCATACCAATTACCAGCATAGAAAATGCAACCGGCAGAGTTCAAGTTTTGGCCATGGCTGCCTACGTTCACTTTGCACTAAATACCCTGGGGAAAAGCATGGATCAATTTCTTCCTCCAGCTATGTGTAAATAGCAGGGCAGTTGAAGCCCTTTAGCTCTGAGAGGCAGCAAATCTAAGAGGAGACTACTCTCACTGAAATGCCAACAAGTTGGTAGTTGCCATAGCTGGTCCAAAGCCCAGTTCAGAAATGGGGTAAATTAGGCATGGAGCAAGCAAATTATGTACACTCTTTGGTTTTAAATTTGAAAAGTTTCATTCCAGATTATAAAAAGTTTTTTTTTTTTTTTTCAATCAAATGCTGGAAGAGCTAAAATATCTTAAATTTAGGTGTTACGAATTCAATGGAATTTAAGAAATTGGATAATTTAGAGCAATTTTTTATATTCATTGACGTTCCTTCAGTCTGGACTGGAGAATTGTTCCCCTGCCAATAAATAAATAAATAAATAAATAAACAAATAAATAAGGTTGTGAGAGAGGTATATAATTTCGTCTGATTTTCAAGATAAGGAATTATCATTATGGTACTCTGATTTACTCCAACTATTGTCCTCATGGACAGCAATCCAAGCACTTCACTAGGAAAGATATCCCTGAATGTATTGACTCAGTACTGTACTGGATCATTTCAATCTTGAGTACTGAGGGGACCTGAATTTCTGAACCAAGGCCTCATATATACTTAAAATGCAAAATACACAATGAAAAGTAAAAGAAAGAAACCGTTTATAACATAGACAAATTAACCAACTTCAAAAACGGGGTCTGTTTAATTCATAATAATCAACAAATCTTCACCTGACAACAATTCAATCATGCCACGAAAATTAAAACAGGGAGCAACCAAGCAGCACACTATTACAAAGCCTCTTAGATTCAAAACTAGCCAGTTTTTAAAAAAATAACGATTTTTTGGTAATTGTGTTTCTCTGGAGGCTGGATAGATGGGCAAGTACTATATAAGAAGAGCACAAATTAACCAGGAAGAATCAACTGATGGGAGATGTCCTCTAGCATGGACAGCAAAACGAGAACAATGTAGCCCCCCCCCCCCGATTGAATAAAGGGTTCAGTTCAAAATTCCAAGATTGAAAACTATGACAGACATCTGATGAAGGCTGTAAGGTACAATGGTGTGAACATTGTGACAATAACAACCAAGACAAGGACATGTGTCAGGGTAAATCGGTGTTTAATAGAGAGATTTATATCAAATAACTCCACAAGAGTTTTACAGAACGTTTAGAAGATTACAGAAGAAAGTTGAAACTTTCCTTGCAGTGAATAGCTATTTGTCATTTCCAGTTATATAAAAAAGGTATCAATATGTATACAGAAATGTTTTCAACCCACTTTTACCGATAAGTAACCAGAGAAAATGGTTTTCGATTAGGAGGTATGAGGGACAATAAGAAAAAGTGGGTAACTTTTGAGAAGCGGAACTTGAAGTGAAACAAACCGACTGAGTTTCAATAAATACAGATCAGCCATACAGTCAGAATTATCTTCAATGGCAGACTTGGGCATCTGCCTTCTGAGGAGTGTCTATGACCTGTGTTTTAATCTACACAGGTCAGCTATAGTGTACTAATTCAAAAGGGTGGCTAACCTCTACAGCTGGCTCAGGCATCTGCATAAGAAAAGGCAATTCCAAGAAAAACCTGTGACCTAAGGAGTTTTCTCACATCTCAGTGGATCATGGCATGCAAATCCTTGGTTCCAAGGGTGGGATCAGCTGTGTGCACATTGCACTGAAGCTAAAACTCCATCGTGCAAGCTTGAGGGATATTCACGTACCATCCTCGCTAGCAATAGAAAGCCTCCAAGATGCGGAAAATCCTCCAAAATCTTTGATTGTGGGGCCAAGCCATGAAATGGAGAGAGAATGAAGGAATACGAAATCAGGAGGAAGAGAAGTAACTCAAGAAAAAGAAGAAAAGTGGGGCTGAATGAAATTAGGCAGAAAGATTTTGAAAAAAAAGAAATCATGATTTAGAGAGACAAGAAATAAGAATAAAGAAGAGAGAGTTAAGTTATACAAAGAGAAAAAATGTGATGGTACAATGAGTGTGGAACAGTGAAATAAATACGAGTGACATTTAAATAAGACAAAACAGGAATTAAGTATGTGAGAGAGAGGAAGAATTAATACAGAGGGAATTAGTAATAGAAATACAGGATTTGATGATAATAATCATTAATCTTATCAACAAAACACAACACTGCATTAATCTACATTCCATGATATTGTGTTACAAAATGGACCATTCTGAACTTGTAGTGGAATGAGAGGAACAAAATTGTTTAAAAGTATTCTCACTGCTTTTTTTTTGTATGACCCTTCAAAAGCACGAATAACTTTTTCTAAAAATTAAAAATACCAACGAAAAAAAAGGAGTAGAAATCCAAAACCAACCATTTTTTGGAAACCTAACTTGCCTCACAGTATAAACTGAATCCTACAAAAAAGGTTTTATGCTTACAAAAAATTGCAACGATGGTTTAGCATTTTTCAGCTCACATTTTACAAGTGTCCTTTGGCTTTGACATTTGTTCTTTTTATCTGACAGTTGCACTTTTTCTGTCAAACCAATGGCTTTTTTTTTTCATTCAAGTTTTTCAAAAATGTGTAAATTGTGATTGAAGATTGTCCTGACATGAAATTAAACAAGGGCATCAAGATGCCTTCCCTACTGACCTCATTAGTCAAGCACAACTTCATTTAGAGAATCCAGTGAGGATTGAATTTATTATTATAATGCAGAGGTTCTTAATCTTTTTCAAGGCTTGCACCTCTTCAAGATTTCAAAATCTTTCTTGCACCCTTTAATCTTAATGCTAAAAAATTGAATCTAAAAAAGTCAAAATTGGCCAATTTAATACCAAAAAGTGTAAGTATAAAAATGTTGGAATGTACCACATATCAAAATGAAAAGTCTGTACCAAGACATCATTAATAAAACAAGTTTAAAAAATGTTTCATACATCAGCTGAGAGAGAACATGCTTCCTCAAAGATAAAGGGTGGTCAGAACTCCAGAAGGATCACACGAGGGAAGAGAGTTTTTTAAAATCTTAATCTTCCACTTATACTTGAGGTGTCGTGGGGAGGTGGAGACGGTGGTCACATTGCATTTTGGGACAATTGAAGGGACAAAGGCGTCCTTTCCCCAAGAAAGAAGACAGACCTAACTAGATATGTGGTATGGAATTTTCACTAAAATATCTAGAGGAAAAAAGATATTAGTTAGAGGCATCCTTAAGCAAAGACTGTATATTAACCCATCAACTGCAAGGTAGCAAGTGTAACAGTTATCCAATTAAGAAATTACCATTGCTTTTGGCATAGAATTGTAATTTTTCTTGATTCTAACATCTGAGGTTTGATTAATGAATTTTGGATACCTGGTTAAAGAGGTTGAGCCTTAACTATTGGAGGATTCCAGTTCAATTTGACCACTGAGCTAAGCCCCCATGAATTTACTGACCAAAATTAATATAATGAGTATGTCTGAGGTTTCCCTAAAAGGGGAGTACCAAGGAAACTGGACAATTTCTTGAACCACCTACGTATACATGTTAAACACTACCTAGTGTCAAAGTCCATCTTTGTTGGAAGGTAAATAACTACCTCTCTCTCATTTATATATATATATAACTCTGAAATACCTGATAATGATCAAAACTTGGATATTAGCTCATTGCATAATATTTTGAAAAGGGTATAAACAAAAAATTAATTTAGATGAAAGTTTGGAAGTTAGAACTATTGGCAACAAAATACAATCTTTATCACTGAATTTTCAAACTCCAGCACTTTCCTTGTTGTTTTTTGAAATCCAAGCAAGTATTTTAGGGCCAGAAACAAAGACGTTTAAAAGAAAAATCTTAAAATTTCTCAATAGATCTGGATTGCTACAGTATTAATTTTGACTACTTAGAATGGCAGACAACCAATGGACATCACAACTAACAACATGGATCCTTGTGGCAATATAGGGTTAAAAATAAACCCATGGCACATCATTTCCGTGTGTTAATGTGCAGAATCATAAAAAAGACGCTTCAAGGATTGGGAAAAAACAGTGGGAAAAAAAAAAAAAAAAATCTGGTGGACCAACTTTTTTTAAAAAACTAGATTGATATGTTTGTAAGCATGCTTGCACACTGCGCTGACTTACAGGGAATCAACACCTGACAAAAAAAAAAGTCTAACTCATATAAAAGTTAATTTTATCATTGCAATCTTTATACCATTAGTAAGAAAAATGATTGAACAAAAACTTAAGATAAAAACTATTTCTGTACATCTTTTAGAACCAGAGATAGTTTAGAAAATGAATAGTATGAAAAATTATTTCAAAATCTAACAAAAACCCAAATAATCATTGGATTTTAATAAAGGATGAATTTATTAAAAAGAAGTTTCCATTTTGGGGGGAAATTTTTTTTTCTTTCGTGTGCAAACCTAGGGATCCACTTTCCATTCATTTGCTGATCAATTATACCTATTATTCTGCAGCATTCATGATTTTTACACTAATTGAAGACAGGTCCATGGAGAAATACATTCTGTTTAATGCTATTTAATCAAATATTATAATATGAAAAATATTACAGCTCTGGAAGTATTTTTATACAAACTTGGGGGAGGGGCTGATTTTTCCTAGATGAAAGATTGTGTGCAGGTGACCATAAGTAGTTGAAACATCGTCATTGGCATCTTCTCATGATTCTTTGAAACTAGAAAAGTAAAAGGATGTGTCACTCATTTATTCTTGCTCCCTGACACACAAAATTTATTAAGTTTTTGATCCAACAATTCTTTTTTGTGAATACTTATCTAGTATTAATTTTAAAAAAAGAAAACTACAGCCATAATTTCCTGAAGCTAAAGATGAAGTCAGTGTCAATAAAAATATATACCTGAAAATTAGGGTCCTTGAAGAAAAAGAAAAACATGCCAAAGGCATAGCTCAGGGGAGGGGGGGTTGAATTCTTCCCTGCTAATTGGGCTCCCAAAAGTTTTATGAATAGTAGTTTACCTACAACAATTTCTACTAATATCATAAAATAATATAGGGGTCTATGGCCACCAGATAGGGAACCTCAACACTTATTCTATTGCACGCACTACAATAATTGAGTCTGGGTGACTTTCTCTGTGCTCAGTATTTCATAAACCTCAGCTATGGCCTTGTAGAGGAAGACGTGAAAATTACAAAATTTTTGTCTTAGTATCTAGTTAAGTAATGGTTCTTCAAGGATGGGTCTGATAATGTGATATAATGTCAATTGCTCTGTGTGTGTGTGTGTGTGTGTGTGTGTGTGTGTGTGTGTGTGTGTATGTGTGCATGTGTATCTCATAGATGATAATTTTATCAGATGCAGCATTTAAAAAATCAAAAGAAATTTTCTAACAATTTAAAATAATTTTCGTTTCCATTTCACTTGTTTTCTATTGCAGAAATTGACTTAGTAACTTTATATTCATTAATCCAATTGATTTGCAATGCTATCATATTCCTTTCGGATATGGTATCACAAAGATTTCCTGAACAATTTTACAACAGTGAATTTTCCATTGCTTTCTAAAAACGTTTAAATCATGGTTCTCCTTAATGTGAATAATCTATAGAGGGGGGCAAGTGTAATAGTTGTCCATTGCAAGCTCCGACTCACAGATAGAACTGAATTGCCATTAATCAAAGAAGTTCCATTGAATAAGCCATAGAACTGAAATGATGGAGATTTCCGTCATCCATAGTTAATGGGAAGGTGCAGGTGGCCAAGTGGTTATCGATGTGCAGATTAAAAAGATAAGGGCAACATTTATAGTCGGAAGCAAATGAAAGTGAGTTGTGACAAGAAAAAATAACTGTTGTTCTGGTAGTCATTGGAGCACTTGGTTCCATTCTAAGATTTTTACAAAACGTGTTGGCCAACTTGGAATTGTGTGCAATTTGCATACTCAGCATAAGTCTGCACTTCTTAGCATGGCTAACGTTTTCGGGGAAGTTCCCCCTATCTAAAGTCAAGGAGATATGATGGAGAGTATAATTGAATCCATCTGCAGTGTTTTTTTCTGAGTGAAATAATAATAATGATGATGATGATGATGATGATAATGATGATGATAATAATAATAATAATAATAATAATAATAAGTTATTGATGATGATGATGATAATGATAATAATAATAATAATAAGTTGTAGATGATGATGATGACGATGATGATGATGGTGGTGGTGGTGGGAGGAGGAGGAGATCCAGAGGCACAACAAGGCAGCAGTATGCTTGCACTGGAAGAAATACAAAATGAAAATATCCGAAAGAAGGTATGAGCACCAACCAAACAATGTCAACATCCTCTGGGACATGCCTGTCAACACTGACAGAGAAATAAAAGTAAACAGAAAGAAATGAGGTGCACGCAACGTAGCAACACCATCTGAGGGAAACATCTCTGTGAAAGATACGGAGAAGCTGTCTAAATACGAAGACCTGGCAATCGAGATCGACGGGATGAGACATATGAAGACCAAAATAACACCAGTGGTCATCGGAACTATAGGACTCAGGGAGAAGAGAATAAAAAAAGTTCACCGACCATATCCCAGATGACATCAACATTGTGCCGTCCAAAAAATAGCTCTACTCAGAACAGCCCAGACGCTATACAAATTACTGACGGTAAAACGACGACTCCCCTATAGCACTCCAGGACCATAATTAACACCCGGCTCAACAGGATGCATCACAAAGCATTGAAGAGAGAGAAATAACTTCATGAAGAAATTAAAAATGATAATAAAAATAATAATAGCAACATTTTTCTAAAAAAGTGGTCGAAGCCCTGGGAACAGTCAAGAACCTAGCAAAGAGGTTTGAGGAACTAGGAATCCGGAAAGACCTGAGACTATCTAGACGACAATACTACTGAAGTTGGCTAGAATACTGAGGACAATCCTGGAGTAGAATGGAGACTTGCTTTCTCTTGATCTCCAGTGGATGTCACCAGTCATTACTGGTGTGAAAACTCAACAAGTGCAAATTATAATAATAAGAGAATAAATTAAATGAAAATGGTTTTATCTGGTTATGTTGTGTCAGGTTCTAACAATTGTGCTAATAAACCTTTAATAATAGCAATAATCTGTATTTGGGATTAATCTATCACTTTGTAGGAGCATTCTTTCTTTCTTTTTAGAACTCAGAAACATTTATAGTATTATTGAATTAGTAGAAAAATATCTGCCCTCAAATACCATTTCTTTTATAATGTTATTTAAATGTCATTACGGAACTCTTCTCTCCCATAACTGAAAGACTCAAAACATATTTAACCCCTTAACAGCAGAGGGTGGCAAGTATAATGGTCATCCATTGTAAAATGAAAGCCCTGTCTCACATCTAGAACTGAGTTGCTATCAATCATGATACAATCAAAATTTTCTTGAGTTAGACATGGAATTTGCAATGACAGAAATATGTGGGTTCCCACACTAAAAAAAGGTGTAACACCAGTTGTGATGTGAAGAGTCATGTGCTATCGTTTATCTTTCAATAGGGTTTTCTGTTTTATTAAATAAATACATATCTAATTTATTCAGAATTTAATTTTATCAAAACAAGAATGCCACAATAAAAATTTGGTAATCCTATAGATAGCAGGCATGAATTAGGTGCCTTTGTATACCTCCTATATTATAGAAGTGTAAATTATCTTGTCCATGAAAAATTGCATATTTCGACTTTCAATTCATTATTAATCTTTAATAGATTTTAGATAATTAGTTCATTTGTGCTTAAAATAAATTGATAAATAACCCCTTTTTTTTTACAACTGACACAGCTGGTGAAGTATAATCAAATGATGGGTAGGATACATTTTCCATTAGAAAAATTATTACCTTCAAGTGGAAGAGACCATCATAACAGATTGAGAAACAGAAAAAGTCATACTGTTATATGAGTAGATTTTTACCACAATTTTTGTAAGTGCTTTTATAAGACACCAGGTTATCATCTTGGCATTTATTTTTATAGACATTCAAATAAGAGGTGTTCCATGAGATTTGTAGAATTCATCGTTTGAGTTGTAGCTGAATCATTTTTTCAGAACTTATCAGCAATGAAAACAGAAAACAACAATAGTACTTTCTTTCGTGTTACATATGAACTACCTCTGTCCCATAATAGTTGTTTCATTTGCATATATAAATGTATATATAAATATAACGACTATTATGGGACAAAGGTAGTATTTATTATGAATTTAATAAACTTATTACTAGATAATGAGCAACCGTTTTTTGCTGAAGAGATGCAACAAAAAGAACATTAGTAAAAAGGAAGACTTCTTTTACCTTTAAGTAGCATATATTGATGGCGTATATGAAATAGATATTTGGTAAGCCCTTATACCAACTGTGAAAATCAAATGAATTAGACAAAAACATTTTAATAGTCAGTGAACAAAACTTTCATATCTGCATACTGATATCTGTCTCAGGATTCGTCTTGTGGCCTCAAAAAAGTAAAGTATGCTCAGTCACAGGAATCTGTACCACTTCATTGTACTAGAAAGGGAGGGTCAGTCTCAATCGGACACCTTCACGACACTAGTTTGCAGTGACTGAGCAATTTTTGTTCCTGCCCACAAGTACACATTAGGGTCCCCATTTGAACCGACTTTGTGTCAAATTTGCCCTCGGAGGGAGGAAAATAAATCCAATACTGATATATGTACTTATCACACCATTTTCCTTTTATGTGGAGTTTTACAAACAAAAAAATAAATATATCAAGTGACGAGGCGAGGCGTATTATTATAATAGATAAGGTATT
The DNA here is from genome assembly GCA_963457665.1 of Thysanoteuthis rhombus. Classification (NCBI taxonomy): domain Eukaryota; kingdom Metazoa; phylum Mollusca; class Cephalopoda; order Oegopsida; family Thysanoteuthidae; genus Thysanoteuthis; species Thysanoteuthis major. The sequence goes on from OY735198.1 coordinate 50,525,788, forward strand.
CCTTAGGCACAAAAAGTTTAAAAGGAATTGGGTTGAGAAGGAATTAATATTTTCCATTACATCATCAATTTATAACAATTTATAAACGTCATATTTTATTCTTAACCATCTCACTGCCACACTGTCAACAGCCAGGGTGTCAGGGTGAATAAAATAATGTGGATATTTTTACTTCAAAATAATCTTTTTATTATCATTGAGCAGTTTACCTACATACATACATACTTACATACATGCATACATACATACATACATACATATCCCGAAAAATTGAAAAAAAGAGGGAGACAACTCGGAAATATCTCGAATATGCAATAGAGAATTACCTCACTTGAATAAATATTGAAGAATCAATTTTTTTTTTCCCAATTTATTTCATTATAATAATTATAAATTATTTATCATAATAACTAGTCAGGAACCTGTGCTATGGACGCGTATTTGGTTAGTAATATATAATAGAATATGGCAGCCAGCTGACTCAAGTTGGGAAATCTCTACTGAAGTTACATATGGCAGTGAAAAGGTTAAAAAAAAAAAAATTCAAGATCAAAAGGATGTGATCTGAACAGACAAAATATATATGCATACAAGTAAAAGTTAAGCAAAGGGAAGGAAGATAAAATATAATTACAACCGAGCCGTACGGGAGGTAGCTCTTATCAAATGTATAGGTCATAGAACTGCTTCACACAAAAAAAGCATGAGGTTTTCTCCATTCAATAACATATGCTTTGAAAATTCCTTTAGATTTTAAAAATTGACCCAAACTGACCCAGCTCATTTGTCATGCTCTTTAAACTTATTAACTCAGAGACTAATGAAGATAAAAACATCCAATATACACATACATACATACATACATATGAAAAAAAAAAAAAAAAAAAATTTATATATATATAAGTACATACATGCACATATATATATATATATATATATATATATATATATATATACACACACATACATGTACATATATATATATACATATATATACATGTATATGTGTGTGTATATATACACATGTATGTATAGATGTATACATATATATGTATGTACATATATATATGTATACACACATACATATACACTTATAAATATATATACATACATGTGTGTATATATATATTTATATATATACACACGTACAAATGCACTTATAAATTATATACATACATGTGTATATACATATATATACACACACACATACAAACGCATTCATAAATATATACATACACATACTCATATATATATATATATATATATATATATATATATATACATGTACAAATATGTATGTATATACATTCATATACAGATACAACTAAATATATATATATGTACATATATACATATAGATATATATATGTGTACATATATATACACATACATGTGTATATAAATACATATATATATATACATACATACATATAGATATATATATGTGTACATATATATACACATATATGTGTATATAAATACATATATATATATACATACATACATATGTATAAATATATACACACACACACACACACACTCATTCCCTTGCAACAATTTAAACAACAACTAAAATGTTTGAAGTATTTGCAACTAAGCTGATTGATATTGCTATATTTTTCTAATGGCAAGAATGTGTGCCTAGCTAACCAGCAACAACTAAATAATAAATTTATTGCACTTAATACATAAATAAGTCATTATATTCTTTGTAAACATTTCAAATTTCCAGCTGAAGTACTTAAGCCAGGTTCAATATTTTAGGAGTAAAAAAAAAAAGAAAAAAAAGGACATCATTCATCTAGCACTACTTCACTTCAAACTAGCAATTTTATAATTGCCTTATTAGGTTAAGCACCCCAGTCTACCCTGCTTTTTTTTCAGGAGATTGTTCTTGTTCACTCATGCAAGTTCATTGCATAAATGTTATGGCATATTCGAACGGGAAAAGAAGTCCAACCAAGTCTCAGTGTGAATGTAAACACGCAAGTTTGTAATGTGTATGTTCTTATTCATACTAGAAAAAGCCACACAAATTCATTCAAAAGCCTAATACACAGTTGAAAACGGGTTTTTCGTTGGAAACTTTTTTACACACTTGATATCTATTTATCCGTCAATTCATCTCAGTTGATTCCCCCTTAAATCCATAATTCTCTAAGAAGCTGTCAACCAAAACTGTCATCATAGGTTTCTTCAGTTTTTAGGTGGGTCAGGCTGGTTGGCTATTGATCAATGCCAAACCAATCAAGCTGGAGAGCTGAAAACTCGAACATTTATCCTTTATCGTTGACTAGGAAAAAAAACATTGTTTTAAAGCCCCTCTCTCGGTTTTCGGGGCAGGGTCAACTTACAATGTAAGTTTATGCTAAATTGGTTTCTTAGTTTGACTGCATGCACTTCTTAGTGATCCAGCAGGAGGAGGAGCGATTTAACCACTGATCACTCTCTCCTCTAAATTTTTCATTTGATCACTTTGAACACAGCTTGCAGCCAAAAGACATCGATCACACGAGGACTTGGAAATGAAAACCCCAGACCAGCCATTCTTGACCATTTTTTGACCACAGCAACCTCAAGAGCTCCTCTCGGGTTCTAGGGCCTCCTGTCAAGCAGAGATACAACGTGAACAGATAGACAGAAATTCATTCTCATTCCAGGCTACGGCCCTCTCGAAATACATCAGAACCCCCAAGGGGGCTGTACGGCTCCTGTTGTGAATAACTGCACTTAGGCCATATGTTGTCACAATAAAAAAAAAAAATGATTCCAAGATCTAAGGGAGGTAATCAAATAGTTTTATAGGATACTTCAGGATGCGCGAGTAGTTGAGCTGTTATATAGAGAATGGGATCGGCAAGCTGGGTTCAAACTCTGGCTCAGACAGTTTGTGTTAACTTAGCACAAATGCTTTTGTGAAAGGTATATATCGATCTATTTCCCCTCTGCCAACATGTCATGGGTCAGCATGGCAGGGTAAGGCCCATTATGCCCTACGTCTTGAACTCATTTGAGGAAGGCCCATAATAAACCTTGAAGGCTGATTTTCTTTACCCAACATTACTTCGTATAATTTGTGTTTTAAGGCACCCCAAGGGTACAGTGGATTTACAATACATTTTCAACATTCTTGGATAGACAGGAGGCAATTCCAAGTGCAGCACTTTATAGAGGAAATGACTGTGTCTGGATTCTATGTGATCATTTAAATTTTGGAAACATCCATTTAGTAATTTCTCATCCTCAATAGGTAGTCTCTATGAAATACTTGTTATCCTCAGAAAAGGATAAAGGATTTTAAGGCTTTGAAGGGAGATTTTAAGATTTGAAAAACATTTCAAAGAATGAATAATTATACACCAGGAACTTTCCATCTAAAACATTGATTCTGAAGGTGGGGTGAATGCCCCACAAGGGGTCAATTCACATATATTGGGTGGGGTAGGGGTGGGGACAATTTGGGATTTGAGTGTGATGAGCAAAAAGCGTTCTGTGGTTCAAAACTGAGTTGTCTTAGAGCTTAACTAGTTGATTCCTAATTATACAATACCATTAATTAGTGATTTTACCACAGATTCCATAGTAACTAATGCTCAATTCATCAACTTTGTGAGATATAAAAGTGATGATATAGTAGTTTTGTTATTACTTAATTTCAAACAATAAAGAAATTACAAAAATTGTAGTAAGTACCCTAATGTTCATGTATCAGTGATTTCTTTGTTTCAAAGTATCTAAGAAATAGACCCCAAAACCAAAAAAAATCAGGAAGTTTTGGAAACACATCAGAGATCTAATATCAGAACTCTTTGGAATCTCCTGCCATCAATAGCAGTCATTGTTGGTATTTTCAGCAGGAAGATAGGGGATAATTTATTTCAACATTTAGTGATAAGGAGGAGTTTGAGGAAAAAAAAAAAATTATCAAAAAGCCAATTAGTCAGCAGCATATAGAGAAGATTTCTGGTATTGATGGCACTAAGATAGCATCCTATTTCTGACATCTACAACTTCGTACAGTATACAGTCATGCATCAAATTACGTCCGGGTTTTGCACTGGAAGTATGGACACAACTCGACCTGGGAGTAAATCAACCATTATAGAGTGAAGTGAAATATACTTACTACACAATATAAGATACCATGACAAAAACATATTTACCAAAACCTCTACACTGTACAAAAACATGTCTAAATACCACAGTTAATAAAAGGTAAATACTTTAAAGTATTGTAGTGTACTGTGATGACACGCCTTTTCTCTTTGATTCTATCTTGTTTTGGGAGGGCGGGGTGTTAGGGACCATGATAGCGTATTTTCAGGACTTGACCAGTGAGATACGCATAAACAAAGACCAAGCGGAATATGATTTCATGCTTGATGCTGGTGTCTTGTATGCTATTTCTGAAAATGTTATGCAGTACAGTGCTTTTTTTTCAGTTTTGAAATTTTCATCAAGCTTTTTATCAAGATGTACTTGTGATCTTACAATGGAAAAATTCACAAGTTGTAGTATTAATGAAGTCACTAATAACAGCAATAAAAAAAAAATTGAGTAAAAGATGGCATAAGTCAGTTTATCTGTGAGAATGCAGTTGTACCTCTTTAATCCAACAACCTTGAGACCTTGCCATCGCCAGGCCATAGAAAACGCTGGAAAACACATTATTTTTTTCATACTATTATCTGATAGATATTAGTTGTTGAAAGATTTTTAATAATTTTTTTTTAATAGTGCAGAAAATATAAGGATACATTTTTGATATAATTCAAATAATATAGATCATATAATAATAAATGAAAATTATTTTAGTTTGGGTATACTTTTCAATTAATTGTATCAAAAATAATAAAATGAATAAATACATTCTAATTTTGTGCCAAAATAATCATTAAAAGTGGTCGAATTTAGAATTCTTCGATTCAGTTTCAAACTGCGGTTAGGTTTTTACAAATTCAGTTTAATGAATTGGTTTATAAACAGCTAAATTACAGGTTTAAACTGTGGTTTAAAACCAAATCAAAGAATTCTAATGGCAGATCTACAAACTAATGGCAACAGATTCAAAATGAGCTGAAACATAGGAGTTGCCGGACCAAAGAGGTTCAACCTGTACAACAGATTATCCAAAAATATTTTAAAAGGGGAAGTTAAAAAAAATAGTCCCAAGCAAAGAAGATTGTTATACGTGTTTTTTTTTTTTTGTTTGTTTTTTTCTTCTCACTGGAACGAGTAAAGTATAAATAAATAAACATACTAAACAACTATCGGACCTGTCGGTTTAAGATTTCAAAAACTTGAAAATCCAATGAGTTATCTCCCTTACTATTGACATAGCCAACAAATTATAAATCTTTATCAATTGATAATATAAAATAATGAATAATCAAATACTTTTTTAACTACCTCTTTTCCTTAAAAGTTGTTATATTTTCACACTATATTCATACACTAAATGTAACAAATGGGGCAGAGGTAGTATTATAAGTTCAAAATATACTTCAGAGTTTAAATTTTGAAGTTTTTTTCATTTCTCTGCTCAACAAATGAAACATACGTTAGTTCAGAATTCCTTATGAGATGGTACTTCCTTTAATAATGAATACAAATATTTGCCCAAACAGAAATGCCCTCATAGAAATTGTATATAGCTAGATTAGGAAAAAATTAATAATGACCTCAATAACTTTAATCTTTTGAGAAACAATTGAAAAAAAAAGGAATCATATTAATTACAAAAGGAATGCATATAAAAAGTAGTTAAATTACATTTCAAGGGAGATGTGAGTGGTTAACGGCATGAAGATTGAGATTGGAAAGCTGAATTCAACCTCTGGTTGAGACAGCTTCTGTTCACTTCGCATTAATACCCTTGGGAAGGGTATGTCGCCATCTCTTCCCCTTGTAAACACGTCATGGGCTAGAGAAGTAAGGTAAGGCCCATCATCCCCCACACATGTCTTACACTTACTTGCTGAAGGGAGGCCTGATTAAAAGAATAAAAAATGAATAAGATTACATTTCGAGACTGATTTACATTTTACCCATTGATTTTAAAGCCTCAACTCTAAACAGTTGTCAGGGAGATTTGCACATCAGTAAATATTTCACGAGAAGTGAATGATTCTGCCAAGAACAAAAAGTAGTATGCATTTTTCACTAATTTCCATATGCAAAAAAACTTTAAAACTAAAAAGAATACAAAATTTAATTCATTATGGTTGTTGGCTAGTTGTGACCACATGATTTCTAAGCCACATATAATTTGTCTCAACTAAACCCCTCATAGATAATGAGGAAGTGTCATTCCTTTTTATAGAAATTGTTTAAAGAAAAATATATTCATTTTGATCTAGTTACCCATTATAAAAATTTAATAATGAAAAAAAAGTTGTTATACTAAGTTTATTACAGTAATTTGACCAACACAGGACGAATGCTGGGACAAGTATGTTTGAAGCCCAGTCCTCATGGCGCATTTGGAGTTCGACCTAAAAATCTCTGTCAACAGGTTTTCTGAAGCCTCGCATCATTTTGGCCTCAGTATCAACATTAATAAAATGGAGGCCCTTCACCAGTAGACTCTAGGATTCAAAGCCCCTCCTTCTGCAATATGGAGTGATTGTATCTGACAGGGGAGCATCATCTCTTCAAATGGATTGCCCACTAGCCTACTGTATGGCATCAAGACGCAGACCCCATACCAGAAGCACACCTGGCAACTTGCACATTTCCACATGAGTGCCTTACATTCAATCGCAGAAATTGGATAATGGGTTGGGGTCATCTACCTGGAAATACTGGATACAGCTGGCCTCAGCTGTCTGGAGGTCATGATCTTGAAGGCCCACCACCACCACTGGACAAGTCCGTATGTACAGCTAATGTGCACCCCTCCTGGCCACAATAACACGGATCATATTAAGAAATGCATCAAGTAAAGTCTCAAGCACTGTGGCATCCCTCTAAATGAGCTGGAGTCTCATGCGACAACATAACACACATTCCCTTTACACCCTTTGATAAAGTGCCCAAAAGAGTGGATCACCAGCGCCAGAGAATTCAGAAAAGGCACATCATCCATGTCCACAGCACTTGAATGTTCCCACTGTCTCTGAGAATCGGACTTGTCAGCCACATTTGGGTCAAACGATGACAGCACAGCCAAAGACATCTTCAGAACAATGATTGACCCAACGATTAGTTTACGGCATATCATTGTTCATAGAAAAAAAATAATCACATTCGCTTACACAAAATTGTAAAAAAGTTAAGAGCAGTCGTTTCATTACTAACTGCTTCCGAAAAAGAAATATTGCCTATCAAAGATTTTGTTTTTGCAGGACCTTTAACCACACTTAAGAATCAGATCTGTCGACGTGGCAAGAAATATCCCAATGAATGTTGGTTTTCGTTAATAACATTGGAAGCATCTCAATATTCTTTTTTTCAAGCTGAATTCAAACTATATTTGTTCAACATTTGGAGTAAAAGCAGCAACAGATATAACTGATGTGCTGCAGTTGAAACCCAAGATGAATTGATAAGATTCTTCACACGGTATAGATTAATTTTAATTTGGAATCAAATTTCAACTTCACATAAGAAAATTTGGATGCTAATTTCTGTTAATAAGTTGAATAACTACTGATCAAAGTTACCTCGCTTTGAACTTTAGTTAAAGTGCTTAATCTATTTTTTATTCCACGTGAAAAAAGGTTTAACAAACTTTGTTTGTGACACAGAAGAGCTCCATTGTCAATTAAGAATGTTTTCCAGTGGTTTATGATGTCAAGAGTTAAAGTCTAAAGTTTCAGGGAGGTTTTTTTGTTCCTACATTTACTCAGGTCTTATTTTCATCAGATATTCATTGATATTACTTGATATTTCTAAAAATGGTGCTTCATAAGTTCAATAGCATGTGAACACCAAAGAATTAAAAGCGATGGAAATTGTCTTGAAATAACAAGTCTTAGAGCTCTGACAAAAGGAAGAATTTGGAGATATGACTACTACATACCAGGGGCAGACAACAAAGACTCGATAGTCCTTTTGGAGAAAGTATCTGGAAGATATAGGAGCCATAGTTGAAAATTGTTTATATAAAAAAATCAGTCAAGATGTAAGGACAAGTTTCTACTCCATTAGAATGATTGGCCATGTAAATAGACTGCCTGAGAAACTTATTATAATAATAATACTTTTCAAAGAAGACTAAGATGAAATGAAACTTCTAAGTATATTCAAGGACAGAGGGGCATACAAACATCAATCAATCTCAATAATTGTTAAGTATAAAGAATAGGAAATGGCCAATGTTTTCTTTTTATATGAGGACGTCCCAACAGTCTAGCCTTGATTTAGGATGGTTACTGATATAAATGATCAGTGGTTACCTCATTTCAAAGAAGAAGAGAAAGTGGATGTTCACCTGATTTCAAAGAAAGTGAATGTAGATACGTCTGTTGTCTGAGGGTATTTTTATGTTCTTGGTATACTTCTTAGAAAGATACTGTTAAAACTTTTAGAAGCAATCATAGTTAACTACAATAATGTGTGTACATAAAACGTACATTTAATTGAGTCTTATTTTCATACAAGAAAAACTAGATCTTAATAACAAGGAGTATAACTCCTGATCGATGTTGCTTCCTTTCAATATTAGGTGAAATAAGTTTTTTTTTTCCTTTGTCTTTGACACAATAACGGTAACAAACATGATTTCCACTAGAGAAGAACTCAGGAGCTTCGAGAAGTGGTTTCCAGTGGTGTATGATATTAAGAGTTGAAAAAAAAAAAGCATACAAATATCATACTGCGTCCAGTAGCCGGTATTATGACTAAGGAGCCATCTACCTAAGCTAATTATGGACAGATATAGGGCTTGAATGGACTGCAATGAGCGATAGTCCTCCACGTACCCCTGTAAACCATTCGTCTTAAAATCTAATATATATGGTAATTTGACAGTATCAACTGAAGGGAAAAAAAGGTAGAAAAAAATGAGAAAGATCAACTCTTCATTAAAAAACACTTGAGAAAAGATCTGTTACTTTCTTTCTGAATTTTTTAGATGAGGATCACCAGTATTTATAAATTTTTTTTGATTGTTGTCCTCAGCATGGTTACTGTTCTTTTTGATAAAATGTTTCAGTCATGGTATCCAACAGGCTTCTTCAAGTGGGTGTGGTATGGTGTGTGTAGGTGTGTGAGGGGCTCCGGAAAGGAGTGTCCTAAAGGGGGGGGGTCAGAAGGGGGTCCTTCATTCCCACACTCCAATCCCTTTCCCATTTAGAAGACCCACCATGAGGAAGCCATAGGGTGCGACCAAGAAGAGGACAACAGTCCCCCAAAAATTCATGATCTGTGTTTAGCATTGGCGAGGAGAAAATGATTACCAAGGATAATGCTGTTTCTTAGAGTGAGACCAAATATAGAAGACATCTGAGAATTCTTCCTGAAGTTCTTTTTAAATAGGTAATAATTCATTGATATCAATAGGTACAATGAGCACCAGAGTGAAAAATGGATTTGGTGAGTGCTTAGTTGTTGGGTTATATTCCATAGTATCAAAAGTATATGCTTCCTTTTGTGCATTTTTTGTCATCACACTTGTTAGTGGTACTTTCAAAATGCTTACAGGATTCATAAAAATAGAAATGGAGAGGGAATCAAAATAGAGGAGAACTAAAAATTAAAATAATAGCAAGAGAGATTCAAAAGGTTTCTTGCGGAAAGAGATAAATCCTTAAAAAGTTTATGAACTTACATGCGGGCTATGTATGGACATTCTGTATGTGCGTGCATATATATATATATATATATATGCATACTCACACGCACATCTTCACACGTATATATGCAGGTGTTAATATCATATCTCTACACAAATCTTCAAATGTATATGTGCATGTGAATACGCACACACACACATATATATATATATATATATATACACACACACATCTTCAAATGTATGTATACATACATGAATATTATACATACTTATACTCACACACACACTTTCACACATATGTATGTATATGTCAATATCATATATTTACACACACCTTTTCATGCGTATGAGTGCATAAGTGAATATTTACATATACCTATATATTTCATACATGCACAAACACAAATAAATACGTTACATTTAACATGTTATTTGTGTGTGTGTGTGTGTGCGTGTGTGTTCACATAAGAAATTGTTTACATTGTTACACCCACCCAAAATGAAGTTCAATTCTTTCACAGGTCATCTTTTTTTTCTTTTAATGTTTAGAATTTCTTACGGAAGGAGACAAACAAAGCCTCTTAACAAAAAGTGCTTGAAGCTAGCTGTCCCAGAGATATTTCTCATAAATGGAAGTTTTTTTCTCAAATAAAGATTTTAAATGATAGCATGGAATATTTTTCATGTTGTTGATTCTTTCGATATATTTCCCTTTTAATTTCATTAAAAAAAAGAGAGAGAGAGAGAGAGAGAGAAAGAGTCTGGGAAATATACATGAATTAGATAAATACAGAGAGCAAATTGACATTGTCCATAACTTTTTGAAAAATAAAATAACTTAATTGATATGGTCATATATAATTTATATGTGTCTCCCTCTTTTTCTTTTCTTTTCAACATCCAAAGATCTAAAGCATTTAACCACTGGATGATATCTGCTTTTTTTTTTGTTCTGAACTTGTGTCAAACATGATTTGAACCCAAACAAAAAAGCATAAGAGACATCTGTTCAATATACCACATATATCACATTGGAATTGCCTTGCTGAGTCTTCTTTTCTAATGTATTCTCTTCAATCTCCAAAGGCCAATTGTTCAGCTAGTTTCACCAACTGCAAAGAGAAATAAAATCTCATGATACAAAAAAAACCTCTGTCACTTTTTTCATTTGTTTGTTTCTTGGTTTCTGTCGCATTAAAGCAAACAAAAAGAGGAAGCAGTAAAAAACTGTACCTGTGTTTTCGCGTCTATGCCACCACCACCACCACCACCACCAAGACTGCTGCCACTACAGTTGCTGATTGCTCAGTAGTAGCACAGAAAACCATTCAACTAAATGCAAGCATCTGATTTTTTTTTCATAGATGAAACTGATGTTCTCATATTGAAAAATTAAATTTGTTTTCCCCCCCCATTATGTTGCCTTGTTGTTTTGAAATGATTAAAATGCAGAAAATTGACCTAAAATGAATTTCTTTTGATGTATGTTTTTTTGTTTACAATAGATACACTTATGATGAAACATATATTTATATAATTTATCCGTACATAAATAATCCTGTCATTAACACCATTTTTGTGGTGTCAACAAACAGAGAGAGGTAAGAAGATTGGCTGTTCTGCTCTGTGTATATATGTAAATGTGACCATTTGCTGGCTGTCGATAATGTAACTACAACTATTACTACTGTTGCAGATTTTTTTTTCAAATAAATGACAATCCTTAATGGCAGTGGTACTGGAAATCAGCTATGTTATTTTCTAGGCATATTTCAAAAATTTCTTCTAATATAATGGGGAGACCAGATGTGACATGACATGAAATGAATTATGTATAAAATTATACTCATGGAATAATTAGATGAAAATGTTCAAAAAACTTGAGTCAAGGGAGAATTAAATTTTGAGGTAAAGACTCAAGGGTGAATTACACTGAAATAGTTCGAGAAGTACTGGATCACATAACAGTTGTACAGCCAGATACAGTATGACTTTTATTATCCAACAAAAAGTGTACATATCTATTCGTACAGTACTTACATCTTCTAAATGGCGTCGATATTCTTTATCAGACATGCCTCTTCCTTTGTCTGGTATATTTCTGTCATTACGGCTGAGAATCTGTTTTAAACTGTCAGAGCTGAATATTGATACAGGGTCCAATTTGTTTTGGTTAATCAAACTGACAAGGTATTCTTTATAGTGGATTCTGAAAGAAAATAGATACAAAAGGTCCTGAATAATGGTACACTTATAATAAACCAAGCGTATAATGAGTCAGAACAGCTACAAAAGTTTGACAGGCAATCAGAGACAGGAAACATGGGGGGAAAAAAACAGATCAGGTTATCACTTGATAGAAATAGTCACGTGACCCATGTCTTTTGGCAGCATACCATGTCAGGGATGATCAATTAAAAAATTTGAAAAAGAGCTGATCACTGTATAAGTCGCTTCTCTCACCTTTTGACAGGCTGTAATCACTAGTAATCACAAGTCTGAATTTTCTAAAAAACAAGTATGAATGCTGTCAGACGCAAACTAAGTGATCAATTTAGCATTAACTCATATTGCAAATTTTACCCTCCACTCCACTGAAAACTTATTTTGCAAGAATTTCCAACCCCCCCCCAATTTTTTAAAAATATAATAAGGAGCGAATGTTTACATTTTCTGCCCTCTAGCTCCATTAGTGAAACCTGTATGCACAATACATAAGAGCCAGCCGGACCAATTTGAAAACTGGAGAAACCTATATTGACAGTATTGATTGAAGACAATAAGAGAAAAATAGTCAGAATAAAAAGTCTTTTAAAATAGGTCTGGTTAGTCATTCAATAGAAACTGTCACATGACCAACATCTTTTGGCTGCATGTCATGTTGGGTGCGAACACTCAAAAAATTAGATATAAGGGGTAAATAATGAATAAGTTACTTCTCTCGCCTTTTGTAGGATCACAAAAATAAGCAGAAACAAACTAGAAACCAATTTCACATAAATTTACATTATAAATCAAACTGCCCCACCTGTCCTATTTTTGGGGGAATTAGAAAAAAACAAAAAGTAAAAACGTTTATTTATAGACCTAATGAGGAATATATGTTTGAATTTTCAGTCCTCTAGCTACATTGGAGTGGCCAGTACATGTGATACTTACATAGCTGGCCAGCCGACCAGCCAGCCAGACCAACTTGAAAACTGAAGAAACCTATTTTGACAGTTCTAGCAACTACATTGACCAGTGGAAATTTCATAGTGGTTGACAACTAAGATATCATCATTACTCTCACATATCTTCAATTCAGTATACCAGCTGAGAACCGCCAGCCAGCCAGACCAACTTGAAAACTGAAGAAACCTATTTTGACAGTTCAAGCAACTACATTGACCAGTGGAAATTTCACAGTGGTTGACAACTAAGATATCATCATTACTCTCACATATCTTCAATTCAGTATACCAGCTGAGAACCGCCCTATGGACAGGATTTTCAGCTAAATGTCTACCTTATACTATTAAACAAAAGACAAAGATTCAGGATAGCTACTCTGATGGATACAAAGTGAGGGCCTACTTTGGCATTATGCTTACATTTTTAATTGGATCCCAGGCTAAAAACTTGAAAGGTTTGGAATTTCTGAAAACTAATATGCTCAAAACAGGGTCCTACTAATAACCACAGGAAATTTGGTGGCCACAGCTCTAGCTGTCCTTAAGTTATATGATGACAGACAGACATTGGGTGAATTTATACTGAGATGATTTTGTTAAAATTTACTCGTAGATTGGAGGAGGAGATACATTCCAAGGGCATTCATGTAAAGTGAACACAAACTGTCTTGGCTGGAGTTTGAACTTGGTTCGTGAACTCCATTTATCATGCAGCTAACCGTTAGGCAATCTCAGTTTCCCTTCTCAGTATGATAGATTAATTTTTCGAAAGCTGTGACAAAAATCAAACATCTACTTACAAACATAAACCTGCATAACCATCAGGTGCTTCACTTCCACATTTCTCATCTTTCAACGTATTACCATTTATTTCTTTCTGTACCATGATAAAGCATTGGTGTGGATCTTCCTGGGTTGTTTGAGGTTGAACATCGTAAAGCACATTCTTGCTCTATAAGGGATAAAAAAAAAAGTACGTGAAAGCCACTCACATTTTTATAAAGAAAAGTAGGAAACATCAGAAAAGGTAAGAAAACAAAATGATTCAAATACCAATAACATTTTTCGAGATAGTACAAGTCATTTTTATAGCAGATGTGTTTGTGAAAAGCTGCATAGACTTCAAAAGTGGGCATATTAAATTTATACAGAAGTCACCATTTATAACGTGGCTGTTTTGGTCCCAAATAGACTACTGCATCATAACTGAACCGATATAGCTAATCCCTTGTGTGCACAAGAATCTCATTTGCAAAATGTGTGTGCACGCAGCTTAGAGGGAACTATGGTAACAAGATTAAGAATCACCATCCATCATGGCACTTTCTTGTCAACCTGAAATACATTTTACATTATCATTGTTAAGAATTATTTTGCTACTATTTACCTTCATCTTAATTGTTGTTGCTTTTTATCACAACTACACTTAGGCTAGGCACTCTTCAGCAATGACCAGAATCAAGAATAAGTTCTAGATGAGAATCAAACTAACAAGCCATGATACCAGATGGTGGCTTGCTTAAAGCATGATCGATTTTATCACTGAACTACTAGAACTTAGCGGCAAGCGTCAGTCCAAATCAAACCCTAATCACTCCCTATCCATGATTTTCTCTACGCCATGTTAGTTATCAACTGGTAGTTCAGTTCAATCCAATTCAATTTTTATTCATTTTAGTAGATGTATTATAAATCATTAGTATCAATTTTTTGCTACAATTTACCTTCATCTATTGTTGCAACAAAACTCAGGCTGGGTACTCTTCAGCAGTGAGTAAACAAATTAATAGCACGGATTGGAATGAAGGAAAAGTTCCAGTTAATTCATTTACTCACTGCCAAAGAGTAGCCAGCCTGAGTTTAATCGCGATAAAAAGCAACAACAATGAAGGTGACGATGAATAGAAACAAAAAAATTAATAATAATGATTCATAGTACTTCATCTACTAAAATAGATAAAGATGAAAGTAAAATTAGATTTTACATTAGATTCTCAAATAAACAAATTTCCTGTAATGTTTTAAATTCAAATGAAGAAGTAATAAATGTACTTTGAGCAGTTTTTGTAATGTTTTCACATCTTCATCTCGCAAGTAGTAGAGGCAATCCCGCGGATGATGTGCGTGTATCCCTTTGGTTGGACAATCGTTGAACTTGTGGCATTTCTGGGGAAGAAAAAAAGAAAAAATTACATTTCAGAGAAAATATAGATTCAAAGAAGATTTTTTTTAAAATTTAGGCCATATACTCAAAAATAAAGAAAAAGATTTAAATAATCAAATTCAAGTAAAGGATTTAAAACAAGTACAGGTATGTACCTCTTTAATCTGCCACTCTGTGGTCAGACAACATCCATGGTCCAGCAGGTTTTAAATCAACTGCCATTAGTTTGTGTCTCTGCCACAAGAGTTCTTCAATTCGGTTTCATACCAGTATGAACATTAATTTAGCAGTTTATAAAACAACTTGCTAAACAGAATGAATGAATAGAAATCTAAACCTGGTTTGAAACTGAATCGAAGAACACTAAATTCAACAACTCTCGATATTCATTCATTGAGCATAAAATTAAACATGTATAAATTAATTCAAATTTTGTGAAAAATTTAATTTTTTCAATCAGAAATATTTTGGT
Organism: Thysanoteuthis rhombus; assembly: GCA_963457665.1. Taxonomy (NCBI): domain Eukaryota; kingdom Metazoa; phylum Mollusca; class Cephalopoda; order Oegopsida; family Thysanoteuthidae; genus Thysanoteuthis; species Thysanoteuthis major. The sequence goes on from OY735198.1 coordinate 50,541,336, forward strand.
CCATCTACTTATCAATTTCAGAGGCTCCAAAACGTCATACAAAAGCTCCAAAAAGTATAACTATACAATGTATTGATCAGATATTAATGTAATAATCAAGTTAATAGCCATTAATTTGTTCTTTATCAGAGACCCAAACAGTCAAAAATCACTAGATGTTCCACAAAAAAAAATATGAATGAAAATTTAGTACATATAAATAAATACATGATGCACAATATTTAGATAGAGTACAAATTAATGATTTTCAACTTTATTTTTGTGTTAATACGTGATCAATACATTGTGCAGTTATACAATTGGGAGGCTATGTAAGCAGTGTTTAACTACCATATTTTATATCCATAGGGCCAAGGATTACCATTACCTCCAATTTAAAATTCCCGAAATAACATCAACTGTGTATTCTTTCTTTATTCAAAGTATTTTGAAATTGCCACAAAGTAATAAGATTGCCACAAACTTTCATGATGATTTCATTGGGAAACTCACCTCTTTCTGATAAAATGTTTTTTGGCACCCAGCACAAAATTCATGTTGACAATTTTTGCAAGTAAAGTGAATGCAGCCACCCTTGGCAAGAAAGTATGGAGTCTGGCATTCAGGACAAACTGAAAATAGAAATAAAATGACAAATATATTTATTGATACATCAATATTTACTGTGTTTCGTCCGCAGGCTTCTTAGACTGGTGAATGTCACCCAAGTGTGATTTAAATTTGGGGAGTAGACGAATGAAGGGTGAATATACATATATACGTATTGCTCATAAAAGCTGCACTATGGATGGAAAATTTAAACATTTACTCCTCATTATGTCTAGAAAAAATGTTTTGTTTTTTTTTTCTCCAAAATTTCCCCTCAAAAAAAGTTTTTAATGTGGGATTCTATTTACGATCAAAATTCATGCTAAATTGTCCCTTAGTTTGTGCCTGGAGACATTCATACATGCTTTTTTTTAAAATTCAGACTCTTTCAGTGATCAGCAACCAACAAAAGGTAAGAGAAGTGATTTATCCATTGACAAATCCTTTCACCAATTTTTTAATTAATCACCAAAATCTGCCAAAAAAAAAAAACAATAGTCAAATGAGAGTTTCTACTGAGTGACTAATCAGACTTGTTTTTCTTCACTTAAAAACTATTTTTATGGTGTATGTAAATGAAAAAAACATTTCTTGTAATAATCTAATCCAGAGTCTTGGGACTAATTTCATATTCAAAGTGTACAAAAATTCTGATAATTTTTCTGTACTCATTTTTATATCAAGCCTAATTTTCTTCAGATTTTTTAGGATGAACAAAAAATCTGAAGAAAATTAGGCTTGAATGAAAAAAAAAAAAAATTTCAGAAATGAATCAATTCATGTATTTTGGCCATGATACAAAATTCTGTATAAAAGGAGAATAGAACAAAAATGATTTACTCAAGACTGCATGATATTTCACAATGAAGACTCAAGGATGAATGACACAGAAATAGTTTAAGAAGCACTAGATTAGTCTGACATGGGGCCATGATAGAGATCAGATTTACTACAAAAACAAATGACCAACCAGACTACCTTGCTAACCGTTGTCCCAAGGGAGGCAACTGATCTATCTATAAAATAACATTCATCATTTTTCAAAGAATTTCATTCTGTTAGCAGGGTTAGTGACAAGTTGTGTCCAGTTATTTTTAGACTGATTTTTTCAGGATTATTATTTTATAACTAGTTTTACTCCATTTTCTTATTGATCCTGTTTGCACCGGAGGTTGAAGAGTGCAAACAAGATCCAGAGTGTTTTGATAAAAAAGCAAAAATATTATGATTGAATAAAACCAGAAATAATATTGTGAAATCATGCCTATGCAATTTATATATGCCACAGTCAATTTCTAAATTGACCATTAGAAAATCAATGAAAATCTCTTTCTTGCTTAATTTTCAATGCATCTCCAGAGTAAAATGATCAGTAATGCAATTACATAATACATATAATGACTATTCAGTCAGTAATACTGGCATTAATTCTTGACCACTGGAATTCCCTTTCTTCCTGATTTTCAATGCACAACATACAGACTGGATGCCAAAATTTGCTATGATAAATTTTAGGCCCCAAATTGCAAAAGTTGTTATCTAATCATTAAATCATTTTCCCTACAGCTAGAAATATCTAGTTTATTAGAGCATTAAATGATGAATCAGGATAATGCTGAAGTAGCAATAAAGTCAGTGAGCAATGATGAAAAAAGCCCAAGCTTTGCCTACATATATGAAGGAGCTGAAAGTGTGACTCTTTCACACACATCCCAACCTTTGCTATAATTTGCTGTGTCACTATAGATGTAATCATGATGGTGAATTTTGATTTGTCTGATAATATAAAAGCCCATATCCCCACTTTTAGAGAATATTTAACTGACACACAAGAGACAATTTCAATTGTTCAAGTTCAATCCTATTTAGAATATTTTCGTGATAAATGGTAAAATCCTAGTTTCTGAGTGTAAAATGAAGATAAATCCTGTTAGCCTTAAAATGAACAAAGGCTTACAAGATTACTTCCCCCAGACTTGCCAAGTTTGTCTTGTTTCCCCTTCTTAGCTAACAGTCTCAATATTTTGAGTTATGGTCAAAAATTATCTTAATGAATTAACACAAACAAACAAATAAAATCAGTCAAAAATCTTGGGTTACGATTAAAGTTTTTAAAAAATTACTTGAAAAATAGAGATTGTTTGTCAAAAAAGGAAAACAAACTGAATTTAGCTTCCAAAAAGTCAAATTTGGCTAGTCTGCAGAAGATAATCCAGTAAACCTTAGTTCATTTTATGGTTTTATGGCTAACAGTAGTTACCGCCATTTTACACATGAAAACTTGGATTCTACAATGATAAACTAACAATCTTCCAAACTGGAAATGCTCACCAATTCCATTTTTCTTAAGTATCAATTTAAGGCCAAATGCTTGGTTATGTGGATCATTTGCAATCAACCATTCATTGAACTTTTCACATGAAAGTCTTTGGTGTTGATCTTGCCACTGGAAAGAGAAAAATTGAACAAGAAGTCTTTTTAAGCAGAGTCAAGACATAAACAATAATCTTTTCATGAACAAATTCTGAAATCAAGGAATAATTACCAAAAGCTTTATCAAACATTTCCAAGTCAAAGCCCCTCAGTACAGTATTATCAAGCAATGGTTGATTTGGGATTTAAAGTTGTCTACCTTCGATTTTCGGGGTTTCCAACTTTTGACATGGTGGGTTTTCATTATTTCAACTATTTGGATTCTGATCATTCAGGATTTCAACTTTTGATTTTATTGCATTCAGGATAGTGTGTTATGGGATTGTGACTGAGACTCCACTTGGTTCGTACGACTATTTTGTGTTTGTGTTTGAACTATATCTTTAAAGCCATTAAAAGTTGTGTTAGTATTCTACTTACCGGTTTCATGCATTTGAAACATGTGGCCCTGTTACAATGCGGGCAGTTCATCTTCAATCCATCAGCATGATAGATGAAACCATTTTCACACTGAAACAGAATATATCATTAACTGTGCAATAAAGAGGTATTATGAAGAGTTTTTAAATGCAATATTTGGAAGAAACATGAAAAGATTGTTTTCTAATAAGAATTTTCTTAAAGTTATACATGCATAAAATTTTATAAATAAATCAAGTAGTCAGGACACTTGCTTCAACACAAAATTCTATGCATGCATCATTACATATAATTATAATAGTAAAATAATTTTATTACACTGTGAAACTTTTTTTTTTGTTCCTGAGTAATAAATGTTATTTTCTGATCGATTGTCTAAAAAGTATAGAAAACGTCAATTATTCCAAACAAATTTTGCTTTTGTGACCAGGACTGTGATAATTTGGAATCTACTTATTTTCAATAAGATGAGGGCAAATTTTCACATTTTTAATCACATAAAGGTAAGAAAAACAATTATATATGAAGATCAGTCCTGACCACAAAAGCAAAATTTGAAGGGAATAAGTCATTTTCTATACTCTTTACAAATAAATAAACTACCCATGAACAGACATTGCATAGTATTATTGCAGATATCTTATGAGAAAGAAAATAAGATCAAATTGAGGAGTAATTATATTTCCAGAAAACCATCTCCAAAAAGAAAATATTTGACAAGATCTGTGACGTGATCATTTTATTATTTATTCTTATTAGATGAAGTTCTATGAAAAAATCATTAATTCTTGAATACTATTTACCTTCATCTAAATTTTCTTCAGTTGCTCTTAATCGCAACTGTCACTATCTGAACCTTACACAACATATCCAACTTATATCATCATGGATGAAAATATAAATCAACTACAAAAAAAATCCATAGTAAAATCAATACTGAAAGAAGAGTCAAGAACAAAATGAAGGTGAGAAGAGAAGCAAGGAAAAAAACAGAAAAGTAAAATATGAACTAAAATGGTGAAGGATGGAATAAAAGAATAAAAAACAGAATGAAAGAATCAAGTTGGGCAGCTAACAGCAAAATTTGTCCAAATTGTTCCTTTTTTGATCGAAATGGAACAAATACTTAGTTCAAATAACTAAGCTTCGATTAACTTTGAAATACAATAAAGAAACCGCGCAGTTCATCTCCAATCCATCAGCATAAAGTAAGAAAACAAGAAAGTACGAACACATCCGGCTTTACGAAAGTATTCAACTGAAGCGTCTTACAGTTCAAGGGATGTAACTATGACTTTCTCAGACTGAATTATTCCATGTTCGAATTCAAAATTATGACGACGCCATAATTTTATAACATGATACAAGCACCATATTTTGCACAGGGACTCACCAAGTGTTAGCTGATTCAAAAATAATGTTAGTAACTTGGAAATATATCTATAGAGCAGAAGGAGAGGTCGCTCTTATCAAATGTATTGGTCACAGAACTATCCCATACCTCAGATGCAGTTTTCACCATTCAATAAGATTCATGTGGATTTTTTTAAAAAACAGCCTGTTCATCACACTTTTTGAAGCCTAATAACTAAGAAACTAAGGAAGAGAGAAATATGGGGGTGTCACCAATCAATAGCTGATTATTACACAATTTATCATGTATGCAGCAAGTGCACTGGATTCTAATAGTTGGAGAATTATGGTGTTTTTTCTAAAGCAAGTTTGGTAATCCTTGTTAATACAGATGTAAAATACACTAGCAAAACACAGCATACAGCAAACATTATTTTACATCCCTATAAGTAAGGATCATCTCATTTTTAGTGTATTTTAGGAACAAATAAAGATTTTCTGAATATGTTTTTGCTGAATAGTATGGTAGACAAAACCTTGCATGAGGGTATAAAGTTTTCTTTATTGGTCCAAAATATCACCTATATACCTAGATTCATAAGACCACCTGCAGATCAGCCGTGAGGCATATTCTGTACAGGGGTACATGTGAACATACCTCTCCATTGCAAAAATATGAGTGAATCACTTAATTAATCCTATTAAGATATATTGCCCAAAAATCCTGATACTTTATAAAACCTAGTTTTCTAATGCGTTAGTGAATCAAACTAATATATAAGAGCGTGTGTGTTGAATTGTAGGAATGACAAAAACTAATATATATTAAGTCAGGGACGTTTTCACTATAAAACTGAAACAATGACTAATTTACAATATCAACATTTATTCAGCCAGGGTCAATGACTTTAGATAACAGACACCTGGAAAGCTCAAAGTGTCAGGGAAGTCAGGATCTAGTCGTTGACTTGCATTTTAGAGAAGAAATCCGTGTTTTTGGACTCCCACAAAAGAATCAACAGACTGAGTAAGTGAAAACTGAATTCTTCTTTTTCCTTGGTCAAACAAAAAAAGGAATGTGTTAAACAAATTCATGTTAAGGATTCAATCTCTCAAGTTTATAAAAAGTCTTCCTATATAAAATTATTCATCAATTACACACGAAATTCACACTACTTGGTTATTTGTTCAGGAGTGCTAAATTCCTCATTTAGTTTCATACACACATGCACATACTATCATAGTGAATTTCTCTTCTCTGCTGTTTGGTTTCATGCCTCAGTACATCAGTTTTTCTCTCTATGTTTGATGAATGTGACAGAGTTCCCCTAAAAATAGTCAAGTGACAGGCCGTACAACAAAGTGCTTAAAATTAAACTTTCAATTGTTTATTACCAAATATTCTTGATATAGTCGAAATCGGAGTATCTTCGTCCAAAGGATGAACAAATTTGAACAAGTATTTGTCATTGTCAACTGGACAAAGATCTTAAATATCCACCATCCTATCCTATTAGATGAAGGTGATGGCATTGAAGCAACTTTGAGGAGTTACAAGGCAAGAAATCATCAAAGCTATAGGTATATGTTTGAAATACAAAGTTTGAAAGGGAGAGAAAAAGAATAATAATTGAAACGAGTAGAGAATAACAAATGAAAGTGCTGAATACAAAATCAATGGTTTCAGAATATTAAAAGCTTAAGTATTTTCTAAGCAAGTCACATATATAATTAAAACAAAATCTTTTCATGAAGGTACTAATCCAGTAATATTCAAGCAGCTCTATGCAAGAGATGCAAATGGAAGACTTCCATCTCTCAACTTTTCATCTCTTGTCAAAGTGCACTCCGCAGCTAATTGAGTACACTCTAAGCTATGAGATAAGGGTGGAGGTATCCCTTCAGTAGACTCGCATCCTGCCAAAGGGGTGATCATAAAACTTGTAGGAGTAATAAAATCCTGGTCTTGACCAGGACCATTAAGCTGATGCATGCAACAGAAATTGGGACTTGGTCACCATCCATCATACTTCACTAAGGGTTTTCTCTTAAGAAACATAACGCCTTACCTTTTTATATGAAGATAGTTGCATCCAGTAGATATAATTTGTTAGCCGTCTTAAAGGATGGCAGCCATACTGAATTTTCTAGTGGCTAAAATTAATTTCTTAAAAAGCAGCATAAAGATGAACCATACACAAAATTTCATGCTTGCATCATCATCTGAACAATTTTGTAATTAGTTGCCCCACTATCGAAGTTTAGAATAAGAGTGACGCAGGAAATGGTGCAATATTAAGAAAGTTTTTAAAAAGAACTTACTGAAGGACACCAACGGAAATTAGGGTCTTTATGCAGATGCCAATCCCTTAATTTTGTTTCATACAGATTGAATGTGTCTTCATCAATGACTTGCTTTAACTGAAACGAGAACAAAATATTCATTAATTCTAGGCTTTGAAAGCAATCTTTTGTATGAGTTCTTGAATGACATATGAAAATATATGGAAGAAATCTGAAAAGAAAATTACTTTGCAATGAGAATTTTCAAAATGTTATATAAAATGATTTTGCATACATGTGCAACCAAGTTAGTACTTGGATTACAAAATGTAAGTTATGAGGACAGGCAAAAAGAGTTAGGTTCAACGATATTAGAAAATAGGCAAGTCCAGCGTGACTAGATAGAAATAATCAAAATTACACATGGTTTTGAATCAGTGGACTTTTATGTGTTATTTAAAAGAAGAAGGTACAATGATGTGAGACAGCATGAATATACTTTTGAAGAAAACAAATATAGATACAAATATCAGGAAATTCTTCCTTAGCGATACAATTGTAGGTATGTGGAGAGTATAAGGTTCTTTTACCTAACATGAAATCATGATAGTTATCAATTAATAACAAAAATGGTTAAGGATTTAAAATAGTAGACTAGATGTGTACACAATGTGTGCCTGTATATACATTTTGCACACTTTTTTTGCACTAATAAATGTGTTATTATTATTATCCTTATCATCATCATCATCATCATTCTTTTAGGCTATTTCAAATACATCAGAATCTTGGGAATTTGAGGTTTATTTTTCTTTTATAGAAAACCAACTATTAAAAGGTCTACTAAGCTTATAAATCAACAACTGTCCAATTTTTTTCAAAGATTATCTCTTTGCAGCCGCTGAAATTGATTAAAAATATAAATATAGTAAAACATATTCTTGTAGACAGCTGACATTTTGAATAATATCAAAATTACTACAAAAATTAAAGAGTAAATTTTATAATTATCATGATCTGTATAATATACAAAATCTTAATACACTAATACCTTAACGCTGTAATGTTCTGATACGTTCCTAAAAATGCAGCATTAAGTGAAACGGTGCTGTACAGACTCATTATAACCTAGCATAAATAAAGATTGTGCCAGCGATCATTTCAAGATATATAATGTCATTGTTGAACTTCAATAAGATGGGATGGATTCGTGCTCTCATTTAGTATCTACTTTCCAATGCTGGTGAAATATCACTCGGTATCAATGTAAATGACCACATGATAAATTATTGTGTATGTTTATGTATTCATTCTCATACATGCGGCACATTAAACAAAGGGTACAGTCTACAGTTATTTCAGAAACTGTTCATGATGCTGGCTTTTATCATTCACTATTTGATTTGGAAATTCAACATTACTAAATTTACAATGAAAAAGACTTTTAAAAGAGAGCTATAATGGATCAACACAAAACAGAGTAGCACTAAGTGGGATTTTACTGTATTTGAAAGTTTTAAAAACCTCTTTACAATAAGATAACATTAAAGTATAGACCAGTAAAAAAAACTTCATTGATGCTTACCTGTAAATTCAGAAATGCAAAATAATTTGTGACTGTTTCTTCATCGTTCAGTTCTGGGAGGCTACAAGTGGGGCAGGTCCATCTCCGAACAGGTTCTTCCCGGATTCTGATTTTAAAATTTTGAAGAAAACATTCCTGACAGAATTTACAGTTGCAGAAGCTGAGTGTCATAATCTGTTGATAAGAAAAAGAGAAAACTGCAATATAACAACATCGACAACTTCTATGGTGAAAAGCGATCATTATTACAGTCTAAAGTGATACACAAAGTTTTACAAAAGTAATGCCTGATCTGTCCCCAAATTAAGACAAGTTCTATCTAAGGGAACTAACTCATCATGCCAGTATGGCTAAAATTACCAGTAATCTTCAAGACTCAAGCTAATTAATCGGATGAGTTACTTCCCACAGAACTGGCATTCATTTGGGGACAAATCGGGCATTACTTTTGTAACACCCTGTATATAAGTACATTAGTCCTCAGCTTATCCATGGAAGATATATTCCAAGATCCCCCAACACATGTCTGAAACTGCGGATAATACCAAACCATATACTTATTTTTTTCTATATGTACAGTTAAGTTTAATTGATAATTTAGGCACAATGAGAGATTAATAATGATAACTAATAATAAAATCAAATTTTTCCTCAACTGCCAGAAATATTTTGGTTTGTTAGTGCAGAAAATGACTAAGGTGAAGCAGAGAAATGGTGGAGTATTGGTAAAGTGAGTGGGAAGTGGTAACAAGAGCTGAAACATTACCTACATGAAAAGGGTTCAAATGCAGCACTAAAATAGGACTGTTCATTTTTCTCACATAATGTCAGAATTAGCTGTGTCACTAAATATTAATGTGAGTTCTGATATCTTTGTTCAATATATCTTAACCATGATACTACAGGTTACATCGACACCTAGCTAATGAGTCTACATCTGATGCTTAATGATAAATAACACAGCCATTTTAAAGTTTTCAGTGAAACATGGACATGTAGAAAATGGTTACACCCTTAGCCACAAAAGAGCTAGCTATGAAAAAGCAACAACAAAATAGCTAGGTGACAATTGATAATACTGTTTTTTGAGCTAAAGAATAGAAAAGGCTAGTACAGGATAATGTAGGAAAAGACTAAGGGCACTATCAAACAATTCATGCATACACACATGCATGCTTATTATATATACCAAGCCGATATGGAATAATCCCTAATCCTAGTTAATTACAGTATTATCGATGGTTATCTAACTCTTACTATGCTTAGCTAAAAAAAAAAAAAAAAAAAAAAGTATTATCAATTTTATATTTTTGATTGTAGATTTCTTGTGACTTATTTTAAATGAATGTACCAGTAGAAAATGGTACTGATACTGTTTGACTCACCTTTCCCTGTGGATACTGATTCAGGCACAAGTTACACACAATTGTAAGCTGCTCAACAGCATTTTCAAAGCTATTGGAATTTTGTACAACATCTACGACATCTGTAACTTCACAGTTGTCTACATTCTCCAGATGGTTGTCCAGAATTTTAATCACATATTCTGCTCTCCGCCAACCTTTGAATGAAATCTCAGAAAAGGCTGCTCGTACACGTCTCTGTAAGATAAGATAATATTCAATTTTACTTCTGGAACATACCATGTGCATGTCTATATCATTTGTCTGTAACATCTGTCAAGGGTCATAACTATTAAATGCTATATATAATAATATAATTCACTTCTTTTTTTTTTAAATTTGTAAAGATTCTGATTGAACATGAACAAGAAAAAACAGAATAATAATGTTTTTGATATTTACAAGTAAAATGCAATTGTAAAATTACTTAGATGCTGCCCTACTCTCCTTCTGCAAGTGTGTACAAAACCAACGTTCCTCTCCTTCATTTTCTCCAACTGTCTTCCTCATTAGAAAACAATTTTCTGTTCTATATATGTTTCTCTCTTAAGTTTCATATAGTCATACCAGGATATATATTATACATTGGTCTTCAACCTGACAATACTGGGATATGAATTTTTGTCCATATCGCCCAGGCCTAAATAGTAGCATAAGAATGAAAAAAATTGTTAATAATGATTTCATCCACTGAAAAATAAACAAATGAATTTGTTTATAGCAAAATGTAATAGAAAAAAAAAATTTAATGTCCAAAATACTGTGTGACTAACCGATTCACGACTGTTTAATTCATATATAAACTGGGCATATATTGTCTACATAGATAAATTAAAAACACAAATATGATTAAGATGCACTTCCTAAACTTTTTACGTTTTGTTCATACTGCACAGTGCATTTTCTATAATGCGTTTTTCCATGGTATGCCGCAAATCTCCCTCAGAAATTCCTATTAAATTATTCAAAACTGAACCGTGGATTACTGAAAACCGCATATAGAAAATCCACGAATATCAAGGGATAACTGTATTTCGGAAATTGTCCTATGATGTATTTTATCATTATTACTCATTATTTAACATTAGTAAACTAAGAAACAAAGAAAATAGTACTATAGTGAATCAGTGCAAAATAGGGTATTACTGTGTAAGGAATCTATTACAGGAAGTAATGTGAACAGAGCATAAAATGTGACAGTGAGTGAGATACAGTAATATATAAGTGAGAAAAAAAAAGAAAAAGCAAATGAAGGTCTTTCAAGATGGAGATTTCAAAGAGATAGAAAAAATTCATTTTTACATACCTCTGGATCGACATCTTTGTTCTGCAATAAATCTACAAGTTGCTTTGGAATGAATGAGTCACTTGATTCTTCCTCTTCTTGTTGCCAGACTCTCTGTTGAAATTCTGCTAACCTTGGTGCAAATAAATCTTCTAGGATGTAATCAATGTTTCCATTGTATTTTAACAATGCACGAACAATTTCTTCTTCGGAAAAATCGCCAAACGACTTGATTTGTTCCATCTGAAATTATTCAATTTTTAAAAAATGAAATTCAGAATGGAACTTCAAATGCAAAAAGAAATAAGAATTTCAATATTTAATATAACTACTACTACTACATAAAACTCAGCTAAATTAACTCTTATAATATAATAATTACTTCCCTTCTTATGATAGGTAAATCTTAAA
>OY735198.1:50558096-50560596 GCA_963457665.1 Thysanoteuthis rhombus
TTGAGCCTAGAAATGGCATCTTTTGGTAGCTTTTATGTTCAACCTGCATTTGTACATAATTAAACAAGAACTCTTCAGGACTGGTTTGATTTGAATAGCACTCTCGTAATTTGCGCATTTCAGACAGCTTTTTCTGTGTGTACATTTTGTCTTCGTTCAGCTGACTGTAACTTTTTCGACGGTAAAAGTCAGGGTATTTTATGACAAGTGTCTGGATGTGACGTTCTACTGTCTTAATGTGCTCAGTCATTTCGAGCAAACTCTCCTCAACTTTTTTGTTAAACACACTCAAGAATGCATTCCATTTCTTTCTTAAAGTTTGCTTCTGTTCGGCCTTCTCAGCAGCCTTGATGCTATGGCTCAGATTAATCAAGTCCGATATCAGTTCTTGGATGGACATATCAAAAGTGTCTTTGTCAGAAATTAGAGAGTGGTGTTTTTGTTGCTCTGTAATACTGCTACTTGCCTGCAACAAGAAAAGTATCAAAGCAAGTAAATAAAAGCCATAGAAATAGTGATATTAACATATGCAAGCATAACCGTCAGCTGCCACTTCCCCAGTAGGGAGCTGGGGATCAAAGGGATATGTTGGGGGTGGGGTATCCTGATGTCAGCTGTTAGGTAAGCGACTAGGGAGTTCCAAAGCTGTTACTGTCTATAGTGACCTCTTGATCCTAAATCCAAGGTGGGGACAAATGCACTGTTAGCACCTGTTTTTACACTAGCCAAAAGAAATCCGAAAGGGAATTTTCACTTTTACGAAAAAAGACAAAAAGTGAAAATAGTGTTTAGCGTTTGTTTTGCAGCAAGCTCTTAAAAAAGCAGTAAGCATCCTGAGAAGCAACAGTGGTGCAACGAAATTCCTTCCCTGGAAACGATATTCAGCAACTCAGTATCAAGTCGCCATAGTTATGACAGTGTCTGGGAGTATATATGCTTTATTTTGTTTCATTATCGGCAGGGTGATGTATCAAGGATGAACATGGCAAATCAAAACATTTTGAATTATATTGTAACTAATGTACCAGAACCATAGAAAATGACCTTGTATACAAAATTGATGTCTCATATACACTAGTTCCTTAAATTTTTGGCAGGGTTGGATGCAGACCTTTTTCAAAACTGAAATTCCGCAAATGAATTTTGACTACCCACCCCTCTTTCATATTTTGCCATAGCCGTATGATTACAAAAATTGCTCACAATTAGATACTAATAACTGATTAATGAAACTTTATAAACGATGATCATTTAATCATTCATTTAGTGGATTGGGAAAAAGAAGGGAGAAATAAATAAGAAAATGAGAATTTAGGCATTCACTTTGCTGACATCATAACGCTTAATAAAAATAACTACAATGAATAAACATTAAATGAAAATTATTTTCCGAATCATCATAACATAATTCAATGTCACAATGCTAAATGAAAATAACTTATCTATTAAGCGTTACAATATTCAAGAACATTTCACATGCATCAATTATAGATAAATGAAGATTAAATGAAATTAATTTTCTAAATCATTGTAAAAAATTAATTCATGATTCAAAAGATTCTATTTCTATTTACAAATATTTGTTGAATGAACTAACACATAAAAAACAAACAACTTGCATTATTTTCATTTATTTACACATGACGGCTGTTTGTTTCACTGCTTAATTTTTGAAAAAAGTAAAAGAATCATTCTAGACATAATTATCAAGTTTTTCAAGTCTTTTTTACTTTTATATTTTCTTCAATTGAAGACTAAATCTCATTTTAAGTTAACAGATAATCACACTTTTTACTGTCACTTTTCCAAAGCTTGTCAATAAGCAATTCACAACCATTGATTTATTCTTCTTTTTGAAGTTTTTTTCTCTTTTTAAACAAATATTCAGACGTTTTTCTGTCTAGCAAAAACAAGAAAAAACATGAGAAATAAAATTTTTATTTTTTTCTCAAAATTCCTCGAGAGTAGCTTCCCTTCCTTTCTGAAAAAAAAAAGTTCATGAAATTGGAAGGATTACTGTCTACAATATACTGAGTCTGTATATTGACTACTGAAATGTTTTTTGAGTAATTCGTTTCTTTTTCACCGTTGATTTGGGGTGCTACAGACAATAACCAAATGTACTAATATTGTAGTATTATAGTAGATGATAATGATAGCCTATTTCATTGGCCAAAAAAGAACCTGTAAAAATCTTTTTAGAAAAAAGTTTGAATCTTTTAAGAAATGAAAACTAATGTACTAACCCTGTTCCATAATAGTCGTTATATTTAGAGCATGAAATATATACACAAATGTTATACCTATCATGGTACAGAGGCAGTACTATATTTTCTTAACTGGATAGAGAAAAGAAAAAGAAATTACCTGGTGGTTTTCGACAGGATTTGATGAAGAAATGAAATCACTATAAAAATAAAAATACAAAGTTTTTACATTAACGAATACAGAAATATAAAAGGCTGGGCACATTAAAATTCTGAGTAGAAAAAGAAAGGTA
>OY735198.1:50573004-50575504 GCA_963457665.1 Thysanoteuthis rhombus
CATATATATATATATATATGCATATTACCATATATATATACATATATATATATTCATATATATATATATATGCATATACCCATATATATATATACATGTATATATTCATATATATATATATGCATATATCCATATAAATATATACATGTATATATTCATATATATATATATATGCATATATCCATATAAATATATACATATATATATTCATATATATATATATATATATGCATATACCCATATATATATATACATATATATATTCATATATATATATATGCATATATCCATATATATATATACATATATATATTCATCTATATATATATATGCATATATCCATATATATATATCCATATATATATTCATCTATATATATATATGCATATATCCATATAAATATATATATATATATATATATATATATGTATGCATATATTCATATATATATGCATATATTCATATATATTGATATTCATATATTCATATATATATATATATTGATATTCATATATTCATATATATATATGCATATATTCATATGCATATATTCATATGCATATATTCATATATATATATGCATATATTCATATATATATATATATGCATATATTCATATATATATATATGCATATATTCATATATATATATGCATATATTCATATATATATATGCATATATTCATATATATATATATGCATATATTCATATATATATATATGCATATATTCATATATATATATATGCATATATTCATATATACATATATATATATGCATATATTCATATATATATATGTGCATATATTCATATATATATATATGCATATATTCATATATATATATATATATGCATATATTCATATATATATATATGCATATATTCATATATCTATAAATATATATATATACATATATGAATATACGTATATATTCATATATAAATACAGACACGTACGTATCAATATATATATATATATACACGTATGTATTCATATATATATATATACACGCATATATTCATATATATATATATACACGCATATATTCATATATATATATATACGCGCATATATTCATATATATATATATATACATCTACATATATACGTATATATTCATATGTACATGTATGTATTCATATATATATATATATGTAAAGGTATATATTCATATATATATATGTATGTATTCATATTTATATATATATGTATATATACATATACAAATATGTATATATTCATATATATATGTAAATATTCATATATATATTCTTATATATATATATGTAAATATTCACATATATATATATATATATTCATATATATATATTTATACATATATATATATTCATATATATATGTATATATATATATTCATATATATATATATATGTATATATATATTCATATATATATTCAAAAATACTTGTATATATTCAATTATATATATATGTATATACATATATATTAATGTATATATGTATATATATATATTCATTCATATATATACATGTATATATGAATATATATATGAATATATACATATATATACAGATATATATATATAAATATATACATAGATATATATATATACACATATATATATATATAAATATATATATGTAAATATATACATATATATATATATATAAATATATATATGAATATACACATATATATATATATGAAGATATATATGAATATATACATATATATATCTATATAAATATATATATTAATATATACATATATATATATATATATAAATATATATATGAATATATAGATATATGTATATAAATATATATATGAATATATACATATATATATACGTAAATATATATGAATTTATACATATATATATAAATATATATATGAATATATACATATATATATATATAAATATATGAATATATACATATATATATATATAAATATATATATGAATATATACATATATATATATACATATATATATATATAAATATATATTTGAATATATACATATATATATATATATATATAAATATATATATGAATATATACATATATAGGAATATACATATGAATATATACATGAATATATATATAAATATATATATGAATATATACATATATATATACATAAATATATATGAATTTATACATATATATATATATAAATATATATATGAATATATACATATATATATATATGAATATATATATGCATATATTCATATATATAAACATATATTCATATATATTGATATTCATATATTCATATATATATATTTGCATATATTCATATATATATATGCATATATTCATATATATATATATGCATATATTCATATATATATATATGCATATATTCATATATATATATATGCATATATTCATATATATATATATATGCATATATTCATATATATATATATATATGCATATATTCATATATATATATATATATATATGCATATATTCATATATATATATATATGCATATATTCATATATA